>JACCIC010000008.1:3917500-4307500 GCA_018907035.1 Sycobia sp. Sy_11
TTAACGTGGAATCGACGTTTTATAAAATACAATTTGTGCGGAATGAAAAAGCTGCGAAACCAAATGAGACCGTGCAAATGTCATTTTTCGAATAGTCAAAAAAAAAAAAAAAAAACAAAAAAACAAGGAATGTATATATCGATAAAAGTGGGTCGGATTAATAAAATTTCAAACGGAATTGGAAAAAACATCCCATCTTGGCTCTTTTATCTTTCGAGGATCCATCGGATTATTTATAGAAAAAAAAATATTCAAAATTTAACCGTTAACGAAACAGGCCAGCTGCCCCAATGTTTTGGAGGGAAAAAAAATTCCTGCATAAGTAGTAACAGAGCGGTGCTATAAGACCGAAATTAACGTCGTCGTAAGTACATAGAGATACGCAAATCGCTGCAATTTCTATATTTACGAATAATCGCATTTCTAACGCAATGCCGAGGTGAACTTTTCACCGGACATCGGTGATTTTATTCTTATTTTTCTTTTTCCTTTAGCACGAATCGCAATGGCTTGCGCCAATTTTCAATTGTCGCGCGAGCAGTCGCACCGACAATGAGTCCTACTTAAGTAATACCTTGTACCGCCCTTATTGGACATTTTCTACGGCAGCTTCCATCTATTGTTACGATGGAATCGCGACTTTTGCCATCGAAATATCGATATATCGAGTACATGTACTTGATTGATTGGAATTAAATTACCGTAACTCATATTCTAGGTAATGTTCTGCGACTATAAATATTCTATATATTGTCTTTTGTGAAAACTTGTCGATGAACAAAAAAAAAAACATTGTTACGTTACCATTCAACGGCCGTGAAAACGCAAATTGATAGAGTTGGAGAAAAATTCCGATTCGATTATTTGTCTATTTTATTTTTCGCGCTTTAAAATCACTGTAACTTTAATTGTTTATCGTCGACATGAACTTCATCGTTGACGATGAAAAGCGCCCGCGAGCAATAATTTTCTCTTCACTTTTATTTTATTCAGTCGTCCCATCGTGCGAGGAATGAATTGTTTCTCGACTCGGAACACATAATAATCAACAGATCCGCGTAAGCTACGAAGGTTATAAATAAAGTAAAAGCGGAATCGTCGCTTAATGCGATTGAAATATTTTAAATATGAACAAAAAAAAAAAAAAAAAACAAACAATTCAAACAATTTCTCATTGCCCATTTGCGCAAGAATTTTTTAATCAGTATCGAAATGAAAATGAAAAAAGAAAAAGGAAAACGAGTCTCCTTTTTTATTGGGGGGGGGGACTAAAGGCGAGGAAAGAGAAACTTAAAAGTTTGCAAGGTTAATGCGCGAGATATTTTAATAAACGAGGGAATAATGTACATGCATACAAACACGCACGAATGCAAAATAAATTGCCGCACATGTACGCGCAATTTAATATTTCGTCCGAATGTATATATATATATATATACATATAAATATATGTATTGGCGCACACACCGAAAAGAGCCCGGAGCGCGCGCGCTCGCTTGCTTGCGGCGCGTGAAAAGTACGTATTATAAGGAAAATATCTGGCATTCCGATGGAGATCGCGCTCGACATTCCTCTCTTTTACTTTGTATAACGCGCCGGAAAATAATCCTATGCTGCAGCTATACGAAGGCGCGAGCGCTCTTTTTCAAGCATTGGTACATATATGTGGATTGCGTGTCTGTGTGTGTATGTATGTGTGTGTGTGTGTGTGCGCGCGCGCGTGCGTGCCTTACTCTCGCTCGTGGAGACAGTCGCTCCGGTGACGCGAAGACTTATTGAGCCGATTTTTATCTCATTTTATAATCGTGTAGGGGGTGGGGGCGTGTGTCGAAGGTATACGAGGGGTTGCTGGAGAACAATTCTTAACGATTACAAAGAAGGGAACGAGACAATTTCTTGTTTTTTGTTGGTATAAATTTCATCGATTTAATAAATAACGTGCATAGATGAAAATATGATCCTCTTTTCAAGACGCAATGGGGGAAACGTTTAAACGAAATCCTAATATATTCTCAATCAAATATAGCAAGTATGTTTGTTACACTTAATTTGTATACCTCATATGCATATCCTCAATTTCCATATTAATAACGTTGTAGGAAATTTTCTGCAACAAATCTCGCGATTGAATGCGAGATTTTAATATACGATATATAGTGTTCGATAATAAAGGTCGTATGGTTCTTACGTCTTACTTTATCGTAACAATGACGAGATATTAATAGTAATATTTATATACAATCATTACAATAACTTACATCTAATTAATCGAACTTTGAAGCGCTTTATGAACATTTCATAAATTCTCAATGTCCATTTTATTATATTTAAATTATTTTTACACAAATGTAATTAAATTCAGATTTCAATTATTCAGTTAATTTATTCTATGATTTATATTCTTGGCACGTATTTTGCATTGTTGATAATTCTGATTCTGTCGCCGTTTTCAATGTGTCATTCGTCCTCGTTTATCGTAATAGTCGATTTAAAGTAAGTAAATTTAAAAAATAAACTTATATTTATCTTATTTTATGATATTTTTTTTTGCCTATACAGTAATAATTTTTTTTTCGTAGCGCATTTTGTTTCACTATTATTACGTTACGTGAATGAAATGTAAAATGCGACGATCTTAAAGCTCTATCCACAAGCATTCCGTTAATATCGATTTTTCAATTTATTAGATGACGTGCAAATTCGTTTATACAGATTGAAACTTAATGTTTTCATTATATCACGTATAATAATATATTCTTTTTTTATTATTTAATCTTACTAAAACTTTAATCGGATATTTATACAGCTAATTACAAATATATTTACAGAGTTCTAAGAAAGTAATAATTTTCGTATTACATTATCTTACATCCATATATTTTAACTTAATTTACTGTTTATATACTGATGTAAATATTAAGGTTGCATTTTTCAAAGAAGTCAAATATATATACTGATTTAAAATTCTCTGATTTACTTTCATTGGTATAGGTTTTAATTGCATCTTTGCTCTCCATTGCCTTTGGAAAATTCATCAATTGAGTTTTTGAGATTCCTTGATAGCTTTGCCTAAATCTGTGTTTGTGGGTATATATGCTGTAATATATTTGTAACTATATTTATATAAATGAAATGTCGATTAAAACTTTGTTTGTAGTAGCATCGATTACTTCTCCAATCACTTTTTGCAGTAACCTCTTTCTTTTATTTTTTTTTTTCATTGCTTATTTACAGAATTGATGAACGAGCTTATTTCGTACTAGATTGGTATTAGAAAGAGCTTTAAGTATAAACAGTTGACCTATTAATTTAGAGCGATCTTCCATGGAAACTAATTCTGTAACCAAGAGCAATACGCATTGACGATAGCTGTATTTTTTCTTGATACATACCGATTAAAATGTAAGGGGTTCTTCCACGTTGTGGAACTCCTTTGAATATAAGTCGAGATGCGTTGGTGGTAAAGTTAGTGCTGATCACTCTCTCATACTCTCATAGTTTAGGAACTGGACGAAATAGATGAGTTTGTGAGAGTATCCGATAGAGGCCAGAATATCTAAAAGAATCTCGCAAACAACATTGTCGAAAGCGCCCTACACATCGAGAAAGGTGGCTAATGTGTCTTTTTCGTCTTTGAAGACTTCTGTCACATATAAAGCGAGGTTGCTTAGGTTATCAGCACAAGATTGACCTTTGCGGAAACTAGTTTGGTTTTGAGGCAGGTCATGGTGCTCACATCACCATGAGAGCCGATTTTTCATTAGTGTTTCAAAAACCTGGCAAATACTTGACATAAGCATTACTGGACGGAAATTTCATCCATCAGATTTCTTTACGAAGTGTCTGTACGAATACTTCCCAAAATTTCATTGTAAAGATCTAGTAGGATTAATTTATATTAAATTGAGAGATATTTTAGGATATAAAAATGAATACCATTAGGGCCTGGAGCCGATTTTACATTTTTTGCCTCTAGGGCAATAGTAAATTCTCTAAAATCGTATGGGAAGTCATAAAAAAATCGTTTTTCTTCCATTTTGGCAAGTATAAAGGATCAGTTGGAACTCAAGAAGGACTAATTTGGTTTAAGGAGTCATTTAGCTTGTTATTATTTTGTAGATAATCAGATGTACTTATCGAGGTGTCATGTATTATTGAATATCTTATACTTTGGCCAAGTATATCTTGTATTTGTTCTTACATTAATTGTGCTACAAAACCTCTTGTTTGTGCTACTTACGTTATAAAAGTAAGTTTCAAGTCTTATATGCTTGGAAAGTGGCATTTAGTTTTGCTTTACTGAAGCAGATTACAAAATGTCAAGATTAGTTCTAATACTATGGATAAGGACTGGCCTTTTATGCCTTAGTTTTCTACCCACAATCAAGTTTGAACACTGAGAACTGTAAGTAAGGCATGCCTCCGAGCTCCGAACGATTTTCCAGAGTACTTCTAGACTGCTGTTAAATACACTTATTTTACTTGCTTGTGAGCATATCGAATTATAGACTTGAAGAAGTCGTTTTAGCTTATCGATATTGCTCTTGGAAGCTTTCATTATGAACTCTTATATTTAATTTCTCAGCGATACTACTACTAGATAGAATTAAATCAAAGTTCGATTTTTTATTTCTATTTCTATCTATATATGTGTATGAGTTTTGGTTGTGTAAAAATAGGTGGGAATTATCAATTGAATTATATAGTTTCCATTTGTACACGTGTAATTATAGTTTCAAATTGTATTGTCAGCATTGTAGTCACCGATTAAACTACAATTTTTGTTCAGCTGTTTGGACATTATTTATAAGTTCATCCCATTGACTTGATGTAAACTTGCGCTTGTGGGTTCTTTGTATACAAGTTTTTTTTTAATTAGAAACAGTATATCTCGCCCTCTCTTATTTTCCCAATCTTTCCGACGTATGTTAATTCCTGTGATATTTAATTGAATATCAGGCTTTAACCATGCCTCTACGCATATAAAAATATCTACATTTTTTATTATTACCTCCAGTTCTTCTTTTGAGCATTTATGCTTCTAACATTCCAATAAGTAATCCGAAGTTAAGGTGTTTAAAAGTAACATGTCGGTAAGTTCTTTGCCTGAGGATTATACATACATAATAGGTATTGAGCCATTTTATTTATTTATTTTTTAATATATCTTTTTATTTTGCGTTCGTTTGGTATTCTGTAGAAATATTATTCCTTATCTTCAGTGGAGAGGGAGTAGTCGCTTGATTCGCCACGAATGTTATTTTTTAAGTTTTTCTCGCAGTCTTACTATTCTATTATTAAGTTTGTTTTCTATCGGTTGGTCATATATTTTTAACAGCATTGCGCTTAGCTTATTCGAGATTTCAATTATGTTTGATTTATTATAAATATCGTGAAGAAAATTTATTATTTGTGTTAGGTATAATGGCAGGTGCTCTACATTACTTAATATAAAATTCTTGGCCGGAGTGATTTCGACAGCCATGTCGCTTAAGGTTGTTCGAGCGATTTTTTCTGTTCTCGGTTTTATTTTCTTTTTCGTAGTTTATATAATTTCTTTCTTAACGTCTTAACAAACTAATTATTGCTCCCATTGTCGACTGTTTTCCTCTGCTACCCATCCCTCTATCTCCCCTTTGATGAGGGTGTTGCAGAGTCCTACAGCCGGCTCCGGGCCATGATAGGCAGCTCTAACTTCCATTTTGGCTAGATCATCCGTCACCATATTTCCTTGATCCCTTGATGGTCCGGGACTTACAGTAGTGTGACCTTTACCTTTTCGGCCAACCTTTTCAGGACTAGAAAACAGTCTCTAACCAGTTTGGATCTTATAGTGTAGCTATTTAGCGCTTGTAATACTCTCTTACTGTCTGATCAGATGCAAATACGGGTGGTGGGGTACGCCTCCGTGGCCATCTGCGCCCCTCTCATTATTGTCATTAGCTCATCTTGAAAACGGTGGGGTATCGTCCCAATGGGATGATTGTTCCCCTGTCATTACTTCTGCTGTATAACCATGTACTTGCATTCCTTTAATTTTTAGAGCCGTCTGTGAACCACAATTCTCTAATGTTTGGAATGCCTGTTAAGCCAGATTTCCATTCTTCTTTGGATGGTGTACTGACTCTATATTTCTTGTCGAAGAAAAACATTCTGTTTGTAGCATCCAGGTTCATTCGTAAAATCTCCTTTCCTTCCAGTCCTTTGGGGAGCCATAGTTGCCCCTCTCTGATAACCTCTCCGAGTAAGTTTTTCACTTTGTGGAGGGCTTTTGCAGCCGCACCCGCCAAGGTCGGTGTGAATGGTTCAATTTTGAGGAGCATGGCTAGTGCCGCAGTAGTTATAGACAGTCCCCTAGAGCGCCAAGGCCAAAGAAGACGAGAATGAGCAATCCAAATTGAACACTATGTTCATTTGCTTCTTCCATAGCAAAGGGTTGTTCATAAACAGTTTGTACTAGCTGGACAAGCCGTAAATCAAGTATTTTTCACTCTGGTGCTCAGAGTACGTCCAGAGATCGCGAAGACTTATGTTCTGTATCACGATAATGCTCCCCGTCACAGTCCGTTGTGTCTCTGGTTTTGGCGTCTAAAGACATCGCAACTTTACCACATCTGCCCTATTCACCGGACATGTCACTCTGCGACTTGTTTCAATTGCCTCATTTGAAAAACTTCGTCAAAGGTCGAAATTTTGACTCCATTGAAGACATTCATGAATCTGTGATGAAGAATTGTTCCAGAATTGTTACGAAAACTAGAAAACTCGCTGGAATAAGTGTATAGATGCGGGAGAGGACTGCTTTGCAGGGGATCGCAGTGAAGTACCTTAATTTTTAAATATACTCGATTTTTTCATTTTTAAATATACTCGATTTTTTCAGGCAATCTCTGTCTCTCTTTCTCTGGAAATTTCAGAAATGCCAGGGGGTTTTCCATCGTGAAACTAGAAGGGCAGTGATACTCGATTGTTAAATTTCAAAATTTTTCTCGAAATATTGTTAGCGCGTATCTTCTTGTACTATACACATATTTATATAATTTGCTAGTGTATAAGCTAAAGTAACTGTATAATTAATATATTCGTCTTTATATTAATTTCTGTTAATTGATAAAGCATTCCTGCACAAGCGCTTACAATTAACAAACTAAGGAGATACAGAGAGAGAGAGAGAGAGAGAGAGAGAGAGAGAGAGAGAGAGAGAGATGGAGAGAGCGTGAGTTTTCTATAAAATAACAATATTGGACAAAACTTATTTTTACACACCCATAGTCGTCGCGGTTTGCTCGCTTCGTTCACGCCAACAAGATTCCGCTCTCGCTGACGCGCTCTCGCGGCCTCTAAAGGCGAATTAAATATGCACCGCGGCTGCGACCACGCGATATCTCTCCCCGCTAGAATTATATATATATATATATATATACATATACATAGTGTGTGTGTGTGTGTGTGTGTGTGTGTGTGTGTGTGTGTTGTGTGTGTGTGTGTGTGTGTGTGTGTGTGTGTGTGTGTGTTTGTGTTGTGTGTGTGTGTGTGTGTGTGTGTGTGTGTGTACATTCAGAGGCAAGTCACTCTATATAAACCGCAAACAGTCGGTTTTCCTATAAATCGCAGACGCGACATGGCATTTGCCCGCGCACAAGGTTCTCCACACTTCGGTCGCTCTGAATGTCCGGAATCTCTGCAAGATTTTGCTCTCTCTCTCTCTCTCTCTCTCTCTCTCTCTCTCTCTCTCTCTTTCTATGATGTGTGCCGCGTGCTCGTGTGTGTGTAAGCACATTTATCGATTAATAAATTATGATACAAGGCGCGTCCGAGAATTATACTCGAGAAGTATATATGCATACATAAGTGCATGTCTAGTTTGTCCTTCGATATGACAGTTGCAAGGCTAATAATATAGGAGAAATTGAAATAAAACATTTAGATTGTTTTTGAAATCTTTATATACCAAAAATGTAGAGTCATCATTGATGTACATTACGAACTTAAACCGTTTAATTTTTATTTTTCATGTAAATAAAAATACTTTTTATCATATAGAAAATATAGTTTTCCTAATTTTGACATTCGTAATTTTAAACTTTATATGTGATTTTTCAACCATACAAAACTTCCTGTTGTTTTTGTTTTTCTTTATTAAAGCGTATTTGAAGCCCAATAAAAGGCTTACAAAATTGTACAGGACTCCCTCTACTTATATTAGGAGTACAACTTTTTTTCGCTGTTTTTTTTTTTTAATTTCGAGGCTTTATTGTAAAAAACTGGTTATAAATTTATAATTCAAAGTATTGATCAGCATTGGTCACTATTTTCCATCTTTCGGGCGGCATATCAATCTCGCGTTGAAAAAGTTGGTCATCTTTTGAAGCGATTCACAAATCGATCCAATTTTTTACTTCTTTAGAAGACCGGAAGTGCTGGTCTGCCAGGCCGTGTGCCATTGATCGAAACAAGTGATCGTCTCAGAGAGCAATGCCTAGAGAATAGGGCGTGTCGGGTAGAAATTCCCATTTCAACGATTCCAAGTATGTCTTGACCAATTTCACAACATAGGGTCCTGCTGGTATTGTGATGCTGTAAAATCACCTCTTTATGTCTATGTTTATATTTTGGCCGTTTATCTTTCAATGCTCGACTCAAACACATTAATTTCGTTCGATAATAATCGCCTGTAATTGTTTTAGTCGGTTGGAAAAACTCATAATACACTATGCCAAGCTGGCTCCAACAAATACTGAGCAAGATCATGGAACCGTGAATATTCGATTGTGCCGTCGACGTGCGAAAAATCCTTCCGTCTTTGCTTTGCAAGCAGCTGTTCACAAGCAAACAAACACCGTTCAATATCTCTCGGCTTCAACTCGTACGGCACCCAAGTTTTTGAAATAGCTTGTTGCGTGACTCCCAATAATACTCCCAATTATTGTTGCATTTGATATGACTCATGATCAAGTAATGCCTCGAATTCTGCATCATTAAAAACCTTCTCACTTCCACCGCCATACTAGTTTTCGATATGAAATTCACCGTTCTTGAAGTGTTGAAACCATTCTCGTCGCGTTCTTTTACAAATAGCGGCCTCATTATAGGTATTTGAGAGATGAGTCTCAGTCGCAGATTTCTTCATTTTAAAACAGAAAACTAAAACCTTTCGCAAATGACGAAAATTTGTCATATAATCTGAAATGTTTAATCGAAAATAACTTCATAATACAGACACAAATCGACTAATATTTCAATGAAGTTATTTTTACAAATATCTAACAGACATCTAGTGAAAAACGGCGAAAGCAAAGTTGTATACCTAATATATTTGAAAATATAGATAATAAAACATTTTCCTACAGTGTTGTCCTAACATTTAGCCAAATAGCGTTAATTTCATTTTTTTGTGGAAATAAGATAACATTATCCAAAATAAACAATGAGTAATGAATCCAATAATTAAAATAAAATATTTATTAATGTTGTGTATTTTATTTCACAACCAATTTTTTTCAATAAAAATGAGCCAAAAAATGAACAAATTATAATTTGTAATATTTAGCCCTAGCTTTTTTATACATTTGTTACTGAAAACGTATTAAGCAAGCCAACGGCTATAGAGACAAATAAAAATCTATTGTAAAACTCTACAACCATTGTTTATTTGATACATTAACTGGCTTTACCTAATATGAAAATTACATTCAAATCTCCTTCCAGTCCAAATGTAAAATGTTCAAAATTTTTTTCTAAAACTATGTCACTTCCTACTATTCTCGAGATAGATTTTTCGAATTTACGTAGTTAAAAATTGAAGAAAATAAAAAGTACAATGAAACATAAGATTTACGCGTTGTTTTGTTTAACTTTTAAGTGTAACTTTTTTTTTGTTTTTAACGCAATTTTTTAACATATACAATAACCGAAATAGTTTGTATTTTTTAAATTAATAGTTTGTTTTTATTAATTATATTTCTTTTTTTTCTTCTGTTTCCAGCACAACCAATCGCAAATTCACGCCTGGTCTCAAGATCTATAATAAATATATAACACAACCCATCCCAGAAGGTCGACGGCCGTTTCATACACACATAAATGGAACGGGGACGAAATGAGCTCGAGGCTGCAAGCGTCGTCCTAACGCGCTGCCGCCACCGCCATCGTCACCGCGACCGGGACGCAACGGCGGAGAATCGTCGAAACGACGCCTGCGGCGCTGCCTCTGGCCTGCTCCTGTCACCCGTCTGGATCCTGAGCCACGGCAACCTGCTACTGGCACCGGGCGACGAGCTCGAACCCGCGGTGCGCGATCTTCTCGACGGGGCCGAGGGTGACGGGCTCGAGGGGGGCTTGGCGCCGGTCCCGCGAGACCTTGTCGACGAGCTGGGCTTCCGATTCGATTGCCGAACAATAGCACGGAGGACCGGCAGCGGGACGCGGGACGCATCCGCGGAGGAGAAGGAGGAAGAATATCACAGGTACGTGTACGTCGTGTGTATATGAACGAATTTGGAAAAGGATTGTCCTTTGAACACGGTGGGCAAGTTAATTTTTTTTTTGAGTTTAGTCCTTGAAGATGAACAATAACAGTACGAAACGTCGGGTGTATAAGATAATTTGAAATCTAAAGCATTTTTATTATTTTTATTATGTTTAATTTTTAATATAATTTAATTTTATCTTTAGTAGTAATTTCTATATCACATTCTTCTAATTATAAATAAGGACAGTCTCACAGTCATTATATTAGTATAATATATTAGATCAATAACTAAGTTTTTAACATTTCTCAAAATACGGCATCATTAGTGTATTGCGGGTGAAAATATCAGACCTCATGTGTTATATTTGTAGGTTGTTTATCTGTCAACAAGGTTGCAGCATTATATTGGAAGATTTCTTTTGGCGTCATTTATTTTCTCGGTCAAATTCAGGGCAAGTTTCCAGCCAAATAAACGTCATTTGTGGGAAATGCTGCTTCTATTTTTTAAAATGAGGAAAAGAATGGCTCAGGTCTATCCTACGCTTTCGCAAACTAATGGGGAGGAATTTATTGGTGAAACCACGTGCTATAAGTGGTTCAAACGATTCAAAACTGGTGATTTTGAAGTTCAAGATAAAGATCGCTTTGGACAGCAGAAAAATTTTAAAGACGAGGAATTAGACACTTTGCTGGATGAGGATCTATGTCAGATTCAAGAAGAACTTGCTGTATCATTGGCTGTCACTCGTTAAGCCGTTTTCCTGCGTCTAAAAACATTGGGATTCTTTAAAAAAGTTGGAAACTGATTGTCGTACGAATTGAAGCCGAGGGACGTCGAAGGGCGATTTTGCATGTCCAAAATATTGCGACAGCGATGGATTTATTATGATAACCTTATAAGCAGAAAATCGTTCACCAAGCTCAGGGAGTCCGAAGTTCGGCCCACGGCAGGGGAGCTCCTCTTTTCAAACGTCTGTTTTGATAGGCGGTTGAGCGCATAAGGACCGAGCTCGCGTGCACTTCTGAACCTAATGCCTTTTCGTCGGCTCGTGACCCCCTACTACGTCGATTCTATTCTACTTAAAGTTAAAGCTATGGCGTACGCGATCGCCGTGTCTCTGAGTGACCTCTTCATTTTCGAGCTCGGCGCCTCTTGTTCATGCCGCGGCTGAAGTTCTTCTCTCTGCTTTGCTCTACTTCTTCGTAGGTCGAGCACAGACGTTCTTGCCTAGTGCATTTTTAGATTTAGCGCGTCGGATCGAAATTCGTGAAATTCGTCGCCTTCTCTGCTCGGTTTCTCAAGTCCTCGGGAATAATATTCGAGCATTTATTATATGATATTATAAATTTTATTTTAACGGTCGAGACTCGAGAACTTGACGCTTCGTTATCATTATTGTATATGTTTTGCCACGTTACAATATATATATATATATATATATATATATATATATATATATATATATTAATATTAACGTAAAAAATCTTCGTTGCAATGTTACAGTGAAGGATCCGAGACGGACGTGATCGTGGAGAAGACCTGCTCGTTGAGGGTGCTCTGGCGATCCGCTCGGCTGCGTCGAGCGTTCAACGATCTTCTCTTCCCCTGGGCCTTCCGCCGATCTGATGAGTTCGACAAGTCCGTTCTGTCGGTGTTCCTGATGCTGAAGGTAGATGGCCTGCCGGAGGTGGAGGGATCCGTCGACGAGGCCAGACGGTGTTTAAGGTATGAACAGGTCTCGTTTTACAAAAATTAAAATATATCATCTTGTGTCATTGATGAATTATCTTTTTTCTTCGAATAAACATGAATTTTTGGAATATATATTTGTTGGAAGGCAAAAAGATAAACGCTCTGATCTTAGATGTATTATCTGTTAAATGAGGAAAAAAAACTTTCAAACAGTGTGAAAGAAAACAGTAATTGCTACGATATTAATAATACGCAGACAACTGTTTTACTTCTGGGAAGAAGAAAAAAAAAGCAATTGAATATAAAGGAAGAAGAACTGACTTCGTGAACTTTCTACGCTCTATTCAATAGTTAAAAGGTTCTGTTTCATTTGAAAAAAGTCGGATATGATCCAGAAATTCTACTGGCACTGTTTTCCATTGAAAAAAAATAACATTTGCGCGCTCGGTTGTAATAATTATACACAATGATTTGGGAATAGAATCAATTTTATTGAAAGTCAACAAATCACTCAAATACTTATTGAACCGTACCTAACTTTCTGATAAAATATCATTTTCAGCCTATAAATATCAATTACAACAATATTATAATCGTAATGATAACGATTTACTGCTTCTATCCCTTCAACAGCGGCTTCTACGCACGACACTTTGGCGCGTCCGGGGCCACGGCGCCCGCGACCCAACGAGGCCTCGGCGTGGAAATCGAGTCGGCGCCCTTCGGCAATCCGGCCCTGCTGGGTTCGATCGCCCGCGGCATCGTCAGCAACGTACTCGGCCAGAACGGCTGCCTCATCCTGACCGACGCAAGTGCCGCGCCCGGCTGCGAGGGCGCGCCACTCCGTGCCCTCCCACGGTGAGTCGCGTGTACTTGATTGATGCTTTTTAAGATCCAGCCCGGTTTGGCACAGTTTTCGATTTGCGTAAAAAATGCAAAATAAAAACAACAGCAAAAAAAACATCCAACTAAAAAGTGCGTGAAAAAGTTGTTAAGGTAAATACGTGAAATTGATATCAGTTATCAATTGATTTTATTTTGAAGGAATGCCAATTCGTTCGAAAGATTATGCATCGCTTATGTCTAATGATATCATGACTTTTTCACGAGGTATATAATAACAATTTGTTCAAAATACAATAAATGAGTATGGTAAGAGACCGTGAAACTGAGATAAAGTTTTCTATATATTTTCATTTATAATGGAAAAAGTTATTCGGATGAATTAAATAAAGAATGATGTGCTTTATATAGTATTCTCCTCAGTCATTATGCCCTTGATTATTCCATATTCAAATATTCAATATTCCAAAGCTATTTTCTTGAGTGTGCTCTTGCATTTTCCGAATTTCAATTAAAAATTATGTTGCTAAAAAAAATTTCTAATTTCTTGATTTTGTAATTTTTTGAAGGTCGTTGATTTTTCTTACCATCCTACCTTCATTTGCTTGTATAGAAAACGTAGCAAAATGTCTTATAAACGTGTAGAAATATACATCAAAAAGTGACGATACAAAAAGTCTTATAGAATTAAATTTAAAAAATCATGAACAAATTATTGTTTTTTTAAATAAACCGAAATTGGACAATCACAACAATAAAATTATTGTAAAAGAAATGGAAATTTTATAAAAATTGCACTATAAAATAATTAAGAGAATTTAAACAATATAATGAAATAATTAAAAAATCATCGCCTTTTAAAAACTGTACTAAAAAAGTATGAAATAATTCACAAAATGTTTAAAAATGCCTAGCTCAGTTTATAAAAATTGTTGAATATTTTAAATAATTACTTTTAATAAAATCAACTAAATCGATTTTTAAAACTATTCCACCGATCTCTTCACGAAGTCGACATCGAATTCGCAAGTAGTAAAGCGATTTGTATTATATTTGTATTATAATATATAATTGTATAATACTGAATTTTTCGAATTCAATTTACTCAATGTAAATTATATTCAGTTAGGTTACTAAAATCGTCGTTGCAATTTTTTTTTTGTTTTTTTTTTTTGGAATATTTAACAGTGTATCAAAGAGTCGTAAAGTTATGAAATGAGCATTTCGTAACACATATTTAAATAGTGACCGTGCAATTCAATTGATTTTATAATTCGTAATAGCATAATAGAATCGTCGATATTGAAATGTTTATCATATCATCATTCTGAAATTCAATTTACCAACGAAAAAAAAACAGATTGATAAAAAAATGATTTTCACGTGCTCAGTTATGCAGTCGCAGTGGCATAAAATCCCGAAGCGCGTTGGATTTGTATATATTAGCGCGATACCTTTCGGGCGAGCTTCCGAAAATTATATTTGCCGTACGATCTTACGAAACATAGCTTGGAGAGGCGAGGTTGGAAGTTAGTCGTCGGATTTTTTTTTTTTTTTTTCATTTCAACAACTTTTGAAAGTGCGTCTGCATCAAATTAATTGGCGAGTGGTTTCTTTTTGGGTTTGCTCGGAAGGGTTCAAACTCTCTGCCAAAAGTCATTAAAGTACAGCGTAGAACTGCGAATGAATACTTGGTCTTTTTTTTTTTTTTTTTTTTTTTTTTTTTTTAAAACGCGAGTTGTCAAAGAACCGAGAACGCGCATTCAGCTCGATGTCGTGTCCCGTGTCTGCAAAATAAAGCGATTGTAAAATATCGACGAACCGTAGGAGCGAAAAATTAAGAGAAGCAAAAAACCGAAGCAATAAAAATAATAATAAAAAAATACCTTCACTGTTCGGCTGGCTTTTAACGTAATGATCGAATCGATTTTTTTATTTCTTGGAATAATGTCAGCCTAATATTTATCACATTAACATATATTTGAACGTTTACCTTTTTTTTTCATACGATTTCATATTATTTTCAGTGAAATCGAGATTCGGAAATGGATTTTTGACATTAAAAGCATAATATATATACACAACTATCTTACAAATGTAGGCTACATATACATTTTCTTAAAAATATTATACGTATATACTCCTATCTGTATATCCACGTATTAATATAAATATATATCTCCCGTATCTTATCTGACTTACCTTTTCCTATATCTTGCATCGGTTCGTACAGAGGTATATACCCATCGTACGCTCTCCCCGCGCGCATTCGTTTCTCAAGTGTGTCGCATCGACCAGCTCTCCGGTTCCGCTCGATTATTTCGCGTTTCGTCTCCGTTATACTTTTATATATATATGTCCGTCTCTTGTCCCCTTTCTCGTAGCGTTCGTTAACGAGGTGTAACAGCTTTGCATTGAGAAAAAAAATTAAATTAAAAAAATAAATAAGTAAATAAACCGCAACAACAACGACGTTTAAAATATATTAATGCATATAACGTATAAATTATAAAATTTTATGTTCTAGAGTATTGTTTGAAGCTGTGTATTAAGAAGTGTAGATTAACAAATCAGTTTACGTTTGTCGATGTTCTTGTTTTCTTCATGTCTTACAGTTTATAGATGGAGGATAATTGAATCCGAACGAATGGAGGAAATAATCGACTAAAAAATCACTGATATTTGCGTCAGTATTAATCCCCTTCTGTTTGCATCCTTGCAATTTCTGCTCGACAACAACGATATTCTCAATTTGTCGCTTCATATGGAATCCAGGATGCCTGAAGCGTTGTTCGTTTAAAAACAAAACAAAAAAAGATTAAGTTTATACATCATGTGCGCATTGCGATATTTTAAATCCTATTTTGCACACTTTCAGGCCTGGCGTGCTCCATTAAAAATTTGTCTTTCTCCATCCCATCCGGTCCATTCTTCGACGTCTGTTATTCTATTGTTCACTATCTCCATCTGTTAATCTCTATGGGAATGAAAAATTTTGATCAGTATATTATATATATATTTTTAAACATATCCACGACTAATATAGATACTAAAGCTAAGAATCAGCTGACATTTCGACGTTTCACTATATCGAGTTCTGCAGAGGAGTTTACGAAAACCCAATTTAAAAGCTACAACAACCGTTCGATCGTAGATTAAATTTTCAATCGACTAGATTTCACTTCCACTGAAAAATGTTAATAATTCAACGTGTAATATTGCTAATTTGAGTTTTCTTCTAGATAGATGATATAATCATATGTGAATTAGTCTGATATCGACAAATACAATAATGTTTCTAAATTATGTCCAAAAATGTTCAATTCTAATCGTATTCTTCAGACCGAGTCAGGAGTAAAATTTTCAATGAACCTGTGCAAAATTGCAATTGCAGTCGATGACATGTTTCATTCGGAACGGATCGAAATTTCCTGTCAAACATTACTTAACTTTTATCATTTGATAATTAGATGCTTCTCTATAAAGTTGCTATGAGAATTATTATCCACATATATGAGCTATAAATTATGATTTTACCATTGAAATTTTGTTTTTTGGCGCTTTGTCTATAAAAATCTTGAAAACATTCGTTCACCCTGGATGTATACCCCATATTTTACTATTATCTCATAGAATAGGTAATAATTGCATTTCTTCGTATATATAACGAAGGCGGGTCAATAAGAACCCGTGTTAGAATAAAGACACAATTTTTCAACATAGTCCCCTTTTAGAAAAATCTTTTCTTCTCACTTCTCCCAACGTTCTGGACATTTTTGTAATCTTTCCAAAAAAAAGGATTTTTTCCAACTCTCCAAAATAAGCCTCTGTCTCGACGATGACTTCCTCGTTTGAGCAAAATTTTTTTCCCGCGAACCATTTCTAATGTTATGGAACGAGAAGAAGTCGCAGGGAGTCAGATCGGGTGAATGCGGGGGATGCGGCAGCAATTGATAACGCAATTCGTGCAGTTTGGTGGCGACAACTCCAGATGAATGTGCTGGTGTGTTATCGTGATGAAACAACTCCTTTTTTCACCAAATGTGTCCGTGTCTCCTTCAATTTTTTATCGAAGCGGTCCAATAACTCACCGCAGTATTGTCCAGTGATCGTTCTTTCTTTTTCTAGAAAGTCCATTAGGATGATGCCCTTCACATCTCAAAACATCGTCGCCATGACCTTACCGGCCCACAGAACCGTCTTCGCCTTCTTTGGAGCAGATTCACCGCGAGAAATCCATTGTTTTGATTGTTGATTAATTTCTGATGTGTAATGATGAATCCAGATTTCTTTAACGTGACAACTCGACGCAAAAAGTCCCTTGGATCTCACTTCAATTGTTCCAAACACTGCTTAGAAATTAACAACAAACGACAATAAATCAAAGACTGAACGAGACAATAAATACAAAATGTGTGTGTGTGTGTGTGTGTGTGTGTAATTTTAAGCAACTCGTTAAAAAAGAGGACGTTTTCAATTTTCCCTCGTCTTCACTGTACAGGTGGCCCGGCGAGCGGCGGCGACTCAGCGGCCTGGTGTTGGCGCCCCTGAGCTGGTGCCGGGGCGAGCGGGTCGACTACACGATCTGCGCCGATCTGCGGGTCTGCTTGAAGGAGATACTGATGTCGTCGACGAGGCGGGGGCCGGGCAAGGAGGCAGCCCGCTGGAGCTGCGTCCTGGACATGTCGACCACCGCTCCGTTAATAGGTGCGTGCTCGGTATTATTATTATTATTATTATTTCTTATTATTTACTATTATTAATTATTATTAGTAATTAGTATTATTATTACTATTATTAAAATTTTCAATTTATACGTAGACAAGACGAGCATCCTTGTACAAATACTCACGTGCAGATGCCGTGCTTTATTGAAAAATGTTTAAAAAACGTCTCTTTACACATATCGTTGGGTCTTAAAATCCCATGAAGATACATAAGTAAATAATACGCGAAATTGGTCAGACACATGTGTCTTGTCTAAATAAAGCTTCTCCGAGGCGGGGCTAGGCTAGGAAGATATTACAGATCTATAGCATTCTGAAATCATGAAAACACATTGATATTTAATAAATACATATCAACTTTATGAACGATAATTTAAATATTTGATATATGTGTTTGGAGTTAGATATATATAGACCGATTTTATAATGAAATTAAAAAAATTAACATTAGAATTAAGAGTTAAATTAAGCGTTTCGACTTATCTCTCATATCCTAGGAGGGTAATATTTATCACTTCATTCTTCGGGCGTCATGAAGAAATTTTCTCTCCTTGAAAATTTTACACATTTTCAATGCAATATTGAGTATTTATTCGTTTTTATAGTAGAATTTGTAATTTGTCATTTTCTTAATATTGATTATTCGATTTTTTTTGTTAGAAACAAAATTTTGTAGTCTTTTTAAACGGAAGGATTTGACGAATGTAATCGACGAGACATTGCGTGTGAAAAAAGAAATATAGAGTGCGTTTTTAATTTTTTAACAATCTGTTGTTTCTCTTGATCGATATATAGATATATATTGTATTTCACTTAGCTTTATTTATACCTCCAGTAATGATCTTAATCAGCAACGGAAATTGGAATATTATAATTTAATATATCATTCATCAATTTTCTGCCAAACGATGATGTCGTTCAATTCTTCCCGCTGCAACTTGTAACTTATAAGTAGTTAATCTAAAGAAAATGTCGTTGAATTATGAATGTTTAAAGTAAAAAGATGAACTGGAGAAAGTATACCGAAGATTAACGTACGAAGCTAGCGACAATAACCTTTAATAAATGAAACTGTGTATTCAAGCGCAAAAAAGGGTGTATAAATACTATTTATATTGCATACAATCGTAAGCAATTTTTTTTTTTCGTTTGCTGGGAATTCTTGATCGTTTCGTTCTTTCAAAGATTATAAAATGTTTCAATTTAAGTCTATTCCAAAGAAAGTTTATAGGCACGACAATAGAATGAACGAGACGAAATACTATCTACATACAAATCCTCCCAGATCATCTTCATTATTCGCGTTTCGAAGCAAAAGTTAAATTATAGGAACGTTGTTATGATCTTCGGATGCGCCTTTACACACACATACACACACACACATATAATTTATAATTATTCAAGCGAAAATAACGATAATAACGACCTCTGTTTGTTAACTTTTTCAGAAAGCCTGGATAAAAGCCTGGTCGTCGTCAAGTCGTGCTCTGGTTGGGGCACCGGAGTGATCATCGACGTGCCCACGGGCACGATTCTCACCTGCTCTCACGTCGTTCGCGAGGTGGGTTTGTAAATTCTATCCCACTAAGATGATATATATATATTGTATATAGAATTTAACAATAAGCAAAAATGATAATTTGCGTATTATATGTGCATAAGAATATATAAATCTCGGAAGAATAGGCTATCGGATACGAGCGAGCGGATTTAAAATCCAAATTGAGCCGGGCAACTCGTGATTAACCTCAAAAATTGAGATCCCGATACTCGCCCATCCCGTATACTTTAGCGTTGAAAAGAAACGTCTTTATTTTAATAAAGGCTCTGTTCCCAACATCGTTTCACGATACTGTTACGACGCTCTATCGGTTATTATATGTACGGCTTTTTCATTGCCAGTGGTTAAGACATAACTGTATATACCTATATATGCGAATAGGCTTACCGTGTACGAACGAGAATACTCTGGGGTTTTTCATCGGTATTACCACGATCATAACAGCATCTTTGGCTATCACGTTTGAAGACGAATTCTATATGTATTATTAGGCTCTATGAAATAATCTTTGTTTCTTTGTTTCTTCAATATAAAGTTACACATTTAATATCTGTATTCATTATGCACTACACTTTAATTTTCTTCAACAAGATCTTCATTGAGTAAATGATTATATAGAGTTTTATGGTTGCATTACTAACTTTATATAATAAATTTCATGTAACTTCCTATTTTTTCGGCATTCGATTAACTATGATCTTGGCTTGAATAATAATATGTTCTCGATCGATCGATCAATCCCCAAGATACATAATACTTTCTTGTTTCTTCAATTAATAACGAAATTTGAATTTTAACGAAAACTTTTTTAATGAAAAATCTCCGACGAGAAGAAGGCAATGGCGTTCTAATGAACTTACTTTCGTAAATGCGTAAAGTTTCTCACAGCGAATGCTAATAATTGAAGTTTGGTCGAATTTACGCGCGTCCGCAGAGACGGACAATCGGCCCTCTAACGAGCCTCAAATAATTCGAACACTCGAACTGATAATTCTAACGGTGGAAACTGATGTATTAGAGTGCATAGGTTCTTCGTAGAAAATTTTTTCGGCTCAAATGTTTATTGTTCGTTCGTCGATACCGATGATGACAACAATGGTTTTTGTTTTGAAAACAAAAATTCCCTCATTACGCCATTATGATCAATTTAAACGTGGAGAAGCGTCAGAATTTGGGCGTCAGAAATTGCCATGTCTTATATATAGATAATAGTTTAGGTCCTAAAGCTTTATGGATCTCATTTTTTGTTTTGTTTTGTTGTTTTTTTTTCTAATAAGTACAATATATAGAAATACCATTTGGTCAATTTGACAAATTTCGTTGGCTAATGTATTCGATATAGACTCTCCTTATGAGAAACTAAGTACCGCCAATTATTCTTCCCCTTTTTTCTAATGACCCTCTTAGTTTCTGAAGTATAAAAAATTTGTTTAACGAGGAATAATGCTACATCTCCCCTCGTCAAAAAAATCTTTATACTTCAGATTCTAGGTATAGTGGGCTACGTAAATAAGAGCAATCTGACTAAAAGTATATAATTATATACGACTTTATAAAAAAGAAAAGGCTCTAAGTTTGATTAAAATTTTTTATTAATTTATATGTATATATATACGTATATAATACGAGAAAATTGAGGAAATTTTTAACTTTTGAGAGGGTGTAGAACAATTAATATTTGTTTCTAAGAACACTCGTGAGCGAAATTTTTTCTTGAAGCTTATTTTTTATTATTGAAAAAAAAACCTGTCTTTATAATTAAATCATTACATATTAGATAAGAAAATTTTTTTTGAATAGTTGTCAAGCAACTGCTTTCTAGTTGGTCTTCAAGACAAAAAAAAGGCTAATTTATTTTTTAAGTTGCGAAAAAATAATATACTTACTATTTACAATAAACCCGGCGCCGTCTTTTATATACTACGATTTTATAAAAAAAAAAAAAGAGAAAACACATATACAACTTGTACAAAATCTTCCATCTTATAAGCCATAGAGCATATGTAAATAGTGGTTTCCTAAAAGTTGGAAAAGTTTTCTGAATTTACTCATTCATACGCCCCTGGTCGAAATTTTCACGTGTGCATCCCATGTATACGCTTCTGTGTATTTATCTGTATATATATATATATATATATATATATATATATATATATATATATATATGTTCATAGACACGAGACGGCCGCGTTAGGATCGCGCTGGGCGCGACACGAGCATGGGCGCGACTGATCTACAGGACGCGCGACGGCCATCCCTACGACGTCGCGGTTCTTCGGCTCGAGGAGGAGCGACGCCAGGATCTCAGAGCGCTAACGCTCGCGGTCGGGCGGCCCGATAAAGGTGAGTATCGTGATTTTTCATATTTATTGCGTGTACACATAAGTTTCCAGCGTTTTTTTTCAAAAATACGAGTTTTTATCATGAAAATATGCTGACATATCCTTCATTCAAAGTATCGTCGATCGTAAGCTACAACTTTCTGGCAATTGATGAATTACGAACAAAAAAAAACTTCTCTCCTTTCGAGCGCAAGAACCTATATAGAGCCAATTACTGATTACCTCTACTAAACTGAAGCGTATTCCCGTAAGAGAGTTCTGCATTAATCGAAACAAGTGGTAGTCAAATGGTGCCAAGTCTGAATTGTAATGCGGATGAGGCAGAATTTCCCATCCACTAGTCTCCAAATAGTTTTTAACCGGATCAGCAACACGTTGCCGAGCGTTCTCGTAGTGAAAAATGACGGATTCATGCCTGGTTTTTTATTCTGACCGTTTTTCTTGTAACGCACGGTTCAAACGAATAAGTTTGGTTCGATATAATAGCCCTTTTGTTAGTTTGACCACTCGGAAGTAGTTCGTAGTATACGACACCTTTTGATCCCACCATATGCAGAGCTTGCTGACCTTATTTACGTGAATATGTTGTTTCAGCGTCGATTGGGCGGACTCGCCGGGCTTTGTGAACGATTTTATGCGTATAAGATTATTATAATAAATCCATTTTTCATCACCAGTGATAATATGATCAAAAAATTATCTATTTTTAAGTCGCTGCAGCAACATTTTGGACATGCAAAGCACCTTCGACATCTCTCGGCTTCAATTCGTATGACAACCAGTTTCCAACCTTTTTAATGAATGCCAATCTTTTTAGACGCAGGAAAACAGCTTAACTAGTGATACCCAATGATACAGCAAGTTCTTCTTGAATCTGACACGAATCCTCATCCAGCAAACCATCTAATTCCTCGCCTTCAAAACTTTTCGGCTTTCTGGAGCGATCCTTGTCTTCACGTTCAAAACACCACTTCTAAACCGTTTGAACTACTCGCGGTCCGTGGATTCACCAATAAATTCCTTCCCATTAGTTTGCGAAAGCGTAGGATAGACCTGAGCCATTCTTTTCCTCATTTTAAAAAATAGAAGCAGCATTTCCCACAAATGACGTCTATTTGGCTGGAAACTTGCCATAAATTTGCTGGAGAAAGTAAATGACACTGAAATAAATTTCTCTTTTAGGCGTCCGGATAACGCGGGTCGATAAGCACTTTGACAAAGTTAGTGTATCATATGTATATATATATATATATATATATATATATATATATATATATATTTATAAATTATATCTACAAGATCGTGTGACTTATATATGTACTCCGGGGGGGGGGCAATTTTTTCCTGTACGTAAGGTACGGAGTTTACTTTAGAGCCATTTGAACGCGAAACTATATACACAGTATATGTCTATATATATTGCATGTATATATTTAAATAATTTATGTTCGTATATTAAACGAAATACCGCGAATATGTAGGTATTAGTACTAACTGAAAATGAAGCAAAAAAAATTGGTCTGCGAGATAACACCTTTTTGAACCGAGCGCTCAGACAGAAACTTTTTGAAGCGACGATATGCAGAAGTAGAAGTCTAAGGCGTCATTAGAGATCTTTTAAAAACTAAGCGATTAAATATCCGGTAAAAAGATATATTCTTGCCGATTTAAATATACCTTTCTCCGATTTCAAAGTATAATTAAGTAAATTTTTTTAGAATTTTTCATATTCTCGTTTATAAGTATATTAATTAAGACTATATAAACCGTATATTAAACTCCCAATTTTTCGATAGCCATTTTTCTTTATCAGAATGATTTTATTTACTAATCTAGATTTACTATTTTGTACATACACACGCGCGCGCGCCCGCGCGCACACACACACACACACACACACACACACACACACACACAATAACTTTATTCTTTTAAACTTTAGTTTGTTATTTCGTCGTCTTAGTTTCAAATTTTCCGGCTAATCGAAGAAGTTATACAGTGATGATGTTCCATTATAGTATATAAAATTGTATCGGTCCCATCTACTCGCGAGTGGTATCACTCGGAGCTAATAAATGTCCGAGGGGGAAAAATGAGATTAAGAATGACGAAAAAAGAAGAAGAAGACGAAGACGTAGAAGTCTAATATGTATAAAGAACCGAGACGGGAATTCAATTCAGTCGATCCGAGATGAGCTCATCGCGCGTTCATCATTTATTGAGACTTTATTGAGAGCGCGTGAGGGTCACGTGTAATGTTCTCCTTTCTAGACGGAATGCAAGAAGAGATGAAAAAAAAAGAGAGAACAGAAGTGAAGTTGATAGACAGAGAGGGAGGGAGATAAATATTGTCTATACACCGTAATAGGATGTAGGTTATATATAAACTGTACACTTTAATTAAGGACTTGAAGGACTGCAGGCTTCTTCGCTCCGTCATCGATCTAAACCCATTGCTATACTGCGCTTTTTCGACGAAAATAGCTCTATATAAATGCGTGCATACACGCGTCTTCAGACATGCCATGTGTGAAATTAGCCAAAGATTTTGCATCATCCGTTTTTATCTTTCTCATATATGTCGATGCGAGCGCGGATGATTTTTTTTTTAATTTTAATGAACGTTAAACGTTTCAAATACACATTGTTACACTTTTAAATTAACGTTTATTTTTCTCGTATTAAGCATAAAATAATGTCTTTTATATATATATCCGGCGTACTTCTGTGGTGTTCGGAAAATAGATTAATTTGACATTAATAATCAGAAATGTTATAAATTTATGCTTTAATTGAACGTAGTGTAAAAATTAAATTACGAGGAAATTACGTTCCGTTATAATCTTTATACTCCGAATTTAAGAACTGACAGAATTACCAAAACCAGCAATTACCATTCCGTCGCAAATTTGTAAATTTTAAACAAATTTTAACAAATATTACATATATAGTTGCGGTAGAAAATCGAGGTTCCCCGGAGAATGATTGAGCAAGAATAATCCAATGGCACGCGATAAGGAAATTTTTAAATACATATACACCTATACACATATATATGTGTATAGGTATATATATATAGGTATATCTATATAAAGAATGCGTCCTTTTTTAAATAATGAACAAGAATACTTTATAAGGAGGGAGCATCATTAAAAGAACTTTAAATATTATGTACAAAATTCATAAGTAACATATTAAACTAGGAGGGTTGTGATCCTCGAGCCAGAGTTCAAGTTCGCCACCAAATTCTCGCCCTCGCAACTTTTGTATATATTTCTATTTAGGGCACCTCGATCGAATAGGGGCGTATAAAACGGGATGTACAAAGTTACAACATATGGCGATACGCGTTTATTCAAAATTAATTGACATGTTATGCATTACAATTGGGAAAGCGATCGATAAAAAGCTTCGCCTTTATTTTTTAATAAAGCTATACAATATAATTATATATAATTTATATAATAATATAAATTATATACGGCGATAAGCCATGGCGCGAGCAAAATTTGAAAATAATTCGTCATCATTGGCTTTGAGGATTTTTCTGATTTTTACAATCAAAGCGTTTAATATTTCGTATTATGTATAAACAGATTCCGGTTAAGCACGGCATTTAATAATTTCATTTCATTTGTGTCGTTCCGGTCGCAGTTCCAGTATCGATGGTGAACGTTGAAGTCGCCTAGTATAATTGCATGTGCGCTTTTATTATTATTATCCATAATGCTTTTCCATTCATCTTCGTTGAGAAAATTTTCAGGTGGTCTATAGCAGGCATTTATGTTTGTAGCAGGACCTGTACTATTTACTTTAATATCATGAATTTCAATTTTATTGTTTATATTGTTTAGATTACGCAGTTCGTTAGCACTTAAGTTATTTTTAATTAATATTAGGATTCCTCCACCTATTGTATTTTCTCGATCTTTTCCAAGTGTTTGCAATTCTGGAATTTGAAATACCTTATTTTGTTTGAGCCAGCTTTCTACACATATAAAAATAACGACGCATTTATGTAGAGAAAGAAGTTCGTCCTTGTGCTGTTTAATGTTACGAGTATTCTAAAATAAAATTTTTAAATTGAAATTATCCATATCGAAAAAAAGCTCTAATTGTAAAAGTTTTCTTTCTCTTTCATTATTAAGGTTCTTGACTGTCAGTATCGGTTGCTTCAGTCTCGTCGTCGGCTTTAAATGGATATAGTGTATTAGGCATTTCTAAGATTCTGCTTTTGCTTCCTACTTTTTTCCTGATTCTTGTCAGTTTGGCTTTCATTCTCTTTTCTTTTATAAGTGGATAAAGTCTCTGAATTGAAAGTGATTTAAAATGCAGTTTTCGTCTTTCTTAAAATATTACGCGGCCGGCTGTAAGGAATTTTCTATAAAAGCTATTTTCTGAGCGGCCGATTCATTGTCAGTTTTATGCCTTTTACTTGATTTTTTAATATTTTTT
Organism: Sycobia sp. Sy_11; assembly: GCA_018907035.1. Taxonomy (NCBI): domain Eukaryota; kingdom Metazoa; phylum Arthropoda; class Insecta; order Hymenoptera; family Epichrysomallidae; genus Sycobia; species Sycobia sp. Sy_11. Next base: position 3,943,593 of record JACCIC010000008.1, read on the forward strand.
GCAGTAGTTACATGTAAAATTTTCTTTCCTCCTCTCTCCGTTTGTGTATTTAGAGCTAGTACTGGAAACCTATCAATAAGTTTATTATTAATATATTTATCGTGATAGTTTTCGCTTGTTGATGTAGACAGAGCTCTTTTGGAAGTCAAAATTTTTTCGATATTTGTATTTGTGATCTCTTCGAAGTTTGTTTGTATGTCGTTGTTTACTATTTCGGTAGTTGTTAGTATTTTTTGACTTACAATGTTTCAATTAACGACTTAGCAGTCTGTCCCTTCTTTTTGAACACAAAGCATATTGTAGAATCTCTCATTCGATACGTCCAATATTTTATATTCTCATACGGTATTTGTAAAGTATCAGGAAAAATATTCTCGTCTTATTCTCTAATATAAAATTGGCGACGAAACAAGAGTATACAACTTCTGCTTGGCTTTTGAACAGTTGCACGTAGTGAACTAATTGGAGAGAAAATTTGGATACCTTTGTTTTTGAATGCTTCTCTAATAAGATGATCTAGGATGGAGGGACTGACATTCGAGATGACCATTTTATTACTTTTAATAAACGACCTAATATTTAGAGCATAATCCTTCAGAAACACTTTTTGTGACGTTAACTTCTCAACAAGAGTTTTGTAATACCAGCAAATAAGGAACGATATACCACATTTACAAAATATGTAAAAAGGCATAGACATTAGTTTCAGATTTATTGATTCATTTCGCTTTTTGCCTTGTGCTCTCGATAAATTAGCCGCATATCTGGAAGAGCATCGTATTTTAGAAAATACTTTTAAGAGTGATTTTCGAACAAACGATCAAATTAATTTAGCTAAAAGAAAAGGAATATGTTTCATCTTTTGATATACTACGAGAAGCACAGCTGCCACTAAAAGATGCATTTTATAGTAATTTAAATAATTCAACCATTGCTGATAAAGATTATAAGCATGTTCAACTAGTTTGGTAAAAATTTAATATTAAAACTTTAGGTGACTATTCGGATTTGTATTTGAAAACAGATGTATTGCTTCTTATTGATATATTCGAAAACTTTCGAAACAATTGTCTTGAATCTTACGGTCTTGGACCAACACGCTATTATACCACTCTCGATCTATCATGCGATGTCATGCTAAAATATACGAAATTCACATTAGAATTGCTTACCGATATTGATAGGCTTATGTTTATTGAAAGAGGTATTAGAGGTGGTATTACTCATTATTCTAATCGATATGAAAAAGCAAATAATAAATACATTAGATTTGACTTTGATGAAACAAAAGAAAATATATATTTGCTCTATTATGATGTAATCTTTACGGTTAGACTATGACACAATATATTCCTTACGGAGCCTTTGAGTGATTTCAAAATATGGATGATGAAACCAAATTTCTTAATATAGCAGAAAAATCTCCTACTATATACATACTAGAGGTTAATTTAGAATATCATGAAAGTATACATGATTCACGTAAAGATCTACCTTTGTGATCCGAACATATTGCACCTCCAGGAAGTAAAATGAAGAAATTATTAACGTCATGATACGATAAAAATCGATATATACGAAATAGAGTAGTTGAAAACTGTAAATGATTATATACAGATATGGATAGTCTTGTATACGAAGTAAAAAAGATTAATATGTATGACTTGATGAGGGAGGATAGTCATGATTTTGGTACATCAGATTGTCCTGATACCCTGATAATCCTAATCAAATACCTCAGAAAAATAAGAAAATTGTCGGGTTAATGAAGGATGAGTCTAACAGTAGAATCTTCACTGAATTTGTTGGATCGCGAAGTAAAATGTATTTTATGAAAATTCAAGGAGAAAATCAAATCAAGAAAGCCACGGGTGTTGAAAGTGTAGTAGTGAAAAATACAATAAATTTTGAAGATTACATACAATGTTTGGAAGAAAAAATCATCATATTTAGAGACCAGTTTAATATTCGCTCGAGACTTGATATTTTACAAACGGAAAAACAAAATAAAATAGCTTTCAATCCTTTTGACAATAAGCGATTTATAGAAACAAACTTAACAGACACTCTTCCTTGGGCTCATTATAGCATTCATGAATATGAACATGTATTAAATGGACAAGTCGTTAGAAGGATCAGAGATGGCATAGCAATTGCAGAAATACTTCAACTATCTACTGAATAAGTTGCAACCTAAATAGAAGAACACGTGAGTAGTAGTAACTTAGTACATTGCTCAAGTGAACAAGTCAGAACCTACATGGAAGACGAGGCCAGAGATAAGATATCAGAAAGGTCACCTGAGCAAGTCGGGATAGTGAGCGGCGAGCGAGAGAGCTGGCGTAAACGACGGTGGAGCACGTTCGACATGAAGATCGAGAATGTAGAGGATATAGACCTTATGAAAAGAAAAAACAACCGAAAAAGCGAGAGTGTAGAGAGAACTTAATCATTCAGTGTCTAGTGCTTGATTGAAATTGTCCGCAAGCAGGCTTTTGAAGCAGTGGTACTGAAAAAAATAACACACACACATTTTTCCTAGAAGCAACTGTTCAACGACAATCATAGACAATGGATCTGAGTCCCGAAATGAGTTCCCTGCTACTGAGTCGTCTACTCAACTAGTATCACAGCTAATGGTTGCTGATTTCATATCAAATTTTAACGTACACAGCGTATAACTAAAGGATTCATCTCTCAGTGTGTATTTTTTTTAATTTTAATTGTAAATAGTAGAAAATAATTATATAAAAAAATATTTTTAAAATAGTTTATAAAATTTTTCAGATGCATTTGAAAACATTGAACCGTATAGCAAGAGGTGGTTTTCTGTTCACTAAAAAAATTGCTGAATTAGAAAGAAATAGAAATTATATGATAAAAAAAATTAAGAAAGTTAATACGAAATTTGGATGGAAAACAGTAATCTAGCTTGATTGCGAATTCCAATCTTTTTTACTAAATCGAATTTCAAAGGCTTTAATAAAAAATGAAGGATTTTTCAACAATATGTGCGAGTATGCAAATAAACTAAAATTATTTATAAAATCTTTGGTTGAAGATAATTTTGAATTTATAACAACGTGATATTTAAAATGTACGTGTAAAATGAAATAATTAAACAAAATTTTATTTAAACAGAGCTGTACTTATTTATTAATCCTCATTAGTAAAATTCTACAAAATTAATTTGATAATTATTTTATAATTGCTTATTACTTATGTTGTAAATTCTCTATATTTTTCCAACTATAGTGAGATCTATAAAATCTAAGCCAGTTGACGAAAACTTTATCTCCTCAACGTTTAAGAACTTTTTCAACGAGGTAAATATCTGGATATTTTGTTCCCAGAAGCTCTTGTTCATAGAAACATTCAGCGATAGGTTGATTTTTATAATCTTTTAAATGTTAAATTCAAGCAGGATGACAATAAATATCTACTTAAAGAGCTTGCAATTTTAACACTCACAGGCGGTTCAGAACCCACAGTAGTTTTAGTTAAAAAGCCATTTTCTCATGAACGACTTGCAGATCATATGAGAGTGCAAAATAAATGACTTGAAATTATTATCATGGTATACCATGGAATTCAAAACAGTTTTGCTATAATCAAATTATCAATATACTTTATGAAAATTTACCCAATGCAACTAAAATACTCACCCATGGAGAAATATAACGAGAATGGCTAGGCTAGACTTAAAAGATACAATTTTATCGCTTACGATATTAATACTGTGAATTTATCATTCTGCGAGTGGAAGAAACAGAAGCGAAAGAATACTCTAACAGTATGCATCAATCATAATGCAACATACAAAGTTATGCGTGCTCTGCATAATGTAAAACTATTAAAGATACTATCTCGAAACACGGATAAAGTAGAGTTTTCCTCGTCAAGCATAAGCATTGTGAACGAGCAATAGTACCACAAACGCGCGCGCGCGCGATCACCGGAGGTGATCCAGAACTCACAGCTTGTCTACTCCGGTGCCTCAGAACGATTTTTACTAGAAATTTTGTGTTCGGCCGGAAGAATACGATGTTTAGGTGTCTCGGATGTCTTCTACGGGGAGTTGCATGTTCGGATTGTAGAAGACGATGTCCAGCTTTCACGGAACAACTTTAATGGGGGATGCATGTTGGAACGATAGAATCCGACGTACAGATATTTTCGAACGACTTGTACGGGGGCTATTGTGTTCAGTCAGTAGAAAACCATATCTAGATTCCTCGAGCTTTTACGGAAAGTATTGTATTTAGTTGGTAGGAAACGATATCCTGGTGTCTCGGGACGACTTCTACGAGGAATTTCGTATTTCGACGGTAGAATACGGTGTCCAGATGTCTAGGGATGTTTTCTACAGAGAGTTGCGCGTTCGGACGGTAGAAGACTATGCCCAGGTATGACGGGACGACTTCTACAAAGAGTTTCGTATTCTATAATTCGAACACTCAATACACACAAACGCGCACTTTTTATTTTAGATATTATTGATACATTTGTTTATTTACTATGGCAAATAGGCAAAAATAAATAAATAAAAACAATTTACTTTTATATGTTTAAATACAGACTTTCAACTGTTTGAATTTTAAGACAATTCACAAGCTGTTTTATAAAAACGAAAGACAAACAAAATAAATAATAAATATTGTAATTAAAAATTGACTGATTATTATTATTATTATTATTATTATTAACGTGCGATGAAATTTTGGAGAAATTACATATTATCCAGTGCTGTGACTAGAAAATATCATTTTCTTTATCTGAACTTTATAGGGTAAGTTGTATTTTAATAAACTGAATTTAAAAATTAGTCTTTTATATTTATTTCAAAATTCTACAACGATTACACTGGGTGCCGTACGAATTGAAACCGAGAGACGTCGAATGGCGATTTTACATATATACATAAAAGACACTTATCGCCGATCTGTTCTCTAATGTTGGATCGGTAGAAATTGCCTCATTGTTTTGAAAATGGGAGATTTTCACGGGTAAATCAGTGACTACTCTACTGATTACTCACTGAAATATAGAGATCGTACTGGGTAAACAATGAAATATTCACTAATTTTTATCGGTGAAAATTTCACCTGCTTCAAAAGGGTGGAGCCATTTTCGCCGACTCAACTTTAGAGAGCGATGTCCAACCTCCACCCCATGTCAGCATAGTATAAAAAATACATCTACGTGTGTGTCTGCGTGTGTGTAAAATACAGGCTCTCCCGTCCTCGCGGCGGGCTTCCCTCTCTTCGGCGACTCCGCGCCGCCGAGCTACAGCCAGGGCGTCGTCTCGAGGTCGACCGAGTCGATGCTCCAGACCACCTGCTGCGTGCAGAGCGGCGCAAGCGGCGGGCCCGTGATCGACCGATCGACCGGCGAGATGCTGGGCCTCGTCGTCTCGAACGCGGTCTCGGCGAGCGGCCGCGGCACCCTCTATCCGAGATTCAACATGGCGGTGCCGGCGACGATATTGCGGGGACCACTGCTCGAGTACGTGAGGAGCGCAGGTAATAACAATATATACATGCATACATACATACATACATACATACATACATACATACATATATATATATATATATATATATATATATATATATATATATATATATATATAATTTTAATTGCGAGTCCGAGAAAAAGACACGGTCCAAATTTCGCCAAACTTTGACGAGCATTCCACCTTATACAAGCGCGTCAAATTGGACTGATAAAATTTAGCCAAAATAAAGGAACTTGGGAGAGATAAAATTCTAACTTTGGGGTAGATGAAAAATTCAAGCGCGTCCTCTCCATATGGAAAAGCAATGAAAAGAAACTTTATGGAAAATTAAGATCCTTGGGTTGAGGGACGTGTTAAGTATAGTTTAATAAAATAATAAACTAGAATTGTGGGATCATCGGTGGCTTTGCTACCGTCCTCGGTCGAAATACCGAATAAAATGTGAGCAAGCATTGAGAATTTAGCGCTGTCGCGCAGTGAAGGAGTAAATTATCTAATAGCTCATCTATTTTACAATCCTCAAACATCTATAGTACGTTGTTTTATTGAACTACAAATACAGCCCTCGACGCAAGGATCATAATTTTCATATTTTTTAAAGTTAAGCGAAATTTGGCAACGTGATTTTTATCCACTAGGAAAGTTCTTACACTGAGAAAAAAATATCTGTTATCAAGTAAATATTTTCTTGTTTTGTACCAAGTAAATTATTTTCTTAAATTGAGAAAGCGTCTTCTTAAATCAAAGAAGTATTTACTTAATGCAAGAAGAATTCACTTGAATCAAACCACGTACTCTTAAATCTAGTGAATATTTTCTGAATTTAAGAAAATAATTTACTTGGTACAAAACAAGTAAATATTTACTTAATATCGGAAAATATTTTTTTCAGTGCACGAGTAAATTATCAAATACAGAAATCGAGGATATAATCGAAATATGTATAAAAACCTACGTAAAATCTTGTATATTATAGTTATGATCGTTAGAAAATTATAAAATTTTAGCACAATTTTTTATATAAATTTTGATATTGCTTTAGATCAATCGTGAACATGTATAAGAACTAATATAAAAACTTATTTAAGAATTTCTGTATGCATACGTATATAAACCTAATCGAGAGCAAAAAACACGTGATTGCAGAGATTATACCTATTTTACAAAGACTAGGATCATTAGGAGGTAAAAGATCGACATATTGTTTAAAGTATATAACGCTAAAATTGCTATATTTACTTGTTATTTCCTAAATCAAATGTTATTATATCTCATAAATGTAAAATGATGGACAAAATGAAATTTTTCTTACATAGTTTTCAATTAATAAATTAACGTATAAATTTTCAGATGCCAGATGTTTGGAGAACCTCTCGAGCAGCGATCCAAAAGTCCAAGATACGTGGAAATTCTATTTATGCCCACGATCGAATATGTGAATGCTAGGGTTTTTCTTCTATATAAATTGTTTATATAATATTTTTTTATATATAATAGTTTAATATTAATTTTTCATTTTTTATAATTTTATATATAAATTATTTTAAAGTATAAATTTTTAAAGGTAGCGAGGTTTCGCGAATCATATTCGAAATATCAATTATGCCTCTCTTCGTCGATTTGAGATCAAAATCATTCTCAAACACGAATCCAGCGCTTACAATAGTAAACAAACCGATACGTTTACTATTTCAACTAACGACAGTCTTATGAAAAAGTATTTTTGCTACTTTTCATAATCGTTATATATCATATTACTTAGTTATGAATTATATTGTTCAAACTCAATCAAATATAAATAAACAAGGTAAATGAGAACATTTTTATTTAAATTTTAATTTAATTTTTTAAAAATATAATATACGAATCAAAAATTTTTTTAAGTTTATCATTAAGATAAAGTTTCTTAATTCCATTCTTTTACTACTTTTGTTAGTAATATTTAATGCGGTTAAAAATTAAATATTTATAAAGATATAAGTATTCTTAAAATATACTTATATGTATATATAATATTATATAATATTACTTTGTATAATACACTAATACATTTTATTTTTGTTGTAATTTTTTTTTATTTTTTATTTATTTTTTTTTTTTTAAAGACAACCATTCTACAAAAATAGAAAATCATATGGACATATGATTTTTTGTTTAAAAAAAATGTTGAAAAATTGGACGCTTTGGACAATATTTTTATGAAGAAGATTTGAAGCAAAATTAAATTCACATACTACAAACATTGATTACATTTCACAAATTGTAATTATTGGCATGAATCTTTTAGTTTTCATCACACACGTATTTTATATTTCGTTAAAACAGATCAATAAATTATGATATAATGTTACATTCACACTTTATCCTTATACAATAGAAAAAATTTCTCACTTCATTTTCACTAACAATCATTTTTCCAATTTAACTGATTGGCCTACTACTATAAGAGTTATTGACATCAAAGGTAACTTATAATTTTCCAACAAATTTACATTTTACAGCGAATATTATAATTATGAAAACATTAGACGTATAAAAATCATGAAAATGTTTCAATTCTGAATTATAGTTTAAAATGAATGAAGTTATACAACTTTCACATTGGCATAAAAGATTAGAATTCTTGTATATTATTAAGAATTTTTTATAGCAGATTTGATTTATTTTAAATACAAAATAGTTTTAATATTATATAGAAAACAATTGTAATGAAAAATTTTCAATAAGATAATATAATAAATTATTATTTCATGATTTTTATAAATGTATGAAAATGTACAACAATAAAAAATATATAATTTAAGCTAAAGAACTATCACAAAATTTATATTATTTATATAAAAAAATTAATTATTATTAAGTCACATCTTAGTCTAATTTAACGCATTTTTTATATCATTTTTTTATGTATATATACAAGATTTGTAGATTCTACATATATAAGTTATCTGTAAATTTTAAGCTTACTTTTTCGTTTAGTGTGATGTATCGCCATTACAAAAGTTCTTAAAACTTCTATCCTAGATATCCACTCCTTGCTATTTATTTTATACAAAAATTTGTTTCTTCAAACATGCCCACACGGAGTTACACATCTATGCAGGATTTCGTTAGAAACTATTATAGAAAGTTCGTTTTTGGCTCGATCAATATGCTAAAAGTTAAATACTCTTTTTAGAGTTCGAGACTCGTTATAAATACATCGTGATGAGCTATTGACTTTCAGAATAATGAAGAAGCACTTGATGTAGCAATGAAAAACTGAAGATGTGTCTCAGGACGGAGTCAAATTTAATACACTAATTTTCCACAAACAAGCGGTTTCTGAAATCTCCGACTTTAGTTATTTTTTATTTATCGGTAAATAACTTCTTATAACGTTGAACATTTTGCCAAACCATATATTATTAATAATGAAGCTTATTAATATACGCTTATATTTTACTATCATTCAGTCAGACACTGTCAAATTTCGCAGTTTTTTTTAAAACAATTTTACAATCGTTACTTTTTATTAATATAGTATTTCCATCGACGATCGTTAAAAAGTTGGCTTACATGTTTCTTTTCAATAAAATATAACAAAAAACAAAGTAAGTATACATTTCAATTTATTTCTCGTGAAATAGAACCTGTTTCATAAATAAAATTGGAATACTTAAGCAAGAATTTCAAAGATTCTCTAAAATTATGTGTTTTTTTTACAATTTTACAATAAAAAGGAAAAGATATTTGCATTAAAATCTATAACTTTATTCGTTATTATTTTTTAAATAACGAAAGTTACAATTCCTTGCTATAGAATCAATTAATAATTTTTAATCTCCTTAATTCATTAATGCCCGAACGTTCTGATTTTTTACTATATTTCCAACTGGTTTATTTCGTTTATTATGAATTGAGTTTAAAAAAACTTGTCCTGCTTATATTCTGAAGTAAGATTTTTTAAAAATTTTGTTCCGAGATCTTGTGCGATTAAACTTCAAACAAATAGGATGTGACTTATTTCTCAATTTTCAGGCAATAAAGTCTTTAAATCAATCATAGATGACCTTCTATTTTTCCAATTCATTTCAAATAAAAATTTTTAAAAAATTTGACTAAAAGACTCAGGACATCCTTTTATCAAACTTAATAGTTTTGAAGAAAAATTATAAGTAAATATTTTCATAAAATTTTCATATTTGGTGCGCTTTTTTATACATGTAATATATACGAAATAAACCCGCTTTAAACAATAAAAATTCGGAATGTTTCATCGTATTCAATTATATATGAATATTATATACCTACTTCAACGATTATCAATATATTTTACGCAAAGTAGTTTTAATTTTGTAACATTTATATGAAACTTTTGAATATTTAATTTAAATAAGTTCATAATTTTAGTTCATATTTAAATACATTTTTTTTCTCAAATTAAACTATATGTAATTTAATGTAATTTAATCAAGTTTCTAAAATTGTATAATGATAACCAATCAGATTTACGTTAATCAAATCCTTTAATTAAAGTATTTCATGTTTATTGATTATAAAATCTATGCAATTTAAACTTCCATTTAATTTTTCGATTTAATATCAAAACATTTGTATTTATAAAATGTAAGTAATTAATGTTCTTTTTAGTAATAAATTATCAAATGATTCTATTATTTATATTATTTAATAAATAATCAAAGTATTCCTTTTATCAATATTCTGCAACTATAATTAAATCACCTTTTATACTCTAAAAATTTTCTAAAACGCAATTGACTTAGATATAATTATTTAATTTATCAGAAACGTTAACAAAAAAGCCTTAAATTTTATTATATCAATAGAAACAATTAACTCTAAATAATTGCACTGAAAAACTTACAATTTTGAACAGTTTTACATTTAGAAAAATCTAATATCAATTATGTCTGTTATATATTAAAAAAGCCTTTCATACATTATATGAAAAAGAACCTCTTATAAAAGCTTACATTTATTAATAATATATTTGTTATGTATATATATACTTCTCTTAATCTAAAACCAATGAAAATGATTACACGAATACAAAAATTCAGTTCCACTTATAAAAAACTTTAATGTCATGTGGATTAATCTCGGCTTTTTAAATATATATTTAGGTAAATCTCTTTATTCGATCGGATATACAAATACATGCATATTGAAAAATATGCTCCAAAAATTAAAAACTTCTTATTCTTATTAATTAAAATTGTTCAGCTATCTTTCTAGCCTTGCTTCTAGTGACTCAAATATAGAAAAGCTTGTCATTACAATGGATAATTATAAATTTATAAAGAAATACTGCATATCTTTATACTTTTTTCTTTTTAAAAAAAAATTAATTGAAATATTTTCAATTATTTTCACATAAATACATATTTTGTATTAAATATCTATTTGTTGACATCTTGATTTACGCAGCTTATTAAAAAAAATTCAAATTTAGTTTTATGCAAAATAATGCCTTACAAGACTCAGCATGAGATTTTACTTTGAATAAAAATAACTTTGATTCATTTTAATTTAATAAAGCCAGAGATAAATTATTTCTAGTAAAATACTTATGGTTTCCGTTATAAATTTGCTGATATTAAATTCGTTATTATACAGCTAAAATTGGCTTTGTTTATTATTTACTATTATTAAAAATTGTGGATAGTATTTACTATCAGATATAGTAAATACGGGAACTGATAATCCTTTATAAAATTACAAGTTTCTTCCCAATTCTTTTTATACGATAATTCTAAATTACTAGGGCATCTTAATAGCTGTTCGATTAGTTTGACTGATTGGAACTACTTGTGTTGCTTTGAAGAATAAGATATCCTCCGATAATAGTAAAGCAGTATTGACCCATTTATTGTTGATAGCCATTGGACTCTTTTTGCTGATGCTGCTGCGTTTCGTGGCCGGTGCTGTCTATACTGTAACCCGTGATACTGTCTGGACTCTGAAGGGACGCGGCATATAAAGGGTTCACAGGTGTCGAATTAACGTCGAACTGCGTCGAGTCGTAGACGCTGTGGTTCTGCAAACAGAAAGAAAATAGGGAAACTTTCTTTTGTGCGACTTGCTGTTTTACGTTCATTTTTCAAAATGTTTTAAATCGTTATTGAAGACTTCTGTATTATCATGATAATGTGCAATTGCTAATTATAATATTATATCATTATCAATATAAAGAGTGTAAAAATGTAATTTTTCCATAAAAACTAATTATTTTATATATTTATTATTAATAAAAAAATTATGAGTTGCTAATTATGCATTATATGCTACCAATTTCAAATATTTATTTTTAAAAATCTCTTGAGTTAAGAAAAATCTTTAAGTAAATTTATAAAATTTAATAATTAGTCTTGATAAATAATGTAATTAAATATTTACTGTCTACTTCAAATTGTTTAAAGACGAAAATAATATTTTTATTATCTTAATAAAAAAATTTTAAACATTAATATTTAATTGCACTAATAGTCATTTGAATCGAGCTTTAAATAAATAAAACAAATTGTATCAACTGAAGCAATAATTATTTAATCCAAATCAAATTAGGCATATACAAGTATTCAAAAACTTTTTGGCATTAATATTTGTAAAAAGGTAATTCAATAATTTAAAAACCGTTTTAACACTATTTACAATAATGAATCAATAAGTTGTGCAGAGTAACTAGATTTTTTCAATCAATATCCATCACATTATTAAAATTTTTGCCAATCTTGAAGAACATAGTCACTCAGAAATTTCAATTTTTCACTAGCACTATAAACTTTGAAATTAAGATTTCTTGGTTCACTGCCTTGTATAATATATGCAAAATTGCAAAATTTACCAAAACTCTTTACTATTCAAGAATTTTTAATTTTACTTTACAATTATATTTTATTGTAAATTGTTGTTACTTTTAAAGCATATAATATATGTCTATATACATACACTTCTAAATGTACACAGAACTTGTCAAAAGTTTTTTTAAAAAAATTAACGTATGGATATTATTATAGAAAAATCCTTTTAAAAACAAATAACGTTTGTAAATTAGTACAGTAGTGACACTAAGCCAAAATGTAACTCGTAAAATATTAACTTTTTAAATTACGACATCTTACGACAATCAAATGAAAATTTTCAGGCATGACCCGCAATTGTTAATTTTCTAATTGAAAAAAACTTTCAAATTTTATACATTATGATCAATTAAAAATAAAAGTTTTTTAAAGTAACCTTTAAGTTAAACTGATTATTGGTATATAATATTTTTTAACTATATAAATATGATAACACTGGTAATATTTAATACTGCCATGGATTGTCAAGATTAATTAAAGCAAACTTTCGATATTTAGAAACTAATATTTTTATGGAGTTCATTTTCGGATTCAATGTCTCCTGTTTAAAAAAATTGTATTTGTATATTTTAGAATTTTTGATAAGCTCTGTATATATCAACTACTAATATAAATTCAATATTAATAAACTTATTTTATTATATAGTATATGAAGATACTATCAGCTTATAATATTTTCAAAATGTCAGATTAGAAAAAATTTCTATGAACATCTTCAAAATTATCATTTGATAAGATTTCAACAAATTGTTGAATTAGTTACAATATTAATCAGACCATCTTTGTAACCTCTATTAAATAAACATTTTTATTATATAATTGTATTTAAGTAATAATTACATAAATAAGAGAAAATAAGATTCGACAAATAAATTTATAAATATTTTTAACAGAAATAATATAAATTGCGAATGTAAGTTTCAGCTAATATTACGAAAAACTAAATGCATTTTGAATATAAGATATTAAATTTAATATTTTAATCAGTCTTTGAGTGAACCTTAATTCGAAAAATCTTATTACATAAAAATATACTTTGTGGATTCGTTAACAATTCATCAAGCACATAAAGTAGAATAAAATGTAACTTGAATATAACTTCCTTCTCAACTTTAATTTTCAAAAGATTTATAAGATATAGTTTTTTTAAATTATGCAATTTAGCATGCTATCGTTTTACGATAATGGCAGACTAGAACTTATATTATAAAAGAAAAACATCACTATATCATTCTCTTAAAAACAAAAATATATCAATTTTCACAGAGTCTCGGTCTGTGAGAACGAGGCGTTTGAGTCCGACGAAGTCTCTTTCGACTTCTGAGGAAGAATTTTCACTTCGAGCTCGTCATCCTCCTTTTTCTCGTCTTCGCCACTCCCTCTCATACGACTCAAGTACTCGCTCAAGCCCGCGGCCGACTGTTTCTCCTCGCATTTTTCTTCTGAACTATCTAAAATGCTTTGCAGGCTGCTCTCGAGAATGGGGGACGTGGTCGAAGAGACGGTCTCTTTCTTTCCGCCACTGTCCTCGAGATGCCCGTCACTTTTTTGATCGGCCGGCAGCGAATACAAGTTGGCTTTACTATCGTCGCGCGAGTGAAACACGAACTTGCCGGGCGACAGCAGCAGGCGAGAGGCACTGGTTGGCTCGTCCGAGCCGGTGGCTCTGAGATCGGGAGCACTGGTGCGCGCGCTTAGCTGACGGCGCTGGCGTTGCTGAGCGATGTCGTGATAGAGCAGAGTCGCGTGCGACGAGCTATTTGACGGACGCGTGGGAGTTGGGAAGCCTAAACACTGAGAATGAAAGAGCGGGGCGTGAAAGCACGGGGTATGGACCTGATATATATAATCGCTGTCCGTTTTCAGGGACGAAAAGCTTTGTTGATGCGGCAGGGAGACGGTATCCTCATCCATCGCGTCGTCCACCTGGGCATTATAGGAGAACATTATCGACGGCTGCGACACTCTGCGAAATAAAATTATTTCAAATAAATTTTACTTAATATAATATATACTCGTGCGCAATAAATTTATAAAGCTAATCCACTTTCAATATTGAAAATTAATGTAATTTCAATTGCATTTTCTAACTAATATTAAATATTAAACTTGATAATTTTGTTATTATTATTTTTTTTAATGTATATGAATAATCTAATATTGCTTTTACATGTTAAAGATTCTATTTTAGTTGTCTGGTTCAGATTGAACAAATGAAAATTCTGTAAAAGAAAGAGAATTCACTCATTATTTATACAAAAATGCAATCAATATTCAATTTTGATATTCATGATTCTTATATTTTTAATTCAAACCATACTATTTGCTTGTAATTATTAAAAAACACGAATATTTTGCAAAAAATGCAAAATATTTTAGAAATGTATTCAATTAAAAAATAAATTTATTAAGTTTTATATGTTAATAAAATAAGATATTATAAAAATAAAAATATAAATAAAGCATTAAAATTTTAAATATTTTTTTGTAATATTAAAATTTCATCTGATCTCTATTACAGTTTCTAATTAGTTTTGGATATACAAAATTGCTACCTACCCTAAAAATTCTGAAAGGAACGCATTGTACACAAGAGGAATAAACAATGTCAAGTACATTGCAGCAGTTAAATCAATAACACATAATCCAGCAGGATTTTGGGTATAGTTCAGTAATCCAGCTCCTATCGATTGAACTAAATCTAAACTTGCAAGTAGACCTGCATACACATAAAAACCTTTGCGATCTGAAAAATAATTAAAAAAAATAGATTTTAATATTCTAAGATAAGTAATAGTAATGAAGAGTGGCTTGACTATAGACTATGAGCCTAACTCAATCACTTAAAAAATCTAGTCAACATTTGAATGTCTTTAAAAATTTTTGAATGATGTGATAATGAAACCAATTTAAGTCCATGAGAAGGGAGGGAACTCTAATGTTTGTTTCAATTATTATATTATTAACAATAAATATGTATTTATTTTGGATAATGTACGCAAATTCACCTAAAGAGAACTCAGTCACTTCAAGATGAATTACTCTAAGTGATCAAAATAATTAATTTTTTAACATTTTAATGTTATTTTGCACTCTGCCAAAGGAAAAATTATTTCTTCTTAATTTTAATATTTATTTAATATGTTATTTTATATTGTAAAGAATAAATATTTATTTATTTATTTATTTACTTTATAGTATTATAATAATAAATATTGATTAAATAAATTAAAATTAACTCACTAGGAAGAGGAAGTCTTTCGCGCAATCTTGTATAAGGTAGAATCAGTATAAATAGGTATATCTAAAATTGTTATAAAAATGCAATTAAATACATATAAATAATAATTTTTAATAGCATAAAAATAATTATAAACTTACCATTGTAAAAACTATACTACTACAAAACCAGAACATCATTCCACCATGACCAAAAACATAGAAATCTCTGCTTGGTATGTGGAATGTATCATCTGGCAAAACTAATTCTAGAGTCCCCTGAGTTATTGTAAAAACGAGAGCTATAAAAGATGTTGCTAGGAGAACTCTACGTATGCTCGATCGACTGTCTAAGTGTCCTAGAATTTATGCACATAAAATAAGTAAATCTCTTCTGTACAAATAAATATAGTATAATATAGAGTATATACAATTAATAAATTAATCTGGTCTTAAATAATAAATAATATTACAAAAATAAGATCAGACTTAAATAAGTATAATGTAGAAATCCACTGCTGATTACTGTTACAATTTATGCATACACATAATACAAAAGTTGATTATAATAGAAAGTTATTATTTTCTTATTTAAATTCTACTAATGATGTTTTAAAATGAATTCTGCAATGAACTAATCATGTAACTATAGTGTACTATAAATTTTATTGTTTAATTTATATATTTTCAATGAAGTTTATTTTTTATTATAACTTTAATATTTCAATTATATAATTTCAATATTCATCTTTAAGATTAAAAAAACTTTGAAGGTATTTCTTACCAAATGCAAGGCCAAAAATAACAACACTCATTTCCGTAGACAATAGAAAAAATCTAACTGTAACCCACAGTACTTTGTCTGCTTTGCCACCAACACTTGCAGCGGCATTGACAGTCATTGACACAATGCAACGAATAACTGATATTATAACACTGCAGATGACAAGGCCATAAAACGCTAAATATATAGGACTGCTTGTTGCTCTCAATTTGAGCCGGGATCGATTGAATCTTACAGCAATAAACAAAAGGAATAAGAGATTCGGAATTAATATTATAACATCCCATATTCGTACCCTGGAAAAAATATTATATATTTTAGTATGAATTATCTTTATTTCAGGTACCACCCTATAACTTTTTTATTAACATTATTTATTATAAAATAACCTGGAATCTCTAATTTCTTTGTAGAGTATCAATTTACAAAAATGATCTTCATCATGAACTGCTGAACTAATATTTGGATCTGTTGTACTTAAATCACGAATCTGCCTGGATCCTTCGGAAACTTCAAGTTCATCATCACCATACATTTTGAATTTTCTTCAAGATTTGTTATATTTTCTCACCTCATGGTATATGCCACTTTTACTGTTATATAAATAAAAATATAATATAATTATTAAATTACAACAATTTTTAGCATGCACACTTTTTTACCTAAATTTTCACAATATTTGATAATATATAAGAAAACCAATAATACAGGTAATTTTTTTTCATCATAAACATAGTATAAAATTTATCAACAGTATATTGTATTATTATATATATATAATTATTATGTCTACTGAAAAGTTCTGTCAATAATTTTTCCCTTCTTTGAATCCAGGATAATCTTCAAAAATGATGTTTCATAACAAAAAATATATCATATAGTAAATATTATTTAATATGTTAAAAACTGCATTACATTGATCGTTCTTATAAACATTTTTATAAATGATCTTTCTAATAAATTTAATATAATTTCACAATATATTTAAGAAAAGTAAACGGAAAATTACTTTGCATACAATTTTTTTGTAAAATAAAATAAAAAGATTTTAATCCTTCAAGATTAGTAGTTATTTAGTCTAAAGTTTATCATTTTTGAATTAATATATGCATTTATGTTCAGTTCGTTTTATTTAATTTTATATAATTTATGATTACTATATACCATAACTAAAGATATATAAATTCTGAAATTTAAAATATACTTATTGTATATAAATAGATATAAAAATTTAAAAAATAAAAATAAAACAATGTAATATCAGAGATTATGAGTCATTACATGGAATATAACTTTATATTTTATCCATAACTGTTGAAAAACTATGTATTTTTAGGAATTTGTTCATCATTCGATACGATCTATTTAAGAAGCCCATATCAATTGGCTTAAAAATTAAATTGATCTATTCAACTTTATAAATTCATAAGCAGGCACCTATGTACAAACATTTTACAAATAATTAAATACTTCTATATAATTCTAATCATTCATTTATTGATTTTATATATAAATCTAATATACATCTGTGCCCAATCTATTAGAAACATTCAGATAAATAAGGAGATAAAGGACATTGGAAACACTAAACAAAGAAACTAAAATACTATAAAAACATTTTAGTTTAACCTCTAAAATGCTTTAGAGCTTTCTTATTACGGTAAATCTGCACAAAACTATCTAAAGCAGTATAATTTTATAGGTCTTCATGCAATCAAGAATAAAGTAGCAACTATATAAGAATAAGTGTCTCTAACATTCTACAATAGAAAGGAGTTACAAGTAAGCTATATGTATAGATAAATGTATAGATAAACAAAGGATGTCGAAAAGAAAAGAGTTAATCGTGAAGCTTCTAGTGAAAATTAGAAAAGTGAAAACTACTGATGCGTATTAGAAGCACATAATCTTTGCTGAGTCAATTAAGAAAAAGCGATTATGTATAACATTTACTCTTACCTAAACCTTTGATTGTTAAAAATATCTTAAAGTAGTCGACGGCGAATGTCGTCGTCCTTACTATTGTTGCCACTTCTGCTTCTCCAAAGGTAAATACTCCAGAGTGTATACTTTACGGCGAGCACAAACAGCAAAATGTGATCACCCCCAGGCATGGCATTATCTCTCCTTTTTTATTTCCCACCCCAGTTTCACTAAGTTTTACAATTCTATACAATCTATACAATTATAATAATCAGAATAATATTGCGAACTAATAAACTACAAAGTCGAACTGATGATCGAATGACGAATCGCATAGACGCATTTTCTCAATCAGATAACGCGGCCCAAAACCATCCCGATTCCCAATAGAGTTGCGCAGTCAATAACACAGCAACTATACACGAACAGTGATATATCTGCAGATATTATAGTAAGGTTTTTTCATCAATGGTCTGATCTAAGCGCGAAATTTAAAAGAGACGTTTGAGATGTATATGGCTGCAGGTGTCTATAATCATCTCTGCTATAATTGAGCTAAATTTATTTTTAATTTATTGAATCGTTTTAAAAAGTAAACGAATATCTATTTAGCATTAACTTAGACTTAAAAATATCTCGTAAAAAATAGAGCAAAAAGTTGAATGTAAAATAAATGTTTTTCACTAAAATTTCTAATAGATCACATTTCTTGTCGATTTCTTCACTTATTATTTATTGTATTTATTTTTAAAATTGAACCATGATTTTTCTGTGCCATTATATATTTAAAAATCCTTATATAATTGATCTGAAACGATAAGAGGAAACAAAGGGCCCTACTTGATAGATATTGAGATATAATAGTAGATACTAACCTATCTACTTTTATGAATAATAATAATGATAACAATAATAATTAATTTTTTTATATAGGAGAAAAATCCTCTATGGATCCCGGGTATGTGGGAATCGCCAATACCAAGGCATACCCACTAAAAAACTACCTCCTCGGTGCATTCCCTCGACTGCTTCCTGCAGCTCTGAAAATAGCTGCAAGCCGGACTCGGCAGGCGTGCACCGCGGAGACCTCCTCTCCGTGCCTTAATAATAATAATAATAACAATAACAACAATCATATTAATAATAACAATAATAATAGTAAACACGACGATAACGAGTACAAAAATACGAAAATATAATAGTCTGATAATAGCAATAATAATAATAACAATAACAATAATAATAATATACTTCAGCTTTATTTTACATCAGTATAAAATATAATATCATCATGTTGTATAAGCTTTCATTCACATAAAAAATTTTGTATAAAAAATGTTTTCTTTAAATTTATACATACACTTTATATGTAATGTTAAAAAATTTTTAATGTATAATACAAAAATATAAAATGTGTAAAACATTAATATTAGACAATAATACTGATTATGAGACCTCAAGCACCTTACTTAATTGTACATATGTTTTAGAATATCTTAATAATTATATAGATATATTTGAAAATTTAATAAATTTAATTTTCTAATAAGTAGAATAATTCTGAGGAATAATTTCTAACAGTTTAAGAATAATAGTACGAATTTTCACATTGTTATAAAAATATTTATAAAACTATATAAATATGAAAATTTGTTTTTTAAATGTTTTTAGAGAGACTGCTGTAAAATTATTTATTAATCTATATATATATATATATATATATATATATATATATATATATATATATATATATATATAAAGTATAAAATCTTTAATATCTTAACGTTAATATTATAACGTCAATATCTAGTAGAACTTTCGTATTTATTTGAATATCAATTAATTTTTTTTTTTTTGAGAAACAGATTGATTCAATTGTTATTTCAATCAAGCTAATTACTTGCTTTAAATGTTTGTATTATACTATAGAGTACTGTAGAATAAAATAATTTAATTTATATTAATTAATATTATTTTGTAGACGCTTCTCTAAATAATTGTCGTGAAATTTCTATGCTCCTAAATACTTTAAATGTTGATAACATAAAACGATTAATCTACTTTTTTCTTGATAAAAAAATCAAAACCAAAAAATGTGTGTATGCGCGCGCGTGCGCGTTTGATTTGAAACTGGAAGCACAATGGATAACATAGTTTTCTAAATTCATTTTTTTTATACATATTTCCTATCGGAACAATGATTTATGTATATCGGTGGCACTTATGTTTCACATAATGGCAATGACATATCAGTAATTCTGCTTGCTCGCCGCTGCATTACTGACAGTGAAAACCTCGTAATCGACGACGGAAAAATAATAATCGCCCATCAGTATGGAATTCGAAGCGTGATCGCCGTCGTAGCTGTGCGGCAAATTGCTGTAACTGTCCATGTTGATGTTGCAGTTGCTCGAGATGAAGAGATCGGCGCCCGCCCCAAAGACCGGCCCGATGTCGGGATGATAGCAGATGGCGAACGGCTTCTTCACGACGTCGTACTTGGTCGGCGGCACGTCCGTGTTGTTGATCAGGGTGAAGAGGAACGCCTTCTCCGAGGCAATGTAGTGGCGACCCTTGGCGCTCGTCTTGCTCCAGGGAACGTCGCTGAAGCCGCCGCATATCTCTCCCCTCGTTCCTATTCGATTGCAATAGCAAGGTTTACAGTCTTTTATGAGCGTAAATTGCGCAAAGTATCCAGGCATGCTTAAAATCAATATTAGATATATAAAAAGGAAATTCATTATATATTAATTATATATTTATTGATTGTAAAAAGAAAGTTATCAGTGTTATCAATAAAATAATATCATCAAACAATCTGGAGTGTAGTTTAGAAATCATAGAGAATTTTCAAGAGCAATTCTGATTTAGGGGGTGGACGAATTGTTTGTTTTTACGCCTGAATTTTGAAAACGAGCATCTGAAATTCGTTGACGGATCTGTTTCAGAAAAATTTTTATAGTATAAGATTCACTGATTTGGCTTTTTATTTAAAACGATGCTTTTCTTCTCAAACTTGGTAACAAAATAGAATTTTCCATTCTTTTTTTTTTCCTTTTGAAAACAAAATGACCGAAAAATAGTTCCTCCTGTCCCTTGATATATAGCGTGATAGTCCTATATCCCTTGATTATAACAACGTGCAGTAATCGAGTATATTTAACGTATTATAAATCTATATATATACATACCAAGCGCAATAACGTAGGTGGGCGCCGCGCCGTCGCAGTGCCGGTGAAAGGCGGAGGCGGCGTAACCGTGGCTCGAGGCACGGTAAATCAATCGCCAGGACTGCTTCGGCACCCCGTACCACTGGTTCAGCAGGCGCTGAAAGCCCATCTTGTCCTTGGAGAGGATCTGGGAGCCCGGGAACAGGAACGGACCGACGCGGGGCTGTAGCCGCTTGTCCGAGCAAACGTCCGCGTGCTTGTTTGGCAACGCGGCGTACCTACATTAATATAATATAATAATTTATTGTGATTTTTAATTATTTTCCATAATTATTTGTTGCGAATGTATTTAATTGTATAGAGATAATTATTTTTTTTTATTTTTCTCCAAAATGTGCGGTTAATCTTCAAATTAAGGCAAACAACTGTTATATTTTCATATGTATATAGAAATTATATAAATCTAGTTTAAACTAAAAAAAATTAGAATTTTTTGATATAGTAAAATAAGTACTTATAAGATTTATATATATATATATATATATATATATATATATATATATATATATATGTAAGCCTTGTGGATTATATATAAGTATGTTTGTTATTTTTTATGGAATAGTACACACCTATATCTTTCTAAAGATAATTCAATGGGAACTGCTCCAGTAGGTTCCACTTCTTCCGCAAAAACTTGACTATCAATTAAAAGTAGTCGTACATGATTTATCACTCCAGACAAGTGTTGACAAACCCTAGCTCTTTCTTCTTCGGTCCAATGTTGTGTAGGTTGAGTTACTCCAGCCTGATATTTTGCCCAATTCAGTACAGCTCTCCATACATCTTCTTCCTCCAGTCCCAGAAAATCTGAAGATATAAGCTTGATGATTGCATCTTTAGGTAAATTACAAAAGGCGTTAGTTTTCACTGTATCGACAGCATTTTCTCCTATGTAAGTAAAGCATCTGTCAATAAATGATGAACATGCTCCTTTTCCACCCAAAACTCGTTCTTGAGAATCAAGTGCGGCACTTAGAAGTGTGCAAGCATTTCCAGGACTCAGAGTTACCGATACATGTTCTTCGCAACTTCTCCATAGTTCTTCAACTCCTAATTCTTGTGCAAGACTTAGCATTTCAAATATTCCATTATCTTGTAACATGATTTTGCCAGTGTAAATATAATGGATAAATTGTCGAAAAGTTTCTGGATGTGCATGAGGCATTCTTATAGGAGATGGATTTCCAGCTGTACCAATTCGCTTTCCAGATGAAAAGTTTTTACATCTTACTTGCATAATTATTCGATGCGCATAAATAGGTGTTTCTTCTCTACCAAGTAGAAATACTATATCTGCACTTTCTTTATCTTCTGAAAGTCTTGTTAAGTCTTCTAAAAGTCTTAGGACGCCAACTAAATTAGCATCGCTTGGAACAACAACTGCACCAGCTGCTGAACTCACTGCAACTGCCCTGGTTCCCATTTTTTGATCATCTAACATTAAATAAAATTTTAATTAATCTAAGATTTTTATTACTATCATTATCTTTATTTATAATAGAAAAGTAATAATTGAAAAATTAAATAATAGTAAACTATAAAAGTAAAATTTTTGAAAACTTTATTAAAAATAAATCTATATTATAAGATAAATAAAGAATGACTTGTTATTTTTGATTATAATGTATAAAGTCATTATCACTTATAAGTTTTATAAAATTTTATATGTCATAAAAAATGTCTAAAAACAGTAATTAATTTTTTCTTTTTAAAATTATATAATATGTTAATCAACAATTTGTTGATTAAATTATATTTGGAAAAATATTAATAATTATCAAATTGGAAAGAGTGAATATACTATTGTTTTTGTAAAATATTTAATAAAGAAACTGTATAAATTATTTATGTAAATGTTTTACAAAGCATATTTTCAATAAAGTATTAAAAAACGTTATATTTAAAACAATAACTTAAGGGTGTTTTATATAAAAAATTTTTGAAAATTTGTTACACATACCCAAATGTTGATTGAAATAAATTTAAATAAACGGGAACCACTCTTTTATTCATTAAAATTTTATCTAAGATACTAGGAAAAATAATATTTCTTAAAATTTCAATCAAGTAAGTACTCCTTCGTAATTTTCATAAATTATGACAGGTTAAAAGCTCCATTGTTTATAAATTGTACAACAAACAGACGATACACAGGTGGTTCACGATAAAGGTTATGATAGCGTTGAAAGACCTGAACGTTATGCTTCATTTTCTCGTTTGAGCACGAATTCTTGAAGAAAAGATGCAGATATATGGATATTCAAATATAGTTTCTTCATTCAAACTAAAACAAAATATAGTTCATTTATCAATAATTTATTTCTCTTTAATAATTCTAAAGTAAAATTTCATATTTATTTGTTGTTAACATTGCTTATTATTAGCAATTTAAAAAATACATTTTTAAATTCAGGCTTATGTTCTGCTTACACAACACGTATTCGTGCAGTGGTTGGCCGGGTGCACGCTTTGGCGAAAGAATGGGATGCGTAAATGTCAGATGCATTAATGCATATAGGTTTAAGTACATGCGTCCACGCGCAATTCAATGCGTAATATCAGGAAATATATTATCAGTATTACATTAATTCTGGCATTCATATAATTTAATATCAGTTAATATAGACATAAAAAATAAAAACTAAAATAGAGACTATAGTTGCGGTAAATAATTCGAATATTTGTTTTAAAAAACGTTCATAAAAAAAAAAATATAATTCTATTAGATTAGAATTATAGCAATTATCAACTTTTAATAGGATTTTTTCATTCTCGACGAGCGTCATTTGTCATTTGTTCTTGTGTTCATATTCTGTTTATACACAGAACGTAATGCACGACAATCGGATGACAGTATAACAATCATTGATCTTTTTCTAATAGATTATTCTTTAAATGCATCAACATTTGTTTTAAGTACGAATAAATTGCTATAATAAAAATGACCATTTTGTTTGATTGAATCAATTTTAAAGAAATTTTTGCATATTTGAATTATCCTTGTAAAACCCGGGATTCATCATAGATGATAGTAAAATAACGAATAAAAATTATTTTTGCTAGTAATTTTTGTTATTTTAATCATCGATAGTTTTGGTTTTTTTAAAATTTGTTTTCAGATATGAATTATGTGAAATAGTGTCTTGAGTCCTTAGCGTGCGCACTGCTAAAAGTATAATTATAAAAGTGCGTTCTAAAAGTATATTTATATGTTTTTCACCAGCATGATCGCCAAATCACCAATCACACGTATTTATTTATATATAGGTGATATATAAATGGGTGATATGGTGCGTCAGTAGCGTATATATATATATGCATGCATTTGCGACAGGTGCTTCCTGGCCTGGCGCTGCTTTCCCATGGCGCGCGAATCGCAGCGGTGCCGCTGAGAAGTTTCCTTTTTAACCCTCGCGCATCTCTCGCGCATCCGCGTTTCGCGTTATTAAACGTAAAAGTTCATAGTATACGTCGCTCTATAGAGTAGTACGTAATTCACAGTTTAGTTTAGTAGTAGAGTAGTGCTGGTAGCTAGTGCGTGTAATGCCGGTAGCATCATGGCTCACGAGCCATCGTTTGACGTGTTAACCGTTTATCAAAATGCGGTTGAGATAGCCCGCGACTCCGACCGGGCCGTCGAGAACTTGCTGACCCTGCTCGGGGCCGCCCAGGAGCGCAGCAAGCGGGCCCACGAATTCATGGAGCTCGTCTTCCACGAGTACATGCTGACCAGTCCCAATGCAGCTTCGGCGGCGGCGGCTGCGGCGGCCGCGGTGACTGCCACCGCATCAGGCGGCACAAGTGGCGCGCGAGCACATGGGAGCCACCGCTCGTCGAGGACGTCGCGCTCGTCGCGCAACAACTCCGTTGTCGTCGCCGCGGCAGCAGCGTCGTCCTCGCCGAGCGTAGTCAGCAGGCGTCACCACACCGCCGCTGCCGCCGCCGCCGCCGCCGCCGGCCAACGGCAGCAGCATCACGCGGCGCGTCATGGCAGCGCCTCCTCGTCGGGAGTCCACGCGGCCGGGACGGCCAGGCATCCCGAGGACCTCGGCTCCGCGATCGAGGACGACGAGCCCTCCTCGTACTCGCGCTCGAGCCGGCGCAGCAGCAGCAGAATTCAGCGCATGCTGCTGTCGTCCTCGTCGTCGCTCTCGCACGGCGGCGCGACGAGCAACGGCCACCTCGTGCGCGACGACGTCAACTGCGCCACCGGCGGCAGCGGCGCCGTCCTCAGCGTCAACCGCAAACGAAAGGCGGCCAAGCTGGAGGAGGAGGAGCACGAGGAGCCGTCGGAGACCCTGGAGCCCGACGGGGACTTGTTGTGCAACGGGGACGATCCCGGCGGCTCGGACAAGGAGCAGATGAACGGCGACTGTAAGCTCGCGATCGCCTCGCTGACCAACAAGTCCAAAAGGCTGACCCTCACCATAAAGAACTTCAGCCGCCGCGCCGGTGGCGGCGGCAGCAGCAGCGGTTACGAGAAGAGCAAAAAGTCGAAAAAGAGCCACCGGTCCGGCGAGTCCGGCTCCTCGGCGAAGCGCAAACTGTCGTCGAACGGCAATCGCGCGGTGATCGTCAACGAGGAGGATCCTCTGGCGCTGACGTCGCTTGGCTATCATCACATGGCTGGCTGTGACGTTTTGCCCCCGGACGCCGATCACGCCTCGATCCCGATCGTCGATTTTAAAACGGAATCGGACGACATCGCGACTCTGACGAGCAGCAAGGTGCACAAGCAGGCCATGATTAAATTGGTCAGGGTGACCGAGACCCAGCCAGACCTGGGCGGGTCCAACAACAACATTTCCGACCCGGTACCCTGGGACACCATGAAACGCGAGATCCTGAAGGATCTTAAGGACTCGCCGTTCAGGAAATCGAGGTCCGACACGGGCCATTCGACTGGCGGCAGCAAAAAGAAGAAGAAGACGTCCTCGTTCGGCGTGAAGAAGAAGAAATCGACCTCGAACGCGGTGGATTTGTCGTGGCAGGAGAAAGAAACGATAAGGAGGCAGAAGCATGTATTGAGACAACAAAGGTATAGGGCGAGGAAGAAAGAAGAAAGTAAGTTGGATTGGAATTAACCTCAGATATACACAAGTAGTTATAACTCTAGATTAAACCTACAATGCTTAGACGGCCAAGACGTACGACTCTGAAGTTTGCAACGTTTGAGCGCGATCAAAATTTTGAGGCAAAAAATCAATTGATTATTAGTTGACATATTGATACTTATTCTATATAAAGATTTATCTCGTGACTGAATAGTTTATGAATAAAGTAAAGATTTAGTTGTAATTTGCTGACTTTTTCGCAACTTTCAGTAATTGAATTATTCCGTCCCGCTGAAACGATGCAAACTTCAGGCTTGTTGCAACGACGCAATAAGACATTAAAAAAATTATCAAATTTTTTGTTTAAAAAATGATTTAACGTCATAGTAATAAAAAAAATATAATTGGTTGTTTAACAACAACAACAACACCAACAACAACAACAACAACAACAACAACAACAACAACAACAACAACAACAAAAGCGACAATTTTACAACAATCGTTGATTTTTCAAGCGAATGTCCAACGGAACCCTATCTACCTGAAACTAATACTTTTCTCCGAAATAATATTTTTACAGAGTGGTAGAATCACAATAATTAGGTATCTTGACTCCCTCATCATTTCAATCGTTAATTGGACCTTTCTTATTACCTTTATAATTACATTTCATATAAAAATATTTGCGGAGATTTTTTTTCTTAAATGTAAATTTTTTTATTTATACAACTACTTGTTAGCCATTTCTTTTTCTTCAAAAGTACACAGAATCAACAAAACTGGATTAATTAAGAAATATCTTGTGCAATTCGCTAAATAATAATATATACATTGAAAATATTTGAAATATTTTGTTCTTGGTATTTAAAAAACATGATTCGCTTATTTTAGCAATGTTAAATTTTGCACTTGATAAATAAAAATTTCGAGTCTTTCGCATTTGATTTGTGTTTGGCGCGAACGCTTAAAATTGTTATGCATTTAAAAAGTTTCCTTCTACCCTTAAAAAAACGCAGCAAAATTTTATTCCCTATTTTATGTGAACAAAAATAAAAAACTTGATAATTAGGTATTTCAATTTTCGAAGTGGTCGTATGCCCCCCCCTCCCGATAAGCGAACGAAATATGTTAATAATACACTAAAAAGCCGTATTTAATTTTGCCTATAATTATAATAACTTATAATATATCAATCAATACTAGATGCTGGGGGGGTGGATTTTATAGTGTATAAGGGATATAAGTTGACCTGACTCCATGAGGGGGGGGGGGTATTTTATAGGTTTTAGGGTTTTAAATAT
Source organism: Sycobia sp. Sy_11 (assembly GCA_018907035.1). NCBI lineage: Eukaryota > Metazoa > Arthropoda > Insecta > Hymenoptera > Epichrysomallidae > Sycobia > Sycobia sp. Sy_11. The sequence goes on from JACCIC010000008.1 coordinate 3,971,488, forward strand.
ACTTAAAAAATCGAATTAAGCGACATTTTATTATTTTACGTTTACGAAAACAAAGACGATTTTTGTGTGTTGTTGGAAAATTATAATTAATACTATGTATTAATGCTTATGTGATAAAACGTTAACAATAATATTAACACTTAAATTTCTAGACGAACAACGTATTAAAAGAATAAAAATAATACCTTTATTTCATCGACTGTAGATTATAAAATTATATAACGAACACGTGATGATCCTCTCAAGGACAACCGGGTTCCAACAACAGCTTATTATATTATGGGGCGGCCTTTGTAAATCCCCCGCTTTATTGCGCGGCGAGCTCCGGGGGAATTGACCGTCGACGGATTCTATATATATATATATATAATAGAAAAAAAACAGAGAAGGGAAAAGAAAACGGTTTGGTCGATGTCTCGAATGAAGAATTTCGTGCGACTAAATCGTTCTTTTTAGATTTGCTAGGCTATATGTGAATTATAATATTTGCTCTGTTACCCTCTCCCCTGCCACTCTCTTATTCATTATACAAACGTCTCACGATAGTCCCGACTACCGTGTGTATATTATTTTTTTCTTAAATTATATATATATATATATATATATATATATATATATATATATATATATAACCCCGTAATGCAGAAATTTGTATATGTAATACACGTAATTTTCAATGAATCCGTTAGAATGCTCAAACTTTGTGTGTTTTTTTGATTACGAAATATTTGCAAAAATTGATCGACCTTAGTCAGGAACATTATTACAGTCAACCGTTAATATTTGAATGTTTATTGGATGTTCTGAAATAAATTTAATAATGATCGGATCAATAAGGATTAATGCGGATTAATGAGGACCTGAACAAAAGTGGTTGAAACATTAACAAAGATTGGAAATAGTTAATAAATACTAATTTTAGATATATTAGTTTTGCACCAATTGTTTTAGGCCTATTAATATAAAATATCTTTTGTTTTGTCGTGGATAGGGATTCAAAACATTATGTTAACTTATGCGAACGAGAAAATTTAATGCGTAGGATTTGTCCTAATATAATCAACTAATAGAACAATTAAAATTTCTGACAATAAATGGGCCGAATAATAATGAAAACTCGCCGGAAACGCGTATAAGCGGCACAGATCTTCGTATCCATTGATTTACCGGGTTCTGCTGTTTTATATACACGTCATATATGATATACTATGTTATATACGTATAATCACTTAATACGTTGAAGTGTCGATGAATTTTATTATTTCATCACTGGCGCCGAAGTTGATTGTTCGCCTCCGCGTAACGGAGGGCTTATTACCGCCCCGAACGAAGCGAGGAAGGGAATAAATCTCCGCGAAGGTAAAATAATTAATTTCCGCGCAACTGTATACAGCGCGTCGAAAGATGTTTTACGTCGGTTTACGACAGCTGGAAAATCGGGCTAAAGCTGTGTTTTGCAGCTTGGAGCAATGCAAATGAAATTCCTTCTTTTTTTTTTTTATATTACTGTACATAATTAACGCGCTTGCTCGAATCGTTAGCAGTGAATACCTACTAGTATGGCCCTGTTACAATTCTATTAATTATATACATATGGAGAGAGAGAGAGAGAGAGAGAGAGCAAAAGATCGAACTCGAAATTCCAATACACCAAATACGGTCAATTAGGTCATTTTTTTATCATAGTAAAAATTCAGGTAATTAAGTTCGTTTGAATTAGCAATATTTTGGATTCTGTTATAGACCGCGGGCAAGGCTGTCCGAACGTGTGCTCCAAGTGAGGGGTTCGTTCGACAATAAGATCAAAAGAAATATCCGAATAGGGTGCTTTGAGTGCGACTGCCGAGATAAAGAGATACTATAATAACAGAGTTCTTTTTTGGTTTTTTTTTTTTCTTAATTTACTTAAATAATATAGGAAAATTAATAAAATATTAATAAATTTATGTTAATTTTTCAGAACTGTCGTGGTTAAACCTTAAACGAGCAAAATACTTCAATTTCTAGTAGTTTTTAACTAATCGTAATTGTGCGGTATTGAAAGTATCAATGAATAATTAAATAAACATTACTATTACATTAAATATCACATATATATATATATATATATATATATATATATATATATATATATATATATTCCAAATTACACTTTAAACCTTTATACAGGAAAAGAGCAAGGATAATAACAAGTATCTATTAACCACGATCAATTCGAAATCAAATAGGAGCATATATTATTTATAGATTCTAATACGAAGATTCTTGTCAATGTTATTTTTTTTAAATTATATAAAAATTATATTAAATGAAGCATTTAAAACTGTAAGGGTTTTATTACGTCATTATTTTTAAAGGCTCTTCAATTTTCTTCAAAACTTAATTAATATTGTCTTTAAACGTATTATATTATTAAATTAATAATTAAACATTAGTTATATAATAATTATTAAGTATTCCGATTTCGAATTTCGTCGAAAAATATAGTATTCTGGTGATAAAAGGAAGAAAACATAATTTTTATTACGTATAGTTCAATTGCAATCGTCTCCGATCAAATTATCATTTTGAAGCGAACTTCCTCGATGCGTGTAATTCATTCATATTGTGCATTAATGTATTTAAATAAACAAATTCATTTTACTTTTAATATAACTTCTTAAGAAATAGAGAGTAATTTTCGCCCAAAATAAAATATTCTGCGATTTGATGTAAATTTTTAGCGATTACAAATGTATACTGTCAGACACATAATGAATACGAGAAACAGCAGTTTGTGACTTGTTCATGCTTGTCATTGGTTTCTTGTTCATTTTATTTTATTTTATTTTTTTCTATACGTAAAGCCCTTTATGCCTCGCTCGAAGATTTGCGTATTCAAAGTTTTTTTTTTTGCCTTGATCGATGTCATTCTCTATTTACTGTTAGAAAATAGGCCGTACTTCGCACGAACTTTGGAAGGTTTTATAAGCTATTGGACAAGCAGCACAGATGAGTCGGAGATTTGAATAATTGGAGTACAATAACATTTTTTGAAAAAATTAATGTAAATAAAGCTTATAGATAATTAATTATATAATTTGCCGATTTTTGGTTTTGGCAGCTTTGCGTAATATTGTGCTCAATTAATCCATTGTATTGCAAGAATGAAAAAATTATGAATATGTCATTGCGTCTAGAATTTTTGTTTTTGTTTTTTTGAAATTTTAGAACGAATGATAATGGAAATTCTTTTGACATCGTGTTGTTTTTACGCTTAGATCGTGTTTAAGATTTCCATGGATATAAGAAATAATTGCTAACGCCACTAAACATTGAATATTTTTTCTATTTTCATAACGCAGTACCGTCTGAGCAACGAGACTTTCTGTGGGCGCTTATATAATTTTTTAATGAAAATGAAAAAAAAAATAGGCTCATATTTATAGTTTAGTAGTATTTTTGTCCTCTAGATACAATTTTTATTTTCCACTGATGGAAAAAGTCAAAAAAAATTTTAATGCTTAATATATAACTTGCAATTAAAAAATATATAATAATATATAACTTGCAATTAGAAAAAGTGGAAAACAATAAAATATTATTATGGAATGCATTTCCTATATATAGTGTTCGAAGTAGTTTCCAATTATAGCACTGTATAAACTAGGTAATATTTATATTTTTCTCAAACATTTTTTCGAAATCTAAGTAATGAAAAATAGTAGAAATTCTTAAATTAAAGCATATCATAAAATTTTATTGACTTTGAATTCCGTTTCGGAAATTATTGAGAATCTATTTCCTTTAAGATGGGTCGAGTGCATCGTATTATAACGACTTAGCACCAATCCGCTTATGCTTACGTAAATTCTTTTAATCTATACAAACAGAGAAATATCAAATTATTAATAAAAAGTCATTGTTTAATCCTTTTTAGAAAGAATTATATTATTGTTCATCACCCCCTTTTTATTTTTACGTCTCATTTTGTATTACCTCTTAACTATATTATTTGCTTGTTTTGTTTATTTTAACTGTCTATTGATAATTTATTTTAGAATATTTTATTTTCAACGTTATATATGAATTTATATATAAACAAATAAAATTAAAAAATTTTCTTTTGTTACAGAGCGTTTAGCTGCTTTAAGAAAACAAGAGACTACTTTCAATAAAGACATACTTTCAAGTGTAGATGAGTGCACTGGTTTGTATAATTAATATTAATTGAAAATATCTGAATATTGGAAAAAAATATAAGATGCATGAATATTATATTTAAGTAACTTAGACTAACTTCAGTTGTATATACTAAATTTTTCTAAGTAAGAAATATTTTAATTAGTAATATTCATATAATATAATCAATTAATCTATAAGTAAAGATTATAGGAAATTTGGAGAAATAAAGTTGTTTATGCACTTAATTCGATAGAATTGCAAATTTTAAATTTCAAGTTAACAAAGCAAGTGATCTGCATCTGTTTTTTTATTTATCTAAAAGATGTGCTTTTCTTCTACTGTACAATATCATGTTATAAAATGTCTAAGATTAACTAATGAAGAAAGTAGAATTCTCGTTTTCTGTACTATTTTATTTATTTATTTTTTTTTTATTAATTTGCATTATTTGTTCCATTGCTGATATTTTTGCATTACTCTATAAGATCAACTATAATATTACTTATCTTATAAAGTATAATATAAAATATCAAAAAATTTATGAAAACATTTATTTGATGAAAAAATGATTACTAAATTATTTAACAAATATATTTATTTGAATAACAATTTCTTATTTTTTAGAGGATGTAAAAAATAATGACGAAGAGGAAACTTGCGTTAAGGAGGAGATAGTTATTTGTGAGGGTTCTAGTAAGTATTAAATTACATTATTTATTTCTTTGAATTTCATTTTTCATTGATTAAGATAATAAATTGAATTTATAATGTTGCAGCAAATGGGATTTTAGATAAAAGTAATACTGAAACGGAAAATGAAACATTAAACAATGAAACATTAAATAATGAAACATCAAATTGTGAAACACTAAATAATGAAACACTTAACAATGAATCACTGAAGACTGAAGATGGATTAAATACCTCTCTAATACAAGTAGATGTATAACTATCATTTTTGTAAGTGAAAATTAAAAAAAGTAATAAAGTTCTTTTTATCGATTTTAAAAATATGAACATTTGTAATGACTTAACGTGTTTCTTTAAAATCAAATTAAAAATCTTACTAATTTATTAGGTGTATATTCATTATATATTTAAAAAAAAATAACTTATGTTTTCAGATGTGTAAAACTGTTGAAATCAATTATCAAGAGAAAAATTCCTACATATTTTTAACAGGGACAGAGAAATTATTATACAATAATTTTTTTTAACTAAGTCAACACATTTATTAAAGATTGACCATTTGCAGTCATTATAAATTTTATACATAAGTATAAGAAAAATATTTGAACAAGCGAGACACTATCTATTTTTAATCACACACTGTAATATATTATTTAAATTTCAAAATATCCCTAAAGCTTATCAATTTAGTAATATAGATCACATTAGGATTTTTTCCTGTGATGGCTGAAGAATAGAAATATGACTGCAAAGGACTAAAATTATAATTTTAAATTGTATATAAAATGAATAATTATATTCAAAAACCAATAATTTAATTTTAAAGCATGTAACAATTCCATTTAAATGTAAATTTTAAATTAATTATATTAATTAGTCTTAATGTTCATAGACAATGTCAATGCACTAAAAATGTTCCTTTTTACATATTTTTAAAAATAGCGATTTTACATATACCAGTGCATCCTTTGTCTTCTTATCTATTTAAATCGTAATGCTATTTATACATACTTAATAAAAATAATTTTAATCTATTATTGTATTATGTGTTCAGTTCATATTTTTTCTTTTCCTTTTATCACTATAAAGCCTATTCTACTTGATTTACAAAGACACTTAATCTATTTTATACCAAGTTAATTCATCTACGGTTGTATTCTACAGTTTTAACAATGCTGTTTATTTGCAATGAAAAAGAAATTCATTTCATGAAATAGCATTAATTATTGTTCTTATAAATCATTATTCTAGTGACATCAATGAAAAGTTTTTAATTAATAATTGGTAATTTGAAATTTTAAAAATATATTTCATTCTAATAAAAAAATTTTTTTCTCGCACTCGGGGCGCAAAATACGATTTTCTGCAGCTGTCTAGAACTTAGGAACTACACTTCCTCCTTAGGGAGGAAAAGTGTTTATGGTCGCTTTCCGACTAATCAGAAAGTAGAATTTTACTTTTCCTAGTCTGGTAGGATTCTCAGTTTTCTGTGCCTGCGTAACATCTGGCATTTACGATGCTTAGACTTACGAGTAGATGCGCCAGTCGACCGCGGGCTCGACCTATTTTTTGCACTTTGAGTTAGGTATTCAAGATTTTAAAATAAAATAAGATTTATATTCTATCTGACAATTATTATAAAAATTCTTGTTTTTTAAGTATTAAAAATTATCATTTTTTTAATTAGTTTTAATTTTAAATTCTATTTATTATGCTATTAAATATTTAAAAATTTTATTTTGAGCGTAGATTATTAACAAACTTATAATCTTCAATTGATTAGTCTTATTTATTTATAGAAAAGGGGGAGCTTCGCTCCCAAACCCCTGGCGGGAGTTTCACTCCCTGCACCCCCACCACCCAATCCTACATCTCTTTTTAATATACTTTATCAATTTCCAAATAACAGGAAATTATTTAATTTAATTTTATTCAATTCAAGTAAATTGTAGGTATACCCTTAAGAGAAAACCGATAATATTATATTTTTTTTCAAACCCAACGAATTACATTTTATGTTAGGGCAACTTATTTCAGAGCGAGTATCATTTGGACCTTTAGATTCTATACCTGCTCGCTCTATCTAAGCATGACTAACATGGGGGGGGGGGTTGACATTCTTTAATTCTGTGAGTTTGCCGTTCAATTTTTTGTGCATTTCTTTGAGAAAGAAAAAGCGCCCTAATATGGGAAAATAGTCACAATGTACTATTTCCTTATTTATATTTATTATAATATTACAATAACGGAATGCGAAACTTTAATTTTTATTATTTGAATGAGGAATGATAGCAGATATGTTTTGAACTAGATCCTATAATAAAACAAAACACATTATCCATCTTATTTGGAATCATAGGATAGATAATTCATTAGCCTATTCTTTATCTGGTGTAAAATATTTTTCTAATGTAATTACAAATGATCCTTCAACTAAGATTTATTGTTCAAGTAGGTATCCCGGTATTATAAATAAATAGTATTAAATCACTGGTAAAGAATGAGGACAGCAATGAAAAACATTTTAATTATTTAAGAAAATTTTATTTAATCTAAAATTTCTTAAATAAATAAAGGCTTATTTCAATAATAGTAGAGATAATTTATCAGGTATGTGAATAAGTCTTTCCCGTTTTTTTTCAAATTTTGAACCTTTATTGTGAAAAAATGGTTACAAATGAATTATTGAAAGTATTGGCCATCGTTAGCTACAACTTTTTCCCATCTTTCTGGCAACATACGAATCCCGTTGCGAAAAAATTCGACCGGTTTGGCCTCTATCCAGTCATCCACCCATTTTTTGGCTTCCTCGTAGGAATGGAAGTGCTGGTCAGCCAGGCCATACGTCATCGATCTGAAGAGATGGTAATCAGACGGAGCAACGTCTGGACTATACGGCGGATGGGGTAGGACATCCCATTTGAGCGTTTCTAAGTATTTCTATTTCTAGGCACCCAATTTCCTTGCTTTTGGATCATTCCCATGGCTTTCAAACGCTTGGAAATGGTCGTTCGGTCAACTCCCAATGCTTCAGCAAGTTCTTCTTGCGTTTGACAAGAATCTTCATCAAGCAAAGTCGCCAATTCTCGATCTTCAAAGATTTGCGACCGCCCGGAACGCTCCTTGTCTTCCACGTCGAAATCACCGCTTTTGAAGCGTCGAAACCATCCGCGAACACTTGAATCATCGACACAACCTTCTCCATAAGCCTCCTGAAGCAATCGATGCGTCTTGGCAGCAGATTTCTTCAAATTGAACCAATAAAGTGAAACTTCCCGCAAATGACGTCGACTCGGCTCAAATTTCGACATTTTCACGATATCAAAAATTTATGATGCGAAAAAATTTTAACTAATGTGTTAGTATGGAATTGTTGACATATGAATAAGCTTTGATTATGACATATGTAACCATTGAATACTCGCACAGTATTGGTGGCGCCATCTCTTACAAAAAACGGGAAAGACTTATTCACACTCCTAATAATTTATGCACAAAATAATATATATATCTATTACATATAAACTATGAACTGTACATTTTAACTAATGAAAACACTGGTGTTTCATAATTATAAAAAAATGTTAATATAAAATTATAAAAAAATTATAAAAATATATATAATATAAAATTGGTAAAACTTTATAAAAATAATATAATAAAATTTCTTTACTGGATTTTTTAATTTGGGTTCTTATTACTTTTAGAAAAACATATACGTTTCATTATTAAATTTTCTCTAATATGTTCTACATATTAAAATACATTTGTTTTATTGGTTATTAAAAATTGTTATTATAGTTTTTTATTATAATTTGTATACACTTTTTATATTAAAATAGGTGAAAATATAATTACAATTTTTCATCTTAAATCAAAATTATTCTATAAAAGTACCACAACATTATTTAATATGAGTTTTGTACTATATAATTTTATAAGAATTAAAGTTTTTCTTATTCCTATACATAATAATTAAAACATTCTATGAAAATAAAGAATTGAAAGATGTATATCACAATATGTTTTAAATTCAAGCGTCATAAGAATGACTAATTCTCTATTAAAATAATATTAAATATTAAAATATTTATAAAACTTCATAAAATGCAATATGGGAATAGTCATTAAATATTTCATATTCGCCACTATCTTGATCTGCAGAGTTATAGTTAAATTCTTTCACCCATTTGTTTAAATCAAAGCTAATATTCATATTTTGAAAGACTGTCTGTAAATGTGGATTAGTTACAAGAATGGTTTTTTGTTTTATGTGACTTTGTAAAAATTCCCAAATCTTAATTTGTTCATCTAGTGTAGTATAAAATTCAAAAGCATTATTGATGATAATCACATCAGCCATCTTTACTATATCTGCAGCCTCTTCAATTTTCTTATTTAAAATCTCTACTCGATTTTCCATTTTGTATTTATAAATAACATCATTTTGTAAGTCACAAAGATCTTTATTCATTTCTACTCCAATTATGCGTCTAGCCTTACTGAAAATATAAGCCTGAAAAATATTTTTTTAATCAAATATTTCAAGTTAAATCTAAATTATCTATAACAAAACAAATATATTTAATATTTTTTCTAATTAAATATATACAATTAGATTTATTCAAAATAATTTAATAAGAGCATTAGTTAATTTTTAAACTCTACTCACACCATATAAAACAGCTCCTAATCTTGAGCCTATATCTAATACAGTTTTTTCATGAAGGACAGGAAGAGAATTATTAAATATAAAATATATTTCTTCTCTTGACATTGAATGAGATATAAATACTATAAAAAACAATTGTTAGGAAATGTGAAGTGTGATATAAATTTAAATTTCTACTTACTAAGAGGTTCAATATTTTTTGATCCACAGTCCTTACAATAATTTCTTTTCAATTTTCCATCTTCTACTAAATTATCAACATCATCTTCATTATATAAAAATTGATCAATGTGAACTGTAATATCTGGTAAGCAGTCAGAATTCTAAAAAATATTTCATGTAACAAAGTTAATAGGTTGTATGTATAAATTTAAATATACCTCTCCTATAGCAGGATATATAATATTTTCAGATGGTAGAATACCATTGAGAGGAAGCTTTTTCTTTATATAATCAGAAATTATAGTCAACAATGTAAAGGGATCTTCCATTCTATTTTCATGATTTTCAGTGGTGCTTGGAACTTAATTTTTAAATGCAAATGTTATTAAATAAAATAAAAAATGTAAGTTTTAATTAATTTTCCTACCGTTATTCAGGTTCTCTGTGAATTTTTTTTTTTTATTACATGTAAATTGTTCATATACAAAATGTATAAACTCTTTTTCATCAGTTTTATTAATAGTTTCATAAAGCATTAAAAATTGGTTTTGAGCTTTTTCTAAAGATATAGAGTTTTTATTTGACATATTCTTTTAGACTTGTATTATAACAATTTTTTTTAATAAAATCTATTTATTTTTTATCTAGGTATTTAATATACCTACAACTATACAAGTGATAACATAAAATTTTAAATTTTCACTTATTCCACGTGCAGTTCTAAAACTGTAGAGTTGCAGCTGGTTGCAGTTTGCAGAACGCAAACTGCAGAGAGCAGGATAATCGTTATATTAGAACCAAGAAATGAAAATCATAGACTTATATCTGCTTATATAGCTTATATATTAGACCGCGCGCTTAAACGGGCGCTCTAAAATCCATATTGAAAGACAGAAATAGGCCTGAAACAGACCTGGAGCTGCCAGGAGTCATGCTTTCTCTCTTGCTCCGGGGAAAGAGTAGGGAGTAGCCAACAATAACAATGGTATAGAGTTATAGGAGAAACGTATATTTCTGCTGCGTATATTTCTACTGCTACTGTTCCCCGACTTTCCTTTTCTCCCCACTTTTTCGTTTGTAAGAGAGAGAGAGAGAGAGAGAGAGAGAGACAACATGACTCCCAAAGTCCCAATACTGCTCTCTCACTCTGGTTTAGGCTTCAACCTGCTTCATTCAACTCTGTTCCCAGAGCGCTAGTCTAGTATATAAATAAGTTTATGGTGCTACATGTCCAAAACACGTGGGATTTCAGATATGAGTTTAGAATTTTAGATTAGAACTGAAAGTTGTATTCGATATTCTAAAATAAGGAGATAAGCTAATTATTTTTTACGAAATTAATTTTTAATGTTTTAAATTGTAGTCACGATATTTAGCATAGTCTATATCACAAGAGAATAATAATTTTAAAGCTATTTTGGATTATTAACTGTTAGAATGCCGAAAATACGGAAGTTAAAACGTAGGAAAAAGTTTAGAGCAAACGTTAATAGAAAAAGGTTGAGAAATAAGCTGAACAAGCTTCCAAATATTGAGTGGTATGTTTGTATACTTAGCAATTATTTACTAAACATCATACTTTCATAATTACTTAATAAAAATATAATACATTTTCTATTTATAGTAAAGAAATTAAAGAGGAATGGGAGTCAAAAAGATCAACTGTTAAGAATTTAACAGATATGGGCTTAGCTTATAATCCTAATTTAGTACTACAAATTCCGAAGGTAAAATCACAACTACTTAAACCTGTGTCAAGTGAAAATGATTGTTCTATAAAAGATTTAGAAAATAGTGAAAAAACTTTTAGAAAAGCACACGTTGCAAAAAGTTTAGAGGAAGAAGCAAAGTGCCCAAGAGTCAGACTATTTCGGTTACCTAACAATGAAGTGCAATTTGTTACTTACATGATGGATAAATATGGTGATGATTATATGGTACAAATTTACTTTTACATTATATCATATAGGATTAAATACTTGGTAACAACTTGTTATAAATTATAATATTTATCTGTTTTATTTTTAGGCAATGGTTAGAGATTATAAAAATTATAATCAACTAACTTGGCGTCAAATAAAAGCAAAAATAGAACGTTTTAAAAGTGTTCCTGAACAATTTGCTGAATATTTGGTACAGAAAGGAGAAATTGTTTTAGAAGATGCGACTCCTTTAAAAAAAATAAAACCTATAGTCGCTTCTCAACCTGTAAAGGAAGTAAAAAATTCAAAAGCGTCAAGGCGGAAGAGGAAAAAATCCAAGCTTATAGAATCTATTTGGCAAGAGGAATCTATTGTTGAAGATGAAGAACCAATTATTATTAATGAGAATAATGATACCATGAATAAACTAACAACAAATGTTATAGATGGCAAGATACAGGAGACATTAAAAAGTGACAAAAATGTTAATAAAAAATTAGTACTATTTCCAGATGATGAGAATGAAAGTATTAGTAATGATCAAAACAAAGATATTCAAGAAATTTTTAATGAAAGTGAGAATGCCAGTAAAGAAGAAAAATTTAGCATTTCCAATAAAAAATCATTATCATTATCTAAAAATAAAAGATTTAAAAAAAGATAAGAATCAACAGTTCAGCTGTATTATTATTTGTTATAAAAATATAGATACATTCACTGTATATTATTAATAAAACATAATATTTATACAATAAAAGATAATTAATAAAATTATATGTTACATTTATCATATTATATTAATATATACAGATATATTTAAAATTTATTCTTTTTCAATTATTATTGTTGGAGAAGAATTCTTCAGCCTGTTTTGATAACTGAATCACGCTATTTGAAGCTTGAATATAGTATTTCTCTATATATTTTCTACTATAAGATTCAGTCTCATCCAAAATATACCTAGAGCATAATATAGAAAAGATTAATATTTTTAATGTAAAAAATTATATTAAAATTTTTTTCAATCATTAACTTGCCTGTAATTAACCATAATACCACAACTATTCGACATTCCTCGAGGTGATGGATCAGCCATCCAATTTATTCTCCACATAACAGCTCCATTTCGAAGATGAAAATTTGCTAATTATGAAGTACTGGATATAAAAATATTTAGAAATATAAGTAAAAGTTATAATTTCAAGATTATATTTACCAACAGAATCTAAAGCATAATTCCTTCTTTTTTCTTTGTATAGATACCATGCACAAGACCTTAATAATGGTTCCTTCAAAGTAGATGTCAACTTTTTATCATTAGACCAAAGAGAATTGCTAAAAATTTTTTTTAAATCTAAATATAAATTTCTAGTTGCTGTAGTTGTTTGATTATAATCTAAATCAGATTTTATTATTTCTTGTTCATCTTTTGTAAAAACTGTATTTATATCTATTAGAATTCAAAAATAAGTTTTATTTTATCAAAAATTAATAAATGATTATAGTAGTTTTTATATTTTTAAACAATAAAAATTTTGTACCTCTTTTCATTTTATCTAGAAGCCACAATCGGAAATTTGGTATAGGTGATAGACTAGAGAGTTGATCTATCATTGGGAATTCTGCAGTTATTTGTTTTGCTACTTCTTTTATTAAATAATTTCCTAGCTCAATACCCTTTAAAATTAATAAATAATCAGTATAAATTATTAAAACAATGAGTATTCAATAATTAAACGTGATTAATAAATAATACTTGAAGGCCGACTTGAGTTGATGCTACGGAATAAAAAATAGCTGCTTGAATTTTTGATTTATGCTCTTCCACTATTTCATGATTTTTTGTTATTCTACCAAGTATTCGGTTCTCAGAATCTTGGATGCCTTTCACTGTCTCTATAACGTATTAAACTTAAATCAATCAATTATTACAAAAATTTTATTTACTAAATTTATTGAGCTACCAGGTATAATATCACATAAGGCTGTGTGTAATACGACCAAAGGTTCTCGAGGCATAGATGGATGAGTAAATATAAAACATCTTCTATAAGAACCAACACGTTTTTTTAAATCAGTCCAATTTTTTACAGGATGAATAGCTTCATAGTCAGATATCTGTATTGAAACAGTAGTTTCAAAAATAATGTAATTATAAACATAAAATAAGCAAATTAAATAATACTTTTTGTAAAATATCACACGATGTTTGCCAAGTAATTCTTTCAAGTTTTAAAAATCCTACTGAAAACCACAGAAATAATAATTCTTTTAATGTAACATTCATTTGTACTAAATCAAGCCTTTCACTAGAGTCTTTTGATGATTGACTTATTAAATCCTAAAAAATATTTCTTTTAACAATTAAAAAAGTTAAACTTCCTATAAATTGATATGTATATACTTACTAGGACATGTGCTCTCATGTCTACCAAAAACTTGACACCATATTCCAATCTACCAATTCGGGTAAAAAGCCAATGATAAGGAGGTGTTAGAGCATCTTTTAGACATCTTTCTCTAAAAATTAATTGATTTGGATTGTTTGCCTAAAAAATTTTTTATTAGAGTTATAATTTATTTTTTTTTAGTTTTAAAAATTTTTATGTTTAAACCTCAATGGAAATTAGTTTTTCTGCTAATTGATTTATTTTTTGATGATTTACAGCATATTCTGTAGAAACTGATGATACAAATTTTGATTTTTCTTCTTTAGTCAGAGCATTGTATTTGAGACAGAGATGATGTACTTTCTTCTAAAAAACATGAATATTAATATTTAAGCTACATAATATAAAGTCAACTTAATTATCATTAAGTTTTAATATAAAATATTTATTAAAATTGTAAGTCAAGTAGAGAATATTTATTGAATATTGAAAACATTAAAGTACTTCTATAATCCAATTGCTGTTATTTATTGATTGAAAATCAATAATTTCTTTCATTTCTTTATTAAGTGGATTTTCTGCTACTATAAAATTAGATTTTTGTCTCGCAATTCTTTTATAAAAAGAATTTAATGTAATGCAGGGTCTAGAAAGACCAAATGTATACAAAATTGAGATCGATGGTTTCATATTGATAATTATAGTTGATTTGTAATCTGTAAATTTTAAACAAATATTGCAAATATTTTTAGGAGTATATTTAATTTAGTAATTACAGAATATAGTATATACTTTTTATTTATAAGTAGATGACTCAAACAAATTATTAATTTGCATTGAAAAGAATACTTATTACTTTATACTTTATCCTAAAAGCGATTTATAAGTAGAATTGTTAATATATTTTACAATTTTAAATTACTTAGCAATATTGTCTATTTATAATTAAAAAATAAATATAAAAACTGAATTGTCATGCACATAAAAATTGATTACTATTTACTATACACAAAAACTATGAGTTCCACCAGGTTCCACTGTGGTTCCACTCATGTTTCACTTCTTTATACCTGTCTATATATTTTTCCCTCCCAATGTGCCCCAACCAGCCCCAACCCAACAGTCACTTTTAATATATAGCGTTGTACAAGAGGGTCAAGAGAAGGTCTTAAATGCTATTGAGTTCTTTTTTTTTATATGTTAATACTGGTTAAATATTAATTGACCTTGGCAATGCGCAGGTACAAGTCTGCTGCTATCAACAACTATAACTATGAATCTACTGTCAGCCACGGTCGGCCATCGGCCGGTGCATCGTGCTGTTGTGCAGGGCCGGTATTTCCCTCCCCTTTGGGTGATGTGATCTCGCAATCATTGCAATCGCATGTGACTAGATGTTACAAGGCGACTTTTTCAATGCTGTCGCCAACTAGTGGATCTTTTTTGAAGCATAACACAAGTTGATCTATAAAGTGGACCTATTCAAGAACTACTCCTAGCTACTACCTTTTATTACAATAAAATTTCCCCTATCTTCTACTTGCATTCTTGTATGACTGCTAATCTTACCGCAGATGCATCATGCATCATGCATTTGGTATGAGGTATGACTAGGGTACGACACTAGTCCGACAGGTACAACCATCTCTCATGCCAGCTAGTAACGTATCTCTCTACATTTCTTTAGTACGTTTGTATCTTGTATCTGGTTTGTACTTTTCCGCATTGTATTGTACAGTACAGAGTACAGGTGTACAGGTACAGGGTACAGTGTACAGTAGTAGCTGGTCTGGTACTGGCTGGTACTGGTAGTAGCTGCTGTTGGTATTTACAACTACAACTACCAATTTGTATGCAAAACACACAGAAGATACAGTATTTCAAAAATGAAAAAAATCGAGTAATTTTGCTTTAATTTAAGATTATTTATTTAAGTATTTGAAAACCAAATTAAAACGTAAATCAAAGATGACTGCTAAATCTTTACATGCCTATGATGTACTGCGATGCTTTTTGGAAAAACAAATTGTTATTTTTGATATTGGAAGCGCTTATACTAAGTAAGAAATAGTTAAGAATGTTTAAAAATAAATAAAGTGATTCTACTAACATGCGATTTGCCTTGAATAATAAATAATTTTAAAAGATATTTGATAATTATATATAAATAGTCTTTAATTATAAAATCTAGATTTGGTTTTGCTGGAGAACCAGCACCTCGTGGCATTATCAGAACTGAAGTAAAATGTGCAGAAACTAAAGAAATAAGAAAAATTTTTAATTACAAAGATGAAGATGATTTGTATCAACTGCTTGTTCAATTTTTAGATTGGATATTTTTTAAGTATGTATACTATTAAAAGTTGTAATGTATTTTCATTACATTTTATAATGTTATTTTTTTTATTTTTAAATAGGCGTGCACTAATAAGTCCTAAAGATATTAGAATTGCTTTAGTGGAATCTCCATTGATTCCATCAAAGTTTAGAGATACTTTGGCAAAAGTTTTATTTCGCCATTTTGAAGTTGGATCATTAATGATTCTTCCAACTCATTTAGTTACTATTAGCACTCTTGCAATGGATACTGTGTTAGTATTAGACGTCGGTTATGAAGAAGCAACTCTTATACCTGTATATGAGGGTGTGCAAATTCTCAAAGCGTGGCAAGCACTTCCATTAGCAGGTCGAGCAGTTCATGAGTAAGATTTCTAATAATTTTTTTAGATATTCATAGAAACTATTTAGTAGAATTTCAAATTTTGAATCAGTTAACTAAGCTCAATATAAAATTAAAATTAGTTAATTTCAAACACTGTGCATTTACAGAAATATTAAAAAATATATGAAAGACGTTTTATTAGAAAAGGAACTTACTGAAAAATTAATTGAGGATATTAAGGTGCAAACATGTTTTGTAACTACTATTGAACGTTCTGTTCAATTGAAAACAGATAATCCTCCAAAAGCTCCACCAAATGTTAAATATTATATTACAAGATCTTTTGAAATACCTGGAAATGTCAGAGAAAATGCTTATGAAGTTTTATGGGAAAGAGATGCCGACAATCTCAGTATACCAACCATGATTTTGGATGCTCTAATCAAGGTAAAACACTCAATTAGATTTGAAAAAATTCTATTAGATTTTAATTTTAGACAACTAAAATTTAAATTTTAACAATTAATTCTAATATGGGTCTTAATAATGGAAAAATTAAGTTCTTTTTAATTAAAAAATAATTTTAATTTTTTATATACCACAGAGAAGTAAACTAAAGAGTAAGAAGTCACATTCAATTTTTTAATAATAATCTAGTTAGTAAAATTTTTTTAATAATAATAATTATTTTAACTTTAAGATAATTTTTTTTATTAAAAAGCTAATAGTCTTGCTGTCAATAAAAGTGTAGATGAATAAAATAATTTCAAACACAATTTTAGTTTTTTACCTTTGTTACGGATTTATTCATTTAAAAATTAAAAAATTCATTGTTAAGGTACTGAAAGGCAATAAGGAAATTTTATATAACTTTTATTAAATTGTATATATCAACTAAAATAAATTACAATAATAAGTTATACATAGTTTGATCAAGGACTGTAAGTCCAATGTAGAAGTAAAAGAGTTATAGAAATATATAAGGTCATACATCGAATGTAAGCAGAGATAAGTACCTGTATGTTAAAGTTCATTATCTCATTTCAGATAATTTTAAATATTTAGATGTATAGGTTTATAATCAGAATTATAAATACTTTAAAGTAAATCCTGGAATTATATTATTTTATATAAAAATCGGCTATTATAGATAGTTGACAATAAAAATGTCTCGTTACTCATTTTTTGTTAAATATTAAAGATATTTGAAAAACTTGCATGATATTTATTGATTTATTTATTTGTAAATTTAGTTGCTAAGCTTATAAGTTAAGTAAGTGTACTCCGCTTTTCCCTAGCTAAAAAATTTTAAAAAATTGTCTTTGATAAAAATTAATATAAATATTATGAAGCTGTATAATTATTATTTATAAATGATAGCTACTGATTACTTCATAGAAACTATGGAGTAATGTAAATTTACATTTACTCTAATTAATTAAAATTGTATTTTGCTTAGTGCCCAGTGGATACAAGACGACCGTTGGCTGAAAATATTCTATTAATTGGAGGAACTGTAATGGCTACAGGTTTTATAAGTAGATTAAAATCCGAACTTTTGTATTTAGTTAACAGTGAACTTTATTCAGAAAAATTGAAAATAAGGACTTTTAAATTTCATACTGCACCAAGTAAACCAAATTATACTGCATGGTTAGGAGGAGCGATTTTTGGAATAGCAGATTTGCCTTCACGATGCATTTCAAAAGAAAACTATTTGGAAACAAACCGAGTGCCTGACTGGGTTAATCTAATGGATAACATAAAAGAAGAAATTTCGAATTCGATTTAAAATTAAGTTTTAAAAACTTGAATTCAATAGTTTCTTCGGAATTGAATCTGATTTTAGACTGCATAAAAACGAAAAATGATTAATGTGATTTTACGTTGTATAAAACTGATGAATGATTAATGTTATTTTACATTGCGTAAAAATGGAAACTGATAATCTGATTTTATATTGTATAAAAATGAAGAAGCTTGTTATTTATATAATGCCGATAAATTGTAAAAGATTAATATTTACATTTTCTTCGCATAAAGTTTTGCTTTATCTGAAAAATATAGATCAAACTCTTTTTATTTTTATATTATTTATATTTTATAATAAATTATTGTATAATTTAAGGAAGTATTGAACATAGTAATAACAATTTATTTGTAAGATATTTATTGGAGAGATTATATTCACCTGCAAGGAATTTGATAAACTTAATTACGTTTATTTTAAATAAAGTGTTAAGGTTCTAAAAACGTTTGTAATTTATGATGCCTAATTTCTAATATGTGATACAGTGTTTAAAAAATAACCCCGTGTACTATCTCTTCATCTGATTTGAAATAGATGAAAAAATTTTTGAAGATATACGCACTGTAATACCTATTAACTGATTCAAACGATGAAGAGAAAAAAATCGCAGGTTCATTATCTATGAAAGGCCGTTTACTTTCCGGCCGGCTGACTGTATAGAACCAACATGCAATCTGCAAGCGTTTTTCATATAGTACCATCTATCCAGTGTTCAAAAAATACTCAGCTCTATATGCGAAAGTGTTTTAAAGAAAAACGTGACATGTATAATAAAGTTATAGAATTGCGCATGCAAAATTCTACAATTTTTATCCTTCAGAATCAAATTAAATTTTGCTCGAAACTCCGTCAATTCGAACAGTAAGTTTTTGAATATTTACAAAATTTTATTATTTTTTTTACACATTTTATCGCTTTAAATTCTAGTATTTCGCTGAAAAAATTTTTTACATAAGCAGAGAATAAAGAACTTTCTGGAGAAAATCGATTTTTTGGTTCGCAAACAAACGCATTATATTTATTTATTTTTTTTATTTTTAAAAAATTTTTCTTAATGACAAAATACATGAAACTTTATTGTATGGTGCAAAACTTACAAAAAAAAAAAAAAAAACAAAAAAAGCATAGTATTCTAGTATGTGATTACAAAATGGGAGGACTGCCACACTCGAATACTTTTATGTGCTTTGCGCATGAGAGCTAATTTTTTTATCTATTACAGGAAAAATACCGATCTCGTTTGAATAAAGCGACTAAAAACTAAAAGCTAAGAACTAAAACTACAGTGTTTATATAATACTATTACAATTGCGAGAGGGATAGGATTATGAACTTAGATGCATATAATAAGAATTTATTTACAACACTCGCTCTCGATCCACTGTTTACCGTTTTTCTCTGCTCGCGTAAGTAGCTGAAAGCTGGAAACAGTTTCTCCCGGTAGAAGCAATCACGAGTTGCTTCGCCAAAAAACTAAGGTCAATTGGATAAAAAGAATTAAGCTTGCACAAGGTGAGTCAACGAGTAACAATATGCATATGTAGTGAAAAAGTTGAACAAGAAACAGACAGATGGTATTAGCTCTTATTTTTTTTACGCAAGCTTATGCCCTTTCATTCAATATAGGCCCAAGGATTTTTCCAGCAGAACGGATGAAAGCGAAACAAAAAAAAAACTATGAAAGAGAAACGAAAGCAAGACTCTCAAAACGCTGCTTTCACATAAAAAGTTATACGAGCCTAACTTCCGTCCACCCTCTTTTGCCTCGACGGTTATGGGACTGGAGGACAACGCAGCGGGCTTACTCTTCTCGCAGCCTTCTATAAGTTAGTCAGTCGCCCTCATGTAACTTCCTCGCAATAATTTTCAATTCTTGTCTTAATCTGAAATGCTCAATTTTTCACACTATTTATTTTATTTATTATCATTATTTATTATTTATTCCTTCTCTCCTGCCGAATCGATTCGTCGATGTCAACTTGGACAATGCTCTAGCTACTTGTTATTGAATTTCAGCTGGAGTTTCTCAAGAATCCAAGCCATCTCGTGTTTTTTATCAACAGGAATCCAGTCTAACTATTCTTTATGTCGAGGATGTTATAAAAGTTAATAACTTTTCCACACAATGAAGCCTTTTTCTATGTACAAATTAAAAAAAAAAACCTTTCATCCGCATCGTATGTTTAGAAGTCCGTATTATTTAGAAGATGAAGCTGACCAATAATCCATCCAATTTCTTGCAACGTCAAATGTAACCTAATAATCGCCTAAATTCAATTGGAGAACCATGGTCCCGCTCCACGAATAATCTTGGTGTCACGCTAGACGACGAACTCTTGTGGTCCAGTCACACCCAACGCACAAAGCATCAAATCATCGTGACCTTCAGATCCAGCACTAGTGTGATCTCTATAGATATACTGTATCCACAATATGGACCTCGCCCCGCCTCTCTCCTCGAGACTTGTCAAGGAAATTTTGTAAGTCTCCTCAATGCCAATCTTGAAATCATATAATATATAAAGGAACCGACGCATTCTCCGCTATTTCAAGCTCTGCGATACTTTGAACCAAGATAATGAACCATTGCAAATCAAGCAACATCTTTCTTATACGCTCGCGTTCTAAAATGGTTTATTTTCATTTTTTAACTTTTATTATGTTTTGATTCAGCATCTTCTTGGGCTTCATGGATGTTAAATATCAAATTCCATATTTTTTATATCTGTCCTGATGTTTGGAAGCACGTGCATAGCGAGTGCTTGCTGATCGGAGATACTATGAAAGGTTTATTTAGAACATATTTTTCTTCTTTTCAACTTCTTATAATTAATAAATTATTATTATACTAACAACAAATAGACAATGATTAGAATTACGATACATATTAATATAATAATTTCAAATGGAAAAATAATTTGAAATATTCAATACTTAGATGTTTGATTATATACAAGCAGATTGACAAGATAATGATAAACACGAAATATTTTCAAATTGGATGTCGATGCATTAAAATTCTATTAAATTATCTGTTTTTTCACGTGTTTCAATTTAAATTTCTCTTCTTGCAAATATACTTACATATTGATATCTTGATTGAACAGTTTAGTCCTTGAAGTTGAACCGTAGTGGTTCGAAACGTCGGACATCTAAGGTAAATTTAAATTGAAGGTCATCGGGGCAGTCGGTTTGTCCTTTGTTAACATAGAATATATTTTATTTTTAGCAGTAATTTCAATTTCAGATTCTTCAGGGGTGGTTATAAACAAGGACAGTCTGACTTTTATTATATTAATGTAATATATTATAGTATAAAGACTATAGGACCGATAAAAAGATAAGGGATGATATCAACATACGAGGTCTGTCAAATGTTTAAAAGGTTTCATAGTATTAGGTAACTGAAGCTTGCAGAGTGAGTTATAAAAAAGCCTGTATTCATAAAATAAAAGCAACGGGAGTATGATACCTGCCCCATTCGGATGCCCTCAGTGTATAAATAAGATTAATACGAACGCATTAGCTGTGAAATCGATGCAAAAAATACTTACTTTCGACCGAACTATATATATGAAAGAAAAATCAACTTCTAACAGAGCTGCAATCTTTTAAAGAAGGCTATTCACCTCATTGTCGCGAACGTGATAAAAAGAAATATGAACCTAATAATTTTGTAAAGACGAAAAGGTTATTAATTTAACTTTCGCTTAGAAATATGTAATATCGTATAATCCATAAACATATTTTCAAATCTTCGAAAAATATTTTCTAGATTTTTTTTTTTATATATTTCAGAAACTTCAACAATACGTGATATTTAAATTACAAATTTGAATTATATATCAAGATATTGATACATTATTTTATCAATATCGTTTATAGATGAAAATACATGATTTATACATGGAGAATGTAGGATGAATGGACTTCCAAGTAATACAACGAGCATCAGCAGCTATAGCAGCTTGCATATACACTTTCGGTAGAGAAGTTACCGACGAACGTTATCGTACTTATAGTTAAGTCAGAAAATTTTACTTTCATCTTCTTATCAACACACTACTGTGCTGATAAAAAATATTAACGTAGAATATTATAATATCCAATGAAAATATTTATAAACAATAAGAATTGATAGGGATAACGTTAAGTTAAAATAAACGTTAAATAATGCTTAACATTTTGTAGCAAATATATTATTATTCAGTACAAAACAATTTAGAAGAAATCTCTTTCTTTTTGATTTTTTTTCTGATATATATATATATATATAATTATCATAATTATTATTAATAATGGTCTTTTTTAAATAAATTTTTATTCTTAAACTGTACCATTAAAAAACAAATGTAATTTTTTATGCAAATTATAAAAATATTAAATTTTATTTTTATTTTATAAAACTTTTCAAAATTATTAAAAATAATAGAAACTATTTACTTATAAGTCATAATCCTGGAAGATAAAAATAATAATCTGCATAAACATTATAATAATTTCTTGTAATATTTGTAATATGATTCAGATATCATTCATACTTAAAATATAAAAAAATATAACTGAAATAACTTAAAATTTAAAAAAAAAACTATTCAATCTTGAATATTGACGAATGATTGCCAAATCTTTAGAAATTTTTATTAAAATATAAACGCGAACCTTCAATTTCATGCAAGAAAATATTCAAATAATACAAGTACCCTTCTTGGGCGACGTGAGAGTCTTCTCACTACTGACAATAACGTACTTGTCTCGCCCGCCTTGTATTTCTACCCTCAATCAAGTTAACTTACCAAGATCTATAAGTAAGCCACATATTCTGGCTTATATATCGATTTTTCTCACTGCCCCCCCTCCTCCCGCACCGATTTATCTACTAAATTCACTGTCACAGCTTCCGTTATTTATTTAGCCTGCATTTCACGCGTCGTGCGTACCTGTTGATATTGTTTTACAAGGCGTTGCAAGCCTATTAATTGCTACAGTATTGGCTTCTTGGCGATACCCTTCAGAGACTTATATTGGCCTATACAGCCTCGAGACCGTCTCTTTACTAAAACGGTCTGTTCTTTCTACGATATATACTACTTTTGTCTACGCAGATCTAAGCACGAATATAATTTCATGTCAACAGTTACAATTCTACTCGTCAAGGGTATAATATGAAAATGATAATTATCAAACCAAATATTCAGATCACGTTCGTAATTCATTTCTATTTATTTTCATATATACATCTACATTTACGTACAGTTTGAACGTAAGGCTGGCATGTCCTGTTATCCGAGTTATGTTCGTACCTTCGCGCTACTCGAGCTGATCGAACATTCAAGCCGTGCGAGCTATTTGAATAGTTCGATAATTTCGGTCGTGCGAGCCAGTCGAATTTCTGTACGTCTTCGTAAAAGAACGAGGCTGGGGATTTTTTTTTCTTTTTGACGAAAAGTCCCAAGCTTCCGTTTCAGTCAAGTCTCATTGAAAAATTTCAGCAGTTCCGTGTCGTTAGAACGTCATCAATTTTCCAGTAGCAATGTTTTTGTACGTACACCACTGTTCGTACATAATATACTTTTCCAATCATTCGAGCCAGCTTTGATAAGCTCGACTTGTCCACAGATTCGAACGACAAGTGTTTCGAACATCAGTGAGTTCCTCCCCCCTTCCCCAGCCCTAGGCTAAGAGAGTCGAAATCGATTTTTTAATAGTATACACTCGTATCTTTTTGCTAGAAGAAGGCTTATTTATATATATATATATATATATATATATATATATATATATATAGCGAAATTTTAAGTCGAAATACCGAGGACGATCGCGAGCGACGCCGTGACGAGGTGGGGGAGGGGGGGGAGCGGTGGCGTCTATTATATAATACGCGCCAGTGTCACCCCGTCGGCCGCCTCGCGGGAAAGTTGATATCGAGGGGCCGAGGGGGGGGGGCCTCGCGCAATCACCCGCGGCTATTTTAAAGACACTTACACTTTAATTATATACGGAGCCGCGGCGCGCGGCCTCTCCCGCGCATATTACGACGTTACGATATTACGGGGAGGCATAAGCCCGAGCTGCGAGATTTAAGGTCGGGGCGGGTTTCCTCCTGGCCGGGAAAGTTCAGCGGCTCCCCCCCCTCCCCCACCCCTCATCCACCCTCGCCAGTCCTCCGCCGCCGGGCGAAAAATCGTGGCGGGGGGCGCTGTTTGGGCGAAACTCGTATTAAGGAGATGTAGCCGGGGCCTGTGAGAGAGAGAGAGAGAGAGAGGGGGGGGGAGAGAATGGAGCTGGGGTAGGTGGAAAGGGCTAAACGAGTTTCGCAAAGATATCAATTCGTATCAGCAGGGCCGGGCAATTGCTGTTGTTACGCGCGCGCGCGCGCGCGGAGCTTCCCCCAGCTTCCTTTACTCTTTCGCCGATTTAACTTTGGGGAAAGCGTCGTAAGGTTGGGTGGGAGGGGGCCGGGGCGGTCGTCCCTCCAGATCGCCTTAAGCACGCCCCGGCTGCGCAATGGCCCGTCTGGCTAGTTTAGTCGGGTTCCTTCAGATCCGCGACGGCGTGCTCGTGGGGTTTTTTTTTTTTTTTTTTTTTTTTATTGTATATATTTACACGCACAAAGATAAACATTTTTTTTAAACGTTATTTACTGATTATTGCGCGCGGTTTATCGGGCTCTCTCTAAATCTGCCTCAAAATGCGGCGTGAGAATTATGTTAAAGCAAACGGTGAAATTTTCACCAGTAAATCAGTGATTAGCCCACTAATCAAGCTGTGCAGTTTCCATGTATGCTGCTTTAATAGTGGAACATTTATTGATTTTTATAATAGCGAAATCACTCTATGACCAATTGAATATGAGATCTATCGAATGTTTAACTGAATATAATTGAAGTTTGAATTTCGCATTAATTGAACATTACTAATGTTTTACGTACAAAAGCCAATGAAAATTGCAATTTCAAAATATTTTTTCAAGTATTCCAAAATTGTTTCAAACTAAAACAATAATTTACCTAATGTTAAGTGTATTTATTTTATATACAAGTTTCAGAAAAAAACTTTTTACAACTACAATTTTATTATATTTCAAGTCAATAAACGTTGTAAAGGGCGAAAACCGACATTCAAAACATGGAAATAAAAAAAATTTTTTTTACTTTCATATAGATCACAGAATATTCAACAGCTTTAAATGATAATTACAAAATGGATTGATTATATAATATTTTGTGATGTCGTGAATTATAAAATTTTACAAAAAAAAACTCCATTTTTCAGAGTATAGACATTTTTCGAGTTACCTGAAAGATTTTCGTCCTACCATTAAGACCGAGGAAGATTCAAATATTCTATTGAATTCTTATTTCAACATTTATAAATTACAACACGAATTAGATATGAAATTCCCGCAGCATTGATTAACGATTTTTCAAGATTTTCTTGTACTCGACACTCTAGCACGCTTAATTAGATAAATAATTTTTTACGCAATTCTTATACGCTGCTCAAAAGCGCTGCGCACAATTTCTATCTATCTATCTACCTTGGCGCACAAATTTTCGGACGGGAGCTAGGACGGACCGACGAAGTGCGCGAGAAATTCGAAATTCGAACCCCGAGCCGGTAATACGCTGCACAATTTGCGCCGGAGCTCGCGCTTAACGCAATCATTATAACGAGCATTTAAGACGAGAGCGAGATGGGGGGAGAGCTGTGGCGGCCGGCGAAGTGTGAGGGCGGAGGAGGGGGTGGGATCGGGATAAACAATCTCTCTCGAGGCGCGGCAGAGGAGGTCGCGGCGGCGGCGGCGGCCGTCGTAATCAGTAATCAAATTTATTAGTTTCTATTGTCTTGGGATGGAAGGAGAGTGGGGGGGGGTGTGGGGGTAAGGGAGAGGGAGGGAGGGAGAGAGGAGCCGCCTTCGTGCCCCGGCCGAAAATTCTTTCTCGAGTTTATGGCGTGGAAAGACGATATAATAAGGAGAAAAAGCGGCCGCCCGAGCGGTAGCTGCGAGTAACGAGGGAATAAGAATGGGGCTCCGGAGCCGAGGAGGCGAGAGAGAGAGAGAGAGAGAGAGAGAGAGAGAGAGAGAGAGAATCCCATGCCAGCGCAGTCGCTGGCCTCGGAGGCCAAGATTTACTATGAACTTCGCCGGTGGCCGCCGAGTTTTTAACGCTCGGGGTCGCCCCCACCCCCCACCCGCCCCGTCTTCCCCGCGCCGTCTTATTTTATATCGTGCACTCGTGCAGAGATTTTTCTCCGAAAATGCCCGGCGGCTGAGTCCGATACACGCGGGTTACCGAAGACGGGCGTGAATTTTGCTCTTTTTTTTTTATTTATTTTTATTTATTTTTTTTTTTATTTTCTTACCTCGGCCGCGTTTCGCAGCGCGACAGCGAGCTTCGGCAGGATCGCCCGGCCGTGCGTCGGGAGGCCAGCGAGAGAAGCATTTTCTCGTTCAACGACGCATCGGCGCGAGACGATCCGGACCGAAAGGCGATCGCGCAGTTTGAAATGCGTTCCGGGGGGAAAAAATTCACGCCCTGTTTGTGGAATTGCGCCGGCCGTGGATTGGCTGACGAGCGTTCGAGAAACACAGTGTATGGGAGATTAGTGTTTTTTTTTTTTTTGTAGGGGGGCCAGTTTTCTTTTCTGTAATAAATATTTCATGGGCAATCTGTGATTTCGAGATGTAAAGTACTTGTCGTTCAATTGAATGCTATATAAATTATATGTCCATTATAAAATCTGTTCTGTGCAATAAATTCTATTATATAGACTGAACAGTTTTTAATCAATGATTAATTTGAGTAATATGTTCTAAATTAGCAGTCAACTATATCTTTTTAATTGTAGAAATAAAAAAAAAACAATAAATTTTATTTGTCGTTCATTGAAATTTGTAAATTAAATGACAGAAACGAACATGAATAACTGTATAATAATTAGTGCTGAAATGGTAATTAATTTTTACGCCATTTTTTTTTAATTAACTGCTAGAATTATTTTTAGGGATAGCAAAAGTCAGCTAGTTCGAACAGTATAAGGGATAAATCGGAAAAAAATTAAGATCGACAAAAAAATCAAAAAGGTTAAATAAATGAAGATTAGTTTTCAATTGTAGACTAGAGATTAAATGAATTGCCTGATGTGTACATAGTTGTTAACGATATTTCATTTATTATTATTCTTTTGTTATTAATTTTTTTATTCTGTTTTTGTATATTTTAGATTGTACGTGGTGAAGTTGGGAGTGGGGGAGGAGTTGACTTAAAATAGGGACAGTCTGACTACCAGCATAAATATATTAGTTTATATCAAGGCCGCAAGACAAACATATTTTGCATGATATACAATACTAGAATAATGCTCAGCCCATACAGAAAAGTTAAAACAAGGACTAATTACTAGGAATGATGTCAACTATTACGAATAAGTACACACATACGGAGGAAGTTCCTTGATTTTGTTCGGTATTTCTGTAATATTTCTTATACAGTAGGCTGAAAAACGATGTGTATCATATTCATGTTCACCTATCGAATCATTATTCGACACAGGTAAAACTACTTTTCGAAAACTCCTCTTCTTCAATGATATGCTTGTAACAGAAAAAAAAAATTGTATCGCGTTGTTCATAAATCGCTTCTAAGATTGAAGAAAATAAAATTAACTTTCAGATGGCACTCGAGTCATTAGATATACAGGCGTGAATCATAGGTAAGTGAAAATCGCAGGTGACTTTAAAGTCTGCGCTTGAAAGTTTGATTATATTATTTTTCTGGTTTATAATAGAAACGCAAAATCAAAAATAACATTTTCATCGCACAGCAAAAGGCACGCTCAGGTTTATTATTAGACAGCTGTATACATCTTATCAGTCTGTGTGCAATGTATATATCACTCTTTAGCAATGTATTAAAATTGATTACGTGATTATTTCGTTTCAAATCCCTGATGTACACACACACACACATATATATATATATATATATATATATATATATATATATATATATATATATAGGTATAAAAAAAAATCACCTTCTCTATTCATCGCGCGTGCAGAACGAGAACCATATGCATATTCAGAATGCGGAGCTCCCCCGGAATATTACGGAGAAGGCATTAAAAAAAGAATCACATCCCTCCGTCATACTTCTCGACAATAAATAGCGGGACGTTCAACCGCGCCCCGAAGCGCGGATCCTTTTATCGTTTCCGCGTCCCGCGTCCCACTAAAACCTGTAATCCAGCACTTTTTTCGCATATAGATACATATATGTATATATATATATATATACACAGCGTGGCGGGTTATCGTCGTCGAAGCGAGTAAACGAAAGAACGCGCAAAAAAAAAAAAACAGAGGAGAGGAGCAGGGGTCGCACAGGCGGGCGAAAAGTCCGGGTGTGGGCGAGGACGGGGCGATCGAGAAGTGCTTCGCAAGATGTTGCGGCCCATTACCAGACTGCCCCCCCCCTCACCCTTTAACTCCCCAGCTCGCTCACCCCTGTCCCCCCTTCCCGCCGTGCATCCGCGGACACAGGCGGGCAGCTCTACTCGAGTATCAGTAGGGGCTCGCCCCTCCCGCCGATCCGCGCTACTGAAGCATCATCGAAGAGGTCGCTGAATACCAAACGATACATACATACATATATATATATATATATATATATATATATATATATATATATAACACATACACAAACATCACTGAAGGGCGAAAATTACTTTTTTTTTCAACATGAGCAAAGGACGCGCATAGCAGCCTCGAAAGAGGCTGGGTGGCCTTCTTTATTGATTGGCAGTCATATAGAGAGAAGGGAGGCAGTGCTTTTCGGTAGCTTTAAAACGAATATTTTCATATATGTATAAAAGGAATTTCGTTGGGGGTGATATTCGTGTATTATATATATATATATATATATATATATATATATATATATATATATATATATATATATAATGAAAAGGAATTCGATAAATGACCTATATACTGTGATTTAGTTTATACTCACGATAGTCAGAAATAAATGATCGGAAGCACTGACAGTTTTATCATCGCGTGTAATCAGATTTAAAAATGAATATTCATACGACGTTTACGAATTTACTAAAAAAACATCTATATGACTAATTTACAATATTTATGTTGAGAATTACCAAAACCCGATTCTACTTGCGTCTATGTGCACGCAGTAAGAATTTGTAATGATGCATTTCAATTTGGAGAATTTTTCTTCCTTCCATTTTTACAGCGGCAGATGGGGTCCGCCTGACCGAATCTAGAAATTACTACTGCGTGTTTTGTTTAAGAGCTCGAGAAATAACAAATGCCTCATCTTCAACCTTTATCATCGAGCGGGCAACGTATTTCTCTATAATTACACTTTTTAAATTCCTTGCCAATTCCAGAAGTGTATGGATTAATTCTAAGGTTTTCGAATCTTAATTTTAAATTAATAGCATTATCGTTGTTTTATATATCTGTGAAATCAGGAGAAGTCTATTCAAAACATCGATAGGTTCTGGTATTGAATTTTCTATCAAAGAAGCATGCAAGTGTTGATGAATATAGGTAAAGTTAAATTTACATTAAAAAATAATTCTAATTTACGATCTTTTATTTGTAATGTATTTAGATGCGTATAGTAGCTTGGTTTCCTTATCAGCTTCGCGCTCAGAGAATAACTGCCCCGCTAATTTCAAACTGAATATTTTACATTTTATCCTGATTTATGTGATATTATTTTTTTGAAATCTTGAAACTTTTTGAGAAATGCCATATCTTGAATTTTCGTATTTCAAAATTACACACTCACAATCGATTTCATGCTTTTGGGTATTTCCATGGTAAAAATGAATTATTTCGTGAATATTTACATCCCTTAACGTTTCATTGTGTCGTTCTCGAATCTTGTATTTAATGACATCAGAGTACGATCGATGACTTCCTAGTGTAATTTTTTCTGATGATTTTGTTTTTTATAAAGATCTCACTCGCCTGGAAAAACCAGCATGATTTTGACAATTAATTTTTCGTCGATTATCCTATACCCAGCTCCCTACCTTTGCAGCTTATTTCCATTGTACTTTTGCTAAAAACAAGAAAAAAATCCGTACGCTGTGGAATTCGCCACTCTCGAGAATCGTATCCACGATCTTGATCGTGCGGCCAAAGTATCAAAGCCCAAAAAAGACATATTCAGATCTCATCCAACAGTTCGTAAATCAACAGCTTGACCGGCGCTCGATATAGCCGAGCGGTCGGGGTGCTCATCCACGCGAAGCTCCCCCTCCCCCCCGCATCCCATTCGTAACGAGCTCGGCTCGCGAGCGAAGAAAAACGCGGCGGGAGGGTAAGGTGGGAGGTCGAGGGCAGCCTCGAGCCCCGGCGCGTAGTTGCAATCCTCCAGCCCGCCCCTTACGGCCTCCCCCCAAACCGGAAACATTCGCCCCCGCGCGACTACGTCCGGGGATCCATTACGAAGAGATCCCGTGCGGTCTAAGCGGCCGCGAAACGAGCCCGAGATTTGTGCTCTACGCTTCCGGCCGTGCGTGAATAAAGGAAAAAAAAGAACCACATAAAGACAAAAAAAAAAAAAAAAAAAACGTCGGAGGAACTGGCCAGTGACCGTGGGTTTGTTCATTATCCTCTGCCCCGTGGTTTTAAAGAGACTTTCTTTCAAAATAAATATTTTCTCTTTACTGCACCAAGGCGATTTGATGAGCATTCGCTGATTTATAGAAATACGTTCGAATTATTATTGTTATTATTATTACGATCTTCATCATTGTACCACTAATTCTTTTATTAATAATTTCAGTTTTTAATTATTTTGCTAAATTTGCAAAACAATTTCCGTACAATTATAATATGCGTTCATTAAGCTCTTCGTTGATATTTTCCATAGGAGAATATTATTTTAGTGATTTATCGTAAATGAAAATCATATATCCGGCCCTCTTTGATAAAATAAATTTACCGACAAATCATATTAACTCAATACGGCGGCATATAATTTAAAGCAATAACATTTTGTATCGTTCAATGATTTGTGCCTCGTTCAATCATGTCCATTAAATACTATTAATGCATTATATTTTTCTCTCTATGAAGTTACCCGTCATAAATTTTCAATAATACATTCGGTCACATTTCCAATTGTTCAAATTATTATTTTTATCGCTGATTTTTTTTAATGAAAATATCGGATTTCATGGTAAAAGTTACCCGTTAAAATTGTCCAAGAATACGCTTAATTTCCCTGTATTCTTGACTCGCAGGGTCTTCCCCCCTCCTGAAATTGTTCGCGAAACTTCGTTATAAAGGGAAATCCCGTATCAATGAGCCTTGCTAGGAGCGCGAACCCCTCCTGCGAAAAAAAAAATCAAAATTTTCGTCACGCTCTCAAATAAATTTGTGTTTAGAACCCCGATGTACATTTTTCTATCTTACGGGGAATCTCCGAAAATTTGCTTATCAAAGATTCGGAGGAGAAATGATGGCTACTAAATTTTTTGTATTAAAAAAAAGAAAAAAAAACGGAGAATGCGCGAATAAATAATGTAAATTTTAATTTTGATTTTGATATATAATTTTGTTTAATTGGATATTATTTATTGTCATGAAATTTTTTCCCACAGTGTTGATCAAATCAACGAATATTTATAAATTAAATAATTCATCGTCTCCATGCCAACGTAAAAGCGGAACGTTCTTTGGGATATTTTCAGTTCTCCCTTACGGAATTATTCCGAAAACATGAACTACGAGAGCCGAAACTTTACTTCCGAACTGATATAAACCGAATGCCGTGTAATAAAAATCTCGAAACAGAGGAGGAAAAAAAAGGGGCACGTCAGGAAAACTCGATCGAGTCAAGAAAATTGAATATAAACAAATGTATCACGGCCAGGAATGTACTAATAAATGTCAGCTTTATGAAAAATTTTACGATAGTATACCTCGTAACTCGCTAACTTTACGGAGATAGCGATAGTTTTCCGATGTAAATCAGAATTTACGAGAGCGGAGGTATTCTGGAGGTGCCTCTTCTTCCAACTTATTATTTTTTTTCTTATCCTTTCCCTCATTGCTAGATTTTATTCAGCATACATCAGCTTATCTTATTATTTCTCTTTATCTATCTCTTGCCCACCCTCCCCCTCTGTTTCACTATGCGTCATTCTTATTCTTTCATTCAATTTCATCATATACACAAGCGCGTATTACTTTTTGCTTTGCCGAAAACGATGAATATAATAAATGCCTCGGCTGGTAATATAAGAATACAAATTGAATCCGGAATAACAGACAGAAAAATACAAAGCTCGTGAAAGTTATTCTATAGTATATATAGATTATATGCATAGTATCAGTTAATTAATGAACAATTTTAAATGAATATTCCTTAATAATTGTATACTAGTATCCGATTGTATGGAATTATTTGTTTGTTAAAAAGATAAAGTTGCTTAATGCATGTTTCCAACTAATGAGCAACTTGATGTCCTTCTCATAATATTCTTTGCAGTTAAAATTTTACATAATTTTTGTCATTATAAATATAATGCCAGAAAATACATTATAGTTCTTATAATTATTCAAGCAATAGATAGAGGTAAAAGAGTAGAAAAAAAAAGAAAAATACTCGTACAGCTCTTCTGTTTTACGAAAAAACAAGTCGGGCAATAATATATGGCACTCGTACAAATGGAAACAAGTGGATTTAACCGTAAATAAATACACGATCCAATTAAACTCCCACTTGCGCTTCTTTTTTTCCCGAGGAGAGCTCCAGCTCTCTTCCTTATTTTCCCTCGACCCGCCGATAATTCCTCCCCGACGCCGCGGCGGCCCGGCTCTTCGTCTTAACCCTCGATTCGTCGTTGCGATCCTTCGCCCCCCCCCTCCTGAACCGCCACCCCACATCCACGTCCTGCCGATCGAGAGGGAAAAGGGCATTAGCACCTCATTGTTTACGAGGTGGCCAGCGCGAGGAAGAGAGCACGGCCGACCGACCTCGGTTAAGGGCAATTCAAGCGTCGGGGCGGGGTGGGGGGAAGAAATACTTCTTCTCGCACCTTCCTTGACCCGTAGAGGGTGTCGAAGAATTTTAAAAGACCGCCGGCTCGTGGATTACGTACGGGCGAGGAATTTAAGGCTATAAGAATTACTGCGATGGGGGAACAAAACATCTCTTGGATTCGACGAGATGTCTTGTTTGTTTTGTTGTTTGTTTTTTTTTTTTTTTTTTTTTTTGTAACTAACAGTGACTGAAATAGTCCATTCGATTGAAAAGCTATTTTAACTCTTTCACGAGAATAACAAAGAGCAATATTATTGACACGGTAAGTGGCGAAATTTCGATATCCTTAGAAAAATCATAAGAAAGCCAACGATCGATGATCAATATCAATAGTGTCAATTGAATTTTGTTCCAGGGAAAAATTGAATCGAACGATTTTCCGTTTGTCCGTATATCCGTAGCACAATGGTACTCAATCCAATGAAATATTCGAGCTGGGTGCTTCAAGTGCCATATATTTCGTTCGATTGAAGAACTTCTTCTCCCCCGCCCCCCCCCTCCCCCAGCGACACAGACCGAGAGCGCTTCTTTTTTGACCAATTAAAGGGAATTCGTTCGCTCGTCTCCGCCAGGCAACTTCCACCCAACCTCGGTGCCGCCCCTCCATTGCATATCGGTCCTGTTCGGTCGCGGCAAAAAAATCGGACGCAAAAAAACGAAAAAAAAAAATCGACGACCAAGTGGTATTTATAGCCTTATGTAGCTTTATAGCTCCGATGCGATAATTAATAAAACAAAAGGCAGAAAAAAAGATGGAAGAAGAAGAAGAAAAAACGAGATGTGCGAACCGGCGCGAGGACCACCGAGGCCGCCGATCCCGCGGGGATCGATTCCCTGAAATAAAAAGCGTCCACCGCTCGCGCCTAGAGAAACAGCATCCCCTTCCCCTCCCCCAACCTCACGGTCTCGGTGGACGCGCGCGCGCGTGTTCGAAGAGGGACGGGGGAGGGGGGGGAGAGCTGTCGGTGACTTTTAAGAGCGGGGAATATAATTAATTTCCCGTGTCAGGGTGTCGTCGCCTCTTTCTTCCCCCCTCCCCCCGCCGTATCGACGGCCTCCTCCTCGTCCTCCGCTCTTGCGACGATATTGCTCCTACGCCCCGTCCCCCCGCGCACACCCTTACCCCGTTCTATCGTTCGAACTGCCGAGCCGCCGCGATGCAGGGCGCCGGGATATCTCGGGAACGAAGGGGGTGAATATGCTGCGCGGGTGGGGAGGGCGAGGGGCTCCACCCCCCCCGGAGAGCTCCGCATACCGGAGCCGTCAATATATCCACGCGCGCCGTACGCCGTTCTCCGTAATTAAACATAACAGATCAACAGAAAGGTCAGAGGGGCGCGAGAGGGGACAAATGAGCGAGTGAGCGAGGGAGGAAGAGAGAGAGAGAGAGAGAGAGAGAGAGAGAGAGAGAGGGGTGGCGAAAGGCGACGGAGACGCGGGTATACGATTGGTTTTGCATCCACACGTGTGTTAGGTTTCGAAGCTGAACAACTTCGAAGCTTTCGGTCGTTCTGATGGTTAGCTACGATTCTTATTTACCGGGGCGACATATGTATTGATCATTGAAAAAAATTATTTGCGACTTTCAAGTGAACATTTTCTTGTATCAGTAGAGGGGAAAAAATCGCGATCTCTTAATATTTGCTCGATTCAAAAACAGCTTTTTGAAGGCAAATTAAATTATCATAAAATTATTGAAAATTTCCTGAAATTAAGAAAATACCTTTCTGCTAATAGAATTTTCGTTTTGCAATGGAAACGTTAGGTGGACTATGTGCTGATGCGAACCCAATGTAAGTGGGAAGGTATAATTTAACTATGAATAGAATAACCGATTTAATTTTATAGAATTTTTAGTAAACTGAATTGTTTTTTAGGTGATATCAATTTAAAATTATTTTCGGATAGTTTTAATCGAAATAACGTTTTACTCGACTATTTGCTAAGTATTAAAACCGCATAAAACGAAATCTCGCTTCGAACTGAAATCATACAGATCACGCAATGAGGCCCCCATGATCGCACACGTACACAACCTGACACACCGATACAATAAAGCGAGCCCACGGAGCAAAGATAATGACAAGTCGACTGCGATAACTAAAAAAAGAAAAAAAAACTACTACCAAGTCAAAGCCCCGCGTTTACACTGGAAGCACGCACCGAGCGCATAGCAGCGCTCGATCTGCAACCCTTCGGTTACGTTTGCTTCGTCCTGCCCCCACCCTCCCCTGGTCCTCGAGCCGTTCTCCCTACTCGAACCGGCTAATTGGATAAATGTCCGGCGTACAGCGGGACCCTCTTCCGCGCGTCGCGAGCCGCCGTCGCGCCGACGCTCTATCCGCGCAAGTGTATACGTGCAGCAGGTCCTTATATATATATATATATATATATATATATATATATATATATCCCAAGAGTCGCGAAAACAATCGCGGTAGGGAGAGAGAGAGAGAGAGAGAGAGAGAGAGAGCAAGAGCGAGCGATCGGTTTATTGAAACTCGAACCTCCCTCTTGTGTGCAGCTAGCAGTGCCGCCAGTGTAGTGGTAGTCTCTGAGTTTCTGCTGTCCCCGTCGCGGCGACGACGGCTCCGATATCGCACATCGCTCCCCCCCCCCCGCCTCCTCGACGGTTTCGTCGATTTGTGCCATGTATATATATATATATATATATATATATATATATATATATATATATGACACGACTCTGCCTTTTCGTGTCCGGGTGGATTGACAGCGGGCGGCCACCGTCGATCCTAGGGAGAGATACCCCCGTCGATTCCGATTAAATTTCTTATTTATGGGGATAGCCACCGAAAAAGGGGCTCGGAGAAATTTTTCAGCGAAGAACCTGTACATATATATTGGCAGACTTGTTTTGGTCATAATTTTTTTTTTTTTTTTTTGATTGGGCGGACGTTAAACGCGTAGGGGAGCGAGGCGAGTTTTGGAGAGCGAAATTATGATTATGTATTTTCGTGCGCGGGGTTCGGAATGCCTTTGATTCGTTTGAGAAGTATGCATTGACAGATATTTAGACGAGTGGATAAAATGTACGGTATTTTGAAATAATACGGTATAATTATTTATATAATTAGCGGATTTTAAACATTCATATTGGAATGCATTAATGGAACTATATGAATTTTACAATGGTGAGCTCATTCTTAATTCAATTATAAATCGATGTGTAGAATAATAATAATCATCACGATGATGATGATGATAATGATAATGATAACGACAACGATGATGATCTCAACAAGAACAAGGACAACAAAAATAACAATAATAATAATAAATTCAGTACATAGATTTTTTTAACGAAATAAATACATTTGCTCTTGTATTTTGACTTCTAAAGTACATAATTTAGGAAATCAGGCTCTAGTTCAAATTATCGTAAATTTATGTATATATATATATGCATATACATATACATATATATTCAACAATTAGGTCAATTCAACAACAGACATTTACTCAAATTTAATAGCAACAGACAATGCCAGCCTTGTTCGTTACGGCACCTCGAAATGTCTGACCGTGTCTCTATTTATCTACTCGCTTGTGAAACGCCATATGATACACGTGTTGTTTTGGTGACCTCAAGACTAAAATTCCTTTGTATCAAGTTTCTATACACATTACTCATCTCTGCAGTGTGACGGACATTCAATATATCGTAAATGCGACAAAATATTAACGTATATAAATATGAAATTAACAAATCCATGCGAAGCGTTAGAATTGTAAGAATACTCGTTAATCTATCAAGTGAAAAACGAGACATATTTGTAGGTAAAGTTGAAAGTTCCATTTTCAAATGGCGAATTATGGAGTATTTTGTGCAAAGAATCAAACCTGTCGAGCTCGTTCATTATGAGCTATCGACGCAACATGCCCGCAGATCTCCAAAAATCTACGCCTTACGGATATAACTTCTCCGCAGCCCGACTATTATAGTTTTGCTCTCCTTGTTCTCTCTCTCTCTCTCTCTCTCTACTCCCTCTGCCCTCCTCGTCTGAGACAGTACTTCGGCGAGGACCGAGGGAGACGTTCGAGGAGCGGGCGATTGGAGGGGGGGGGAGGGGGGGTAACTCCGACACACGACACAGCGCGACTATAAGGAGCCACGAAAATTCTAATTACCCACCGTAAATCAGCGGCAGCACGTGCGACGCGCCCGCGCGCTGACTGCCTGCTTTCGTCTGTTTATCGAAGGCTATGTGCGCGGCTCTCGGCGGAAGCCGCCCCATCTTCCGTTCCTCCTCCGCGTCTATCTATAGGGATGGTTAGCGCGCTGGAGGCCCGCGCCGGCAATCCTGATTCGAGTTTAATGGTTTCTTGTGTATATATATATATATATATATATATATATATATATATATATATATAAAAGCGGCGGATCGTTTAAGGGTCTAATGAATTCTCCAAACAAATGATTTTCCGCGCATCGCCTGCTGACGAAATTGGAGCGCATTCTCGTGGCACCGACGCCCTTCCGGGACTCTGCGCCGACCGAGCAGCGTCGTCGATGGATGCCGAGCCGAGAAAGCGAGGGGGCGAGGGCGATCAGTGCTCCCGGCTTTGTTCGCGGGGATATCCTTCGTTAGTTTAATTTTACAAGGCAGATAACCGAAAGCAAACTCGAGAGCTGCGTTCCATTGGAGATTCCGCTGTATTTGAGTCGGTGGTAAATTTTTTGTTTTGTTTTTATACGAAAATACAAGACAATTGCACGTTCTTGGAATTTTTGTCTTTATTTTGTTCCATCAAAATTTATTAAGAGTTTTTAATTGGGTAAGCGGTTAAAAAATTGCTAACGGCATGCAGATTTTGCCGCTATGATAATTCTTTCAAAAGTTCCAGATGAAAAAGGAACGGTAAATAGTTACGTATTAACACATATTAACATCCGCAAAATTATGCGAAAGCCATAATGCCGAGATGTTGTTATCACGATCGTAAATTTACTTTTTTAAGTTGTTTTTTTTTTATATAATTTTCAATATTGTTCCATTTGTCAATTTTTTAGAAATTAAGATTTTTTCAAACTAACTAAAAAATTAATAGAACTTTAACAGAACGAAACTTTTTTTAAATATTTACGTTTTTCGATATATTTTTCTAAAAAGATTTTAGACATAAT
The DNA here is from genome assembly GCA_018907035.1 of Sycobia sp. Sy_11. Lineage (NCBI taxonomy): Eukaryota > Metazoa > Arthropoda > Insecta > Hymenoptera > Epichrysomallidae > Sycobia > Sycobia sp. Sy_11. The sequence continues at coordinate 4,010,204 of JACCIC010000008.1, forward strand.
GTTTTACAGGATATGAAACAATTATTCGCCAAGTATTTGTTTGAAATCTTAAAATATTTTTAAAAAATAATTAACAATCTTCGAAAGATATTACAGTAGTAGGTAACGATAAAAGAAAATAATCAGACATTTGGGAAAAGAATTGAAAATATTTTAAAAATATAATTAGTAATATTATCTCACTTATCGAGACGATGAACATTAAATATCGTGGACATCCTTTAAAGGTACTTTGAACAGTTTAAGCACGTCAATGTATTTTTTATATGTGTGGCTGCGCCACTTCGTTGTTGGGAAGTGTATAAATCAAGTAGAACTTCAACAGCTTCCCAGAGCAATATCGGCAAGCTAAGTCGACTTCTCCAACTCGATAGTTCGATATTCTCACCAGCGAGTAAAGTAAATGAATTTAACAGCAGACTAGAAGCACTCTAAAAGATCACTGATAAATCTTTGGAGAATCTCGGCAATATCTCTCGAAAATCTCGCCACCAGCGCGGAAGCATGCCTTACTTGGTCTCAGTGTCCAAACATGATTGCGGGTAGAAAGCTAAGACATAAGAGGCCACTCCTTATCTGTAGTATTGGAACATATATTGACATTTCGTTGTCTTCTTCAGTCAGGCAAAACTGAATACCAGTTACCAGGCGTATAATACTTGAAACTTACCATTATAATGCAAGCGGCGCGAACAATGTGAATAATTTAATAATATAACAATTACGAAAATTTTTACTGATTCATCAATAGTATTGACATTTTATTATTAAATTGAATTGAAATATTAAATATTAATGTTAGTTTTAAGTTTAAATATTAAGGGAAGCTGATTAACTAAATTGTTTTTAAGACAGTGTAGTTTTAATTTTGAGTTTCTAGATAATACTTTGTAATAAATATTAGATTATATTACAAGTAGAATCAAATCGTTTCTTGAATCACACATAAAATTTTTAAAAAGTATATTTGGTGTCGATTCGGGGAGACGTTTTGTTAAATTTGAGAACTGTTCTTGTCAAATATAGAGGCTACAAAGAAAATTAAATGATAGGGATTCGTTGAAAATAAGATACAATATATTTTAGAATTATTTACTGTAGTTTTTACATTATACCTATTTATGTTAGCGAGCGATGTTGTGTTTATAGTTAAAGAAAAAAATGTATACAATTTGACTCGGGTACGAGATTATCTCGGACAAACGCGGCTGCGAGGTAAATAATCTAACGAGACGTTAAACGAAACGAAATTTTTAGTTCGTAAAGCAAAGACAAGAAAAGAGAGATTTTGAAATGCTTAAATTTCAGAAAAATTCTATATTACGAAGTGACTATAAAAATGAAAGTCGATGAAAAAGGCGCCTAAAAATCGCGAGCAGACTGTCGTTATAGGCCGAACTACGTGTACAAATAAGGTATACGTTTGATCCGTGCCGTGACGGGAAAACCGATGATTTTCTCGCAAAATAGCCCATATACGGTTTAACAAATAGGTCGCCGAGTACATGCTATTCAGAAAATCTTGAGGTCTTCGAAACGGGTGAAATGGTTACGCTTCCTAAAAAGCAGTGATCCTTACTGTGAGGGGAAATTTGGATATTTTCCTTAAAAGAAAGCCTTTCTAGAGCCTTATGTCGAAATAGGTCGTATTCTGGCTTTTGGACAATATCGAGAATTTCAAAATTCAGGGGATGTGCATGGTTGGCCACCTCGGGCCCTCCGTCCGTCCGGCTGCGCGAACAGTTTGGGCTGAGATCGGCGCGAGGGAGGCTTATCGCTTGTAATTGGACTCCTTTTTGAGGGGAATGAAGAGCGTTTGAGTCTTTGCTTTTCTCGTCTCTACTACGGTACGCATAGTTTTTGTATTTACTATTTTTGTATGTTGAAATTATTTTATTGGAACGTTCGTTGTTGTTGTTCTGTTTACATTTTCAATAAATCTCAGCATTTGTTTTATTTGTAACAAAAATCATTGAACTTGCTGTTGATTCATAAATATTGATTTCTCTATAATTTACGCGTTTCAGAATGTTGATTGGATATTTCATTATGAATTTATTAATCCAGATAACAATCTTGGGAAGGAAAAATTTTACTTAACAATACCTATTATATACCATCGATGAATTTCACAATGTTCTAGGCCATACCCCCCCCTCTCTCTCTCTTTATCTCCCGTATACCGCAACCTCCGACCCAACAGATCTCCGCCCCATCGTTGTACGCGAATCATACAGTCCTCGTCCCGGGGTACGCTTGATTACGTACGTAATTTCTCAGGTCGCGGGTCGCGTATTAAGGAGCGCCTCCGAGAAGGAGGAGGAAAAAAGGGGACGCGAGACACAGAGACAGAGGGAGGGTGGGAGGAGGGAGAGAGAGGGAGAGAGAGATAGCGGGGCTCGCGAGCGGAGTCCGACATAATTTAGCCAGCATAAATCACGTCGGATTTTAGCGATCTCGAGCGCCGCTTTGCCCGAGTGTAACTACGAATTAAGCACGGCGACGCGGGCGGGGGGGGGAGGCGGAGGAGGAGGATGACACCAGTTTCGAGCAAGCATCAGCGACGCGCCGAGAGAGAGAGAGAGAGAGAGAGAGAGAGAGAGAGTGGCGGAGGAGATTAGCGACTATGTAAATGGGAGGTGTGTTTGTGTTCTTCGCGGCTCGCGCTATTTGTCATTTTTGCGTCGTCGAGTCGCGGGCGCGAAGACACGCGCTGGGAGCGGGGCCGGGCGGGAGGGGTACAGGGGAGGGGCAGACCGACGGGGAAACAAGTTTCGCGGTGGCTTGATTTAATTTCTCTCCCTCAGATATTATATGTATAATGTACGGCTTGTAAATGAACCCGAGCCTCGGCGGCTCGTTTTGCCACGCGTCCCCAGTCGCCGGGCGCGCGCTTCGCTTTTCTGCTCATGACACGGCGCATTATTATCGCCTTCGTTGGATGCGTGCGCGATGGATTTTGAATAAAATCGACGCTTCGTTGAAAACTCTGTTAACGAACGATTACGGAATTATCAATTGTTAATAATCGGCGTTGAAATCTTTCTATAACTCTCCATCAATAGTGAAAAATTGCTTCGCGTTATTTTTAATTGACAAAATCAATTAAAATAACCATGGAATTCACTGCTACTTTTAATTGGGAATGGAAAAAATATTTAATCAACCATAATAAATTAATTTAATAAATTTTTATGGGATGTTTCTACGAACAACATCAATTCGATTTGATTTCTTAATCAATAGCAAATTACAAATTATTGCTAACTATATTTCTTATACTAATTCAGTTAGTACTAATTAAAAGTTATAGGATAATGAAAAGTACGTTTTTCAGATTTTCAATTAAACTTATATGCAGAGAATGCAAGCGTGGAACGAAGGATTTATTTTACTGTAAAAGTAGCGAGATTTAGTAAAATTTGCATATTTATCCGAATAACTAATCGAAATAAAAGTATTTTGAATGAATGTGAATAAAAATTTAATCGAAGATTGTGGTATTCTGTTTTTGGATTTTCTAAACCCATTAATTAGGCAATGATAATGAAGAAACTGTTTTATCATTCAAAATTCGACTTATTCGTTTTACAAAATACTTCCAATAGTCAACAAGAAGTTATAACTGCGAACAGTCTGAGATTTTCCTATAAATTAGATTATTGATTTCATTTCACATACGTATCTGGAACAGTTTAAAGTCCACCACGAGATTATTATTTTTTCATTACTTTTTATTGGTTTCAAAGATTACAATTTTAACTATTTGAATGTTTTTAGATAAATACTTAAATTAACAATAAATTTTATGATAGGAAACTGATTTTTTTAGGTCATTATTGAATCGAAGCTTATCGTGAAATAATAAATTTTAATATAAATGTTGTTTTTTTATTGGTTATCTATCTTTTAATTCGTTTTTTTTGTGCGCTATAGAATAAAATTTTAATTCGAATCGATTTCACGAGGATGATACCACTAATCAGATGCAAATTATATATATATATATATATATATATTAAATTATACAAAATTTTGGTTCGTTTATATTTTGGTCTATGCACCTGAGATATATGTTCATGTTAATGCTAGCTGACTAACTTCGGTACCCTATGAAAATCCAAAAAATTTTCACACGAAATTCCGAATGATCTATGGACAATATATATATTCAATACAAGTCGATGATCTATGGACAATACCGCCATTCCGCTTGAGTACTTTTGATTAAAAAAAAAAAAAAAATCCTTGCGATTTCCTAATGGTACCAATATTCCAGCGAATTTGCGAAAGAAGGCAAGGAAAAATAAAATTATCATCGAAGAATAATATAAGTTGGCAAAGTCTTCGTCGAATAATGCCTCTTATCGATCGGCTTATCCGTCAAATTTCCATGCCGAACGGACGCGAGCAGTCGCTGTTCATCGCTGTATAAATATGGCTGCCGAAAAATAACGCGGGACGTCCTCGAGTATTATTATTATTATACCTTCGCGCAGAAAGTCGGCAACCCCCGTGCGTACGAGGACTCTCCTCCCCACCCCTTCCCCGATGTAAAAATAAATATCTCCAACACCCACTCCATCCCTCCCGGGGCGAGGGGTGGGTGGCGGGTCTCGCCTCCTCGGCTCTTAAAACCCAATATGTCAAACTCCTTTAATAAACCCCGAGCCGACTGCGGGATGCAGTTTATTTACACACCCGCAGCCTTCCCAGCGATAATCAAGGAAAAGAAACTCAGTATCTCTCTCTCTCTCTCTCTCTCTCTCTCCCTCGCTCGCCCGATACTCTCGCGTATAAATCCAAAGCCGAGGGCCTTTCATCAGCCGTTCCTCCTTATGAGCTCCCTCTCCCTCTCATCCCGAGAGCCCGCGGTACCCCCGAAAAAGAGTGACGAAGTACAGGTTGAGGGGGAAAGAGAGAGAGAGAGAGAGAGACTCAGAGAGCGAGAAGGGAGGCAAGAGAAGAAAAGCACAAACCCCCCCCCCCCGCTCTCTTTCTCACCCGAGCGCGTCTCGAGGCGCCGCGCCCGCGAGCGCGCCAATAACGCGAGGGAACGGCTCTATTTTATTTAAGAGGCCCGCCGCCCACCCGGTGCCCTTCCCAGTTTTTCATTACACCGCCAAGAGCCCGAAATATATACGGCCCTTCTCTCTATTACCTCGAATACATTATTTACCATTCTTATTTTTGCCCTCTCCTCGATTCTCTCGACGCGGCGCTTCAAAGGGAAACGCGGCCCTCACCGTCTTGGCGCCCAACCAAACCCCCCCCCCCCCCGACCGCCCCTCTGGCCACCGGTACACTGCGAAGAGCTCCCGTTGTACCGCACCTCGGTGCGTCGGGTGTATTTAAATAACCCATTTTTTCACCAGCCCCCACCCGCCCCTCTTTTTTTTTCATGAGTTTGCTCGAGCTTCGCCGAGGGTTGTGTGTGTGTGTGTGTGTGTGTGTGTGTGTGTGTGTGTCTGTATGTGCAAACGGAATCGATGGTGAAATTTTGACGGGCAACTGGTCAATTAACGAATTCCTGGTTCGCGCCACAACCAGATCGATATTACGACAGGTTACTATAATAGGGATTTTTCGGCCAATTTTTCGAAGCAGAAGCGAAAAATACCATTCCCTAAGAATCTATAGTAGATAGTAATATTTTATAATAAATTTTATATATCTATAGTAGATAAATAATATCTTCTCTCTCCGGAAAATTCAACTGCTTTAAGCGGTCGACGCAATACCCAATATAAGAAGCTAATGACCCTTTTTTCTCGGATCAACAAATTTTTGTTTGAAAAAAAAAAACAAACGAGAACATCTTCATATAATGAATTGCATTGATTTTACAGTCGGTTTAGACTCTTCAAAGTAGTTTAGGAATTTTCACGTCTTGAATCTTAATGTCATCCGATTTAGAAATAAATCCTCCGTAGGCGATCAATGAAAGAAATAATAAAAAACTTTAAGTCACGATTGATTTCACGAAAGTATGCACGATCAATCGATTTCGACCCCATCCCTTTTTACGCCGATTTTCTGCTTACGCGTATACATTTTCTAGCACTAAATTTTTTATTGGCCCAGTAGCGATAAATCAAAAGAAACTTTTATATCTCTTTTACGAAACTAGATAACAATATAACCTTGTACAGGGTAAACCGTAAGCAAGCGCCGCGATAATAAAAAAAAAACAACTCTAAAGCAAGCCAATGTCTTCTGGGGTTGTTTTTATTATTATTGTTATTTATTAACCAGTAATTTATGGTTATGAGCATCGGAGGATTATTATTTTTTTTTTTATCTTTCGAGCCAATGACATCGGGTACAGGTCAACGCGCGATCGCCAAGAACGAGATCGAGTACAACGTACGAGTAACGGATTATCAACAATTGATAAAGTACTTTATTCTTCACCCCGGCAGACCGATCCATAAAGCTGCCTAACGCGTCGCACTACAAGCCAAGACAAATTTATCCGGGAGCTCGCTGAAAAACATCAACAATCGAAAAACGAAACCTCTCATCCCGAAACTTTCTCGGAAATCCGTATTACGCGCATCGAGAGCACCCCCCTCCCCCTCCCGCCAGCGCTCACGGGCCCGGCGGCAATATCGAGATACGCTCCGAACGTATCGGGCGGCTCGCGCGCGACGTTAAACTTTTGGCCCGTGCGCGCAGTATCGGGTACTGCGAGCCCCCCCCCCCCTGTGCCCGCCCCCAGCTTTTTAAACGCGCGCTCTTGCCAACGGAATCGAAATCAAACAGAAGCAGATCGCGCGGAAATCCAATGACAAACAGGGAAGGGGAGGGGGAGGACGAAAAGGACGGAACAAAGGTGGAAGGAGACGATTTACATGTCCCTTCGTCTCGGTATAAAACGAGAGAAGAAGCGCGCGTCCGCGGAAAGCACGAAAAAACTTTCCGCCCTCGCCCTCCCGCCACCCGCCAACGCTCGCTCGCTCGCTCGCTCGATTAACGTTCGACGAACGCCGGAGAACTTTTTTCCTCGGGAAAGTGCGGGAGGACTGCGCGGCGAGATTACCGGGGAGAGCCACCACCTCGGCCCTGCTGGCTCTTCGTATACGCTGTATTAAAAAAAAAGAATAATAATAATAATAATAATAATAATAATAATAATAATAATAATAACAAACAAAAGTCAAAAGACAAAAGGCAGTTCTCCAGTCGAATCTCTCGCGCAACTTATTTGTATGTACTTACGAAAACTTTGTCCTGACCTTGGATGTAGGAGGGAATCGATCCGTGCCCGGGGCCCCGGGGTGAAAGAAATAACGGGACTGGTTCCATCCCCCCCCAGACTTACGCGGCATATACATATATACATATGTGTGTGTGTGTGTGTGTGTGTGTGCGCGCGCGCGCGCGTGTGTGTAATACTAGGGAGGAGCGTATAAGACGTCGGTGGCGACCTTCGCTCTCCGCGGGGGAATCGGAATCGGGGATCCTAATCGGAAGTGCAAGTAGAATTTAGCCGGCTAGATATACTCGGACGGTCTTCCGAGGAATAATGCAAATGGACCCGGTCGCTATTTGCATTATTTATGAGCTCCCACGCGGAGTGGGGGGGGGGAGGGTAGGGCGGCGTGGCGATGTTACCGAGGTTGACAACCACTTCAATTATGCAGTGATTAGGCCGAGGAGCATTATATAGTTTCTTTTGCCGACAAGATTTATGTTTGTCTGTGCGCGTGCGTTCGTCTACGCCCCTGTCTTCGTCTATGTTCGTGCGTGGGTTTGCATCTGTATCTATATGTGTGTGCGTGTGTGTGCGTGCGTGCGTGTGTGTCAGCCGAAGCGAACGCGCCGCCGATGTCTCCGGGTAGCTGGCTCAATTCAATTTCTGCCCGATGCTAATAAAGCAATGACGCGCCGATACGGGAATGCCTCGTATAAATGAATAAGCGTATCAGTTTGCCGTGGTCGGATGTTTGTCTCTGCCTCCTTCTGACGCTCGGTCATCCGACGTGGTCTTAAGGAATTATTGCGAGTATAGATTTACGGAAGAAAATGAAACGACATTTTTTGTTTCCCTGGGCAAAGAAAATAAGATCTTATAGCACGAGATTGAAGTGAAAAATTTCCTCGAATTTTGTCACTTTATTTATTTGTCACATTATTTCCTCGTACGAATTCTCAATGCGAAATCCTTCTAAAATATTTAATGAAAATTTTTTATGAAAATAATTTTTTTTCTTCAAATATTTCGCAGAGCAACGCTAGTTTTTTGTAATATTTTACAATGATTAGAAAAAATTGTGACACGAATTATTTGATTTAAAAAATTTATTATAATAAATATATTATAATAATTAGACCCATACGACGCGAGGCACCCTTCATCATATTAAGAACAACAAAAAAGTTCTTAACATTAGAATCATTCTACCGAGGATTTTTTAGCAACTTTAATTAAATACTAAATAACAAATTGAATGTATCTGTCTAATCATGCTATGTCCTTTTCATGAAATTAACATTATTATTATTATTATTATATTAATTATATTAATATAATTCTGACTGAAATAAAAATTTCTATCTAATTCACATATGGAATTTCGTTAAAATACTTAAACGTATGAACGTGGCAAAACGTTTTTTTTTTCCTCAAATCTGCTCGAAATAATTGCAGCATTATTTTGCCATTAAACAAAGCGTTCGAACTTTCAAAAAGATTACCTTACGTCGCACCGCTCTATCCATCGTGAACGAAATTCTCTTCCCTCACTACTTCGACGATTATTAGGACCCGAGACTTTTCGTATTATAATCGCGCCGAGAACGTAGCCAATTTAAAACTGTCATTCTCTCGGCTTCTATCGCTGGGAAGCGGCTCGCCACCGTGTTTTTCGACTCTCCCACGACGATAACTCATCGCTGACTCGCCAACAGGTGTTTTGTCGGACGGGCGAGGGGGGGGGGCCGGGGGTGTGCACGGGGCGGTCCGTTAGCCGGGGCAAAGAAGCCCGTCGATTAATGAATCGCCCGTACGAGGCCCTCGCTTATTATGTCGCCGCCCCGACCCAGCGCGGAGTTACAGCCGACCGAAGGAAAGAAAGAGGAAAAAAAAAAAAACAGAACCAACAAAAAATATACTTCCTCTCCGCGACTGTCTCGAAAACGCACGTCGAACGCGAGGCGGGAGGGTGATCGCGGTGGCGATGGGGCGGGGCAAGCAGCCAAAAGAGAGGCAAAAACAACGCGGTAAAGACAGCGCGTCGTGCGACGACCGATTAAGAACAAAAAAAAAAAAAAAAATAATAATAATAAAGAAAAAAATAAGCTACTGTGCGCTGCCGGGAGAGAGAGAGAGGGGGGGGGGATAAAGGAAGGCTGCGAGATCCACGAATGAAGATAACCTCGCGCCCTTATTGGCGGTCTATTTAAATGAGAACGCAGGAGGCCGAGGCTCCTCGTAATCTGGCCGGTCGTATCGTCTAAGTTTCGCGCACAGGGCGGAAAGAACTCGCTGAGAGAGGCTCTCCCCCAACCTCGCGTCCCCACCCGTCCACCCGCCGACCCTCGGCCAAGCGCGCCCGACGAAACGCGCGACGGGGCATGTATAAAAGCGCCTCCCCCCCCCTCCCGCCCGCCAGCCCGAACGAAGGGGGAGAAAACGCGGCGGAGGAGCGCGGGAGAGAGAGAGAGAGAGAGAGTGAGAGGGAGGAGGGAGGAGGGAGACTTCTGTTTTTGCTCCCGGGCGCCCTGTTTGTGCTGACCGCTGCTGGATTTTCCGTCCGGTCATCTTCTTCTTCTTCTGCTGGCCGCCGCGCCGTCCCCACCCCCTCCTCCTCTGCCGGCGCTCCGGCCGTTGCCTCCCAAAGCTTGTAGATTCGCTTATTGCCCTAGAGCACCCGTTAACCGTGTGGCGCCTCCGAAAATTCCCTCTTACTCTCCCCACCCCCCCTCTCTCTCTCATCCCCGGCCCCGGGGCCGTATTCATTCCGCAAGGCGCGCCGCTAAATTATTTGCCTTTTATAAATTAGCGATGTTTGCTCGTCTCGTTTTCTCGTACGTACATATATATACATTCATATCCTGAGAGCTAGCGCGCGCGCGCGTACAGCGCGGAAAGCGCCAATTATCTTCTTGGAGATTATTTATGGGCCTCCGGCTCTTTGAGACGGGCCGAGCTTGCCCGGTTTTCCTTTGGCTCTCTTTTTGCTCCCTCGCTCGCTCCCCGTCTCTCTCTTTTCGCCGCGGCCTTCCACGTCCTCGCTCGCTCGCTCGCTCGCTCGCTCGCTCGATCGCGCGCGAGCCCGGGGGTCGCTTTTTTCCCCGAAAATCTTATATGTACAGTGCGCGGTCGAGGGGGGACGGCGGGGCGGGGCAAAAACTCGGCTGGCCGCGCGCGACCGCGCTCACCGAGACGAGCGGTGTGCGGGCGATTTTTGGTATCGGGGCTCGGCTGTGGGCGGGGGGGGGGAGGGGGACGAGTGTGTGGATTGGAGTAGCGGCGGAAGGGTCGAGCGGTCTCGGGCTGCGCCGAAGGTGCGACCTGTTGTTAATGGGCATCCGCGGCCGGTCATCGCGATATATGATATAGAGGCGCCGGGGCGTTTCTTGCCCGAATATTTGTCGACGGGCCATATAATTGCCACGCGGAGCGGTCGGTACTTGTGCGGCTGCTTTCTTGCGCCATTATTCTAAAGCCTGTACTTTGCGGGGGGTTGGGGGGAGGGGGGGTGGATGGCAATTAGAAGAAACGAAAATTTATGCCCACGTCGCGCATGTTTTAGAACGTCGTCGAATGATTGAAAGCGACAATGCGAATTGGCGATCACTTCAGATTTAATTTGGAAAAGGTTTAAGGATGCGGGCGAAGTTAGTTTTTGCGGAAATCGTGACAAACGACCATTGAATAAGTGAGTACGTTGAATAAAATTTTTCGAATTTAAAATCTAGTTCTGTAAAAGAAAATATTTCTTTCATTTTGAATAAATTGTATCGCACTAAAGTTTTTTCGAAATTCTGTCGATTTTCGAGATAAACATTACCCTAATTCGTCATAGAATACTCTACAATATAATAATTAAAAATACTATTGTAATATTTTGAACGAGATCAAAAGTACGTCCGACCCGATTTTATGGTATTGCTTATTTAAAATTTTTTTTTTATAAAACTAAGGTTTTCGAAAACAGATCCAAAGATCCAAAATGAACTTTTCTGGCGATGATGCTAAAAAAAAATTTTATAGATTCAGAAACTATGATGACTTTCAATTGCAAAATTGATACCACGATATCGACTAAAATGGGAGAAAAAAAAATTTTTTCATCTTAATTTAATGGAAAAAAAAATGGTTCGCAAAGAAACTTAACAAAGAAATTAGCCTAGATTTCTTTTTTAAAATTCGCGATTTTCTATTGATATCCTGCGAGTGTTAATGGGCCAGCGTAAAAAAAATAATATAATAAATAGAATGTTCTTGTTTTATTATAGATACTTTTGATACGGTGAAGAGCTATTGGCGCGTCGATTTTCAGACGGCCAATGTCACAGCAAATATAAACAATTTTAGGCCACTCAGCGGCAGAAAATTTTTGCCAGACCTTGAAGAATTATAATAAACATCAATTCATTGATTGCGAAGCCAGTGAAATGAATTCGTGAAATTCGCCTCGATATTCTTTCACGCCTCTCGTCTACCGGAGGAAAAAAAATTGTTCCCAAAACGCATCGATTCTCCAATGAAAATCCGCCAATCTATCAGCTCGCCGGCAATTAGATCGCGGACTGCCCTGTTATTCCCTCGCCCCCTAAAGCAAGAAGGGTAAACAATCGCCTACAGAGACCACCGTCCTTCCCTGTAATTTCCATTGCGCATCCCGTATACGCGCGCGAAGCCGACTAGGTCGCCGTGCAATCTGGCGCGCGATAATCCGTGGCAACGGGCGAGGCGCCCTCGTACGTATCTGTCACCTTGATGTCCCGATGCGCCTGCCTCCCCCCCCCCCCACCCCACCCCACCTTTTCCCCCTCGGCCGTCGGGTACGCGCAACTGCCGCACTCTCCGCCCGGCAATTACGGGATAGTCGGAGTCGCCCCGGGGTCGCGCGTAACAGCCGAGCCCCCGACAGTTTATTGATATACATTAGGAATGCAAAAACCGAAAAACAATTCAATCACATTCAGAACCACGAGATTCTACTTTGAACGCAGTTTTGCCGGGTTAATCAAAGCCTCCACGGCCGTCTGAAATTATTCGGCTTAATACAGAATCCCGGTCGAAGATCTTAAATTAAATCTAAATAAACTACATTATTAAAACGCATATAGATTCATTTTAATAAAGCCCGACGTTCTATTCTCGAGACAATCCGTGAGCCCCCTCATCCTCCCCCTCCCCCTCCCATCGACTTCTCTCAAGCTGCGGTTGAAGATTTCGGCAGAAGTAGGGTCGTTTCGTTTCCAAATAAAAGTATAGACCGACTGGCGTATATAAGAACTGCAAATGTATTCGTCGAAACTTGTTTAACTACGCGGGAGGGAAAAAGCGTCTCTCTCTCTCTCTCACTCTCTTTCGCCTTTCAGGATAGAAGAAGCCGCGATTCTAAATCCTCCCTCAACTTATCTCGAGAGTTTCAATGTCAAATTGCCACGCCGGCTTTTGCCTTATCGTCGTTTTGCCGGTAAGCTCTGAAAGAGAGAAAGAGACAGAGAGAGAGAGAGAGAGAGAGAGAGAGAGAGAGAGAGAGAGAGAGAGAGAGAGAGAGAGAGCGAGGGTGGGGGCAAGAGAAACCACCCCAAGATATCGACTCTGCATATGCATTACCCTCTGTCGTGCGGCACTGGATAAAGAGAAAAAGCTCTCTTTCTCTCTATGTCTCTCTCTCTCTCTCTCTCTCTCTGCGACTTTCTTTTTCTCATAGCACCGAGCTGTGCCGACTGCTTGTTTATCGAAAGCCGAGCAATTACTTTTCTCTCTCTCTCTCTCTCTCTCTCGCACTGACTCCTATCGAATCCCTTCGATACGGACTAAATTTATTCCCCCTCTCTCCGCCCCCTCGCAATCTGACTGTATACGTTTAACGCCTTCGAGCCGATAATGGGAAATGTCCGTAAGTTCGAAACAATAACTTTTTCTGCGAATTCCGAATGGGTATCTCGTAATTTATTTGATTTTCATCTGAGATATACGAAATTGCTTACATATTGATGTGAAAGACGAAGGACTTTTTCTTTTACATTCACTTCTTGAAATATGCTTGTGGTATACTTGAACTAACTTATGTCGTATAATTTGTAAGTTGTTTAAAAATCGAAATAGATAGTTCCATAATAATATATATAAAAAAAAATGCATCTTTAAGACCGAATAATACTCCAACGAGTTTCCGTATCAGGTTTCAGCGATGTTCACGCGACTGTGCCTGGAGTCCTAAAGAAAAAAAAAGATTGTTCCTCAAACGTTTCTAAAACGATAAAACCCGACACGTGTGTCGCAACGAAAAATTTTCGACAAATAATACATGGAAGCTGCTTTCCCATCAATCTCTCCGGAATGATATTCCGAGATTTGTCAAAGCGCGCTCGCAATGCCCGCGGAAGCCATCCTCCCGCCGGCGCGAACAACGTCGCGCAAAAGTATCGAGAAACGTCTCGGCTTCGATCCTCGGACTTGGGCTCCGCGCTGCCCGTACGAGAGCGGCCGCGACCCCGTGGCGATTCGGGAGCTGGAGCGTTGGGAAACGCGGCGGCTGACCCCCCCCCCCCGCCAGCAAACACGCGATTCTAATTATACACCGGTCCCGGCTAAAGTGCCGGGTTGAATTTCTTTGACGGTGGCCGACGCGCGCGCGCGCACCTCGTACAAATAACGCGGAGATAACGTGCGCGGGCGCAAAGGTGGCTCGCCATAATCGAGGCCTCTCCCGTCCTCGCTACGTCCCTCCGACCCGCGGGCCTCCGCAGCTTTTGCCCCCTCGAGCCGCGCCGGACGGCCTAGAGAGTGGCGTCAGTACAGTCATTACCCCCCCTCCCTCCCCCTCGCTCTCTCGGGCGCTCTTTTGATCGTACGTTATTTCTCCTTCTGTCTTAATCTGGGCGCTCGTTTAGCCAACGCATCGGTACGCCCGCCTCGCCTTTAGGCGGGACGCTATATAGATATGAGGGAGACGTACGTGGGCGAGCGACAACGCGCCCGACTCAGCAGACGTGTGCTCCTGCGGCCGGTCCAACCAGCGAGAAAAGCGTTCTTTCGGACCGATTTCGGTCTGTTTCGGCTTTACATAGATTAGGCACATTAAGCAGAGGCAGGTGGTGGTGCATAGATTGTGTAAGTCGATATGTGCATACATAGTATAATACATATATTAGTTTTACAGTTTTAGTTTTACATTTATCGGGCGCTAATTGACAGTGAAAAATTCAATTTTTAAATTACAATGGTTAAGAAAATTTAATAGAAATTGTAAGATTTTACGCATGGGAATTAAAATAGCGTGTTATTAAAGTAAGATTTTTGTGTTATTGATTTGTTATTTTGTTTTGTTAATCGAGCTAAGCTTCCACAGTCGCATTATCCATTTAGTACGACGAAAATCATTGTATTAAAGTGGCGGTGCTAATAACACGACTGAAAGAAAATGAAAATACGATAAATATTTTAATAATGCCAAAACATTTATGAAATATTTTGATTCATGGCCACAATATTTTAAAAATATAGAAATATCTTATCATATAAATATATTAAAAAAAATTTCGTTAATTTTAAAGAAATTTTCTACTATTGTATGTTCTTGAATTCTTTGAAAAAGATTTGTTTTATAAATTTTCTTTAAAATAACTTATCTGTCGATGAAAACTACAGACTATAATAAATAAAAAAATTTATTAAAATGGTCTCGTTGCTGAATTAAGCTGGTTTTTATCAATATTTTTTCAAGTATTATGCGTTTTTCGGATATAATTTTTAGTACGAACGTGATTTCAGTATCAAGATTATAAATAATTAAAAGAATATCTAGAGGTCTGTAATCGAGTTGGTGTAATATTTCTCATCAATACTGGTATCTATAATAATTGATGCAACCGTAACAGGGCCGTATACTAAAGTTATTACATAACGGTCAGAATAGCCACTCCCAATAACAGGAAATTATTAATTTATCAATTATTATTTCCATGCTGTGAATTGTTCATGATATATATATATATATATATATAAATTAAGGATGCATATATTTAGTGGTCGTCCTTGCCAGGGCGCCTAGCGAATATCCAGGAAATCCCGATGTTTTGCGGCTCGGCGCATAACGAAATTAGCTCGTATACGCTCTCCCTCCCCCTCACCCGCTGCCCCGCCCCATACGCGATCGTGCCCCGTCGTTCTGTCGAAATCCACATAATGGAGCCATTAAACGCGCCTCTGGCGGGCGGCGAACCCTCTCGAAGCGCGAGGTGGAAAAAAAAGAGGCAGGGGGGAAGAGAGAGAGAGAGAGAGAGAGAGAGAGTTAGAGAGTAGGGGCAGGTGGGCACCTCCACCGTTTTATTGCGAGTGGGAGCTCGTCACTCCCGCCCCCCGTATCCGCGTACCCCTGTTGTCGTCGCTGTTGTTGTTGTTGTCGTTGTTGTTGCCGTTGTTGTGGTTATTGTCGCTACTGTCGTTCTCGAGGCTCCGCGCGCGGGCGGCTCCGCGTGCGTGTCCCGCGCGCTTTCTCGGCTCGCGAACCCCCTTACAGCGCGCGAGGCGACTTCATTAATTGGTGGAACGTCGCGCGCGAGAAGACGCGGGAGGGAGGGGGACGCCCCGATTGTTATTACGCCGAGCGTAATCGAGGCGTCGCACGCGAGGCGGTTGGGGGGGGGGGTGGATGGGAGCGCGAGCGAACCGCGGACGGTAGACTCCCCCCCCCCGCCCCTCGATCTCGGTGCGCAATGACTGAGCTTTGGAGCCTTGCTCGACGGGAAACGCTCCATTGCGATATGCGCGTGAGATGCGCTTTCGTTTCTTTCGATGCGTCGATTATTTAGAATTTCGGAGGCAAGGTTTCGAAGATATGCCGTTCATTCTATTTTTTTTTTGTTGCGTAGATAAGATAAGGTGACTCGGCAAAAATTTCGTGAGAATTTCAAAGTTATGAATATATTTTACTTAGTCTATTGGATATGAAGCTGGAAGAATTTTTGTTTTCGCCTTTATTATTCTGAGCCAATTGCTCAATTGCTCAAAAGTTTTTAAATATTACAGTGCAATCGGAGAACTCAAAAGAATGTCGAAATAGTTTCTAATCCTGCTGGATTTAGATTGAAATAAATTGTTTCACGTCTGTTGATATGTCATTTGCGGTATTTTTATTCCTAATCCCTAATTTTCTGTAATGTCTGTTAACAATTTTTCGACTAAAGATTTTGAATTAACTGCATCGGAATAACTATTTAGTTAAGAACCTGTAAAGGTGGAAGAACGCGATTCGCATTGGTTAAAATAATTCTTTTTAATTCCCCCCCCCCGCCCAATTCCTTACGAACTTTTTAACACACTTTTTTTAAGGTTTCCAAGAGAACTCGAGCTTAAGATTGAATTCAAAAATACACGAGCCATGCTTCGGACGGTTCGCAAAATTCTTTTGAGATCGTTGCTCTACTTTGTCGTACTTAGATAAAATTTTTTGTGATGATCTCAAATTAGTCCAAGTTTTGGGGATTTTTCAATTAAACGAAGTTCGGATTGGGATACAGGATGGGAATCACATAAAGCCTATGGGATACCTGTATTATGCCCAATACGTGTTCCGTGACAAAATATTCCATTATCTTATTGACGATTAATACTTCAACGAAGTGAAAATTATTATTTAATTAATACTCTTTAATGCAATCAGATATATGATGCAGAGATATGCTTCTAATAAAAATATCAAGAGTGATATATACGTATCTAACACGAAAAATTCAGTTATGTAGACTTTCAGACACTAGAAATTAGCCAAAACTTTTGTCAAAAATCATCTTTTTTACGCAATTTCCGTGCCAAAATTAGGGATCTTGACGAAGGTACACTGCATAAATGGCGTATCGAATTTATTTAGATTAAAGTGGAAAACATCCATTCAACAGTGCCATATTTGGCTGTTAGAATTTTGTACCTCGGCCATCAATTATTAAACTTTAGTTTAAAAATAATTTAACATCCGTCAATTTTTAGACCTATCTACGCATGGTGACATAATTACTTCTTACTCCCCTCCTCCTGTTAATGTTTATTATAATTCTTCTAAATAGATACCGATTTATACGGCTCGATTCGCTTTTGGGGGGGGGGTATCTTTTTAAAACCCAATTAAATCCCGGTATTTTCCTGCGATAAGCACTAAAACACGGAGTTCCACGGCGTAAAGCGAAATTGTATATTTAAGAAACGCCGACTCGACCGAAGAAGTCAACCTCCGCCCCTCGAGGAGCCGGCTCTGCCCTCCGCGCCCCGACGACGGTCGAACTGGCGCAGCAGGTTATCAAAAAAAATTTAAAACACTTCCTCGTCCCCTCCCGCTCGGTCCGAGGTAATCGAATACTACTACGCGCCGACTTCCCCCCCCCCCACCCCTCCGCCACGCCCCAGCGCCGAGTCTCGCGGGCGCGGTTGCAAGGCGCGGCGGAGGGGGGGAGGGTGGCGGGGGTTAAGAAGGAGAAACAAGGAAGGCTGATGGTGTACGTGGTGCCTTCGAAACTTCTCGCGGCGCGGCGGGGGAAGGAGGGCGCGTTTAAAGAGATTCAATTTCAGATAAAAAGCGAGAGAGAAAGAGAGAGAGAGAGAGAGAGAGAGAGAGAGAGAGAGAGCGAGAGCGAAGCCGTCACGGCTGGGCCTAAACCTCCCTGCCCCCAACTCCCATCCGCGTGCTACGCGCCGCCACGTAATTGTAGAGAAGCCCAGACGTCTTTCGAATGAAGCGTCGCGCGTCCCCGCTGCCGCTCTTGTTTACCCGATCTTCTTCTTCTTCGCCTCCGGGCTGCTGGTCAATCGGTCCTCTGCCTCTGTCTCTTCCTTCCTTCCCCCCACCCCACCCTCTCTCATGACTCTCTCGTCCCCCGGCCCACCCTGTACACGTACATATAATACGCTCGTGCTGACTCGGCTGCCACTATCTTTAGAGCAATAGTTAAAGTCGCCGTGAACAACTTTATATATACATATAAATTGCCTCTTGTTTCGTCGGGCCGAGAGCGCCCTCTCCGACGAATGAACGAATTGTTTTTCCCCCACGGCGCGCAGCCGCGGCGCGAATCGCTCGAAGCCAAGTTCCTGCGGAGGAGGGCGCGGATCGCCGAATCGATGCGATAATAGGATAAACGTGAACGATAATAACGATAACGCAGGAGCGAGCTCGACAGAACGGCGGGCGGAGAATGCGAGTCGTGGGGGCGAAATATTTCGATTGTTTATTCGAAGGAGTCGGGGGGGGGGGGAGAAGCTCCTCGACGGTAATAGGTAAGGTCGGAAATTTTCGTCGCTTTTGATTTTTGTTCCGCGGCAGCGCCGGCGCGAGAAAGTGATTGGACCTCGTCCCTGCGACCTTCCCGATGCTCTGGATCAGACTGTTTCGCATTTCCATTTTCGTTCGGCGACGGAAACGCTGCGTGCCGTGTACGCGGAATTTTTTTCAAAACGCCCGAATTGAGAAACTGCTCGGTGGAGTGCGCTCCGAAAACGAAGAGCGTTCTCCGCTCTTTTAGAAGAACGTGGAATTAAATACGGAAGTAAGTTTTGGGCACGTTGGGAGAAAGCTGCTTTGAAGGAAAAAATTGAACTTTTTGTATTCTCTTATGGTAAAAATCAATAAGAAGATGTTTTTTGAAGATCAATGTCGAGAGTACTCAAAGTTTCGAAACGACTTCATTCACTATTTACCCTCAACTATCTACTGTTAATTATAACATAAGAAAACAATGTGCAAAAACATCTATATATTTTAAAGCTATCGTTGTATTGAAACGTTGACAATGATTTTTAGCATGCCATAGTATTTTGCCCCAAATTAATCGATGTAAGAATTGATCTGAAAAGAAAGATTAAAT
Source organism: Sycobia sp. Sy_11 (assembly GCA_018907035.1). Lineage (NCBI taxonomy): Eukaryota > Metazoa > Arthropoda > Insecta > Hymenoptera > Epichrysomallidae > Sycobia > Sycobia sp. Sy_11. Next base: position 4,029,248 of record JACCIC010000008.1, read on the forward strand.
AATAATATCTATCCTATTTCGTAATTCTTGTAAATAAACTTGAACATTAATTTCTCCTTCTTTGTGTAATTTTTATGAATATACCGCAGTTCTCGCAATTCTGCCAAGAATATCAAGTCGTTTATTCAATTTCGAATTATTCCGTCTTTGAACAGTGCCGCACTGTCGATCCACGACCAGCTCCTACTGAGAAACAGAGCCGGCATTCAATATATAGACATGTATACATATACACCTTCATATAAATATATATATATATATATATATATATATATATATATATACATAACATTCGGAATCTATTCTTCCGCGCTTGTAACCGCGGGAATCGCGCGCGCGCGCGAATGCCGGGGTGGCAGCGGCGGTGCCGCCGCACAGGAAAAACAAGGCAAACGCGAGAGCATTTGCATGTGGCGATCAGCCATGCGGAAGGCGTTCCTCCGGTTCCGTCTCGCCCCCCTCCCTCCCGTCCCACCAACCCGCCGCACCCGACGACCTCTTCGTTACGTTAGCGGGAAAGGGGCTGAGATTCTCTCATTTATATATATATATATATATATATATATATATATATATATATATATATATATATATATATATATCTAACAAGTTGTTGTATACGGCTCAATAACTTTCTTTTGTGGTATCGATTTTCCTTTGTCTTGAAATCGATTAAAATTTAATGAAATCGTTTTCTATCGAAGCCAAACCAATCCTTACCTCATATTCTTATAGAAATAGGCGATGCGTCAGAGAAGGAAACACAGACTAAAATTGAATGACAGAGACAGCGATGAGCGAATTTGAATTTTGACAAAATTATTATGAGCACTGATCACGTAATATTGATACAAATTTTACCTCTTAAAAATATTCTAAAGCGTCAATCTCTTCTTTCCACGTAATATTGCAAAACTGTAAAGTTCCGGGGTTTTAAACGAAGATCGATACAAAAATATGTTACAGCCAAGGAAAATTTTCGTAGCGCATTTGATAATATTCCAAAAAACAGCGGCTAGTAAAGAAACAAAAGATAAAATAAAAAGTTCTGGAATATGAACCGTAGTGGTTGGAATACCGGACATTATAGGTAAGTTTAAATTTAAAGTAGTGGGATCAGTCAGGTTGTCCTGAACTAACCTAGAAGATAGTTTATTTTTTTATTTTTATTATTTGTAATTTTTACTATAATCTTCGGGGTGATTCTAAACAAGGACAGTCATGACTTTCATTAGATTAGTATAATATATTGTTGTATAAAGACTGTAAGACTGACAAAAATATTTCTGAATTTAATTCAGAACAGTCGACATAAGTATAATTTATAAAATAAATGACAAATTTGCTCAAACAAACATAACTATTTGTTATCATACCCTCGCTTTTGTGTTATCTAATATTATCTTGATTATACTCATATATATATATATATATATATATATATATATATATATATATATATATATATATAGAGTGGATTAATTAAAGATTCGGAAGAATTAAAGAGGATCTCTATGGGAATGAGAAATATTTTTCAGGAGCACTCTTTCGTCCGCATTAAATGCGCTCTTAATATCGTACCCTAGCGTAATACTTATTGTCGCCGAAAGTGCACGGATGTTGTGCTTATTTTATATAACGATCTTTTCGTTTATTAGTTCTCTTAAAGCAATGGGATCAAGGATAATTTATACTGTTAAAGGGTAGGGATTAAAATTTCTTCCATTGTCCAATAAAAGGCTTACTTGAATTGGCGTAATTCAAGACAAATCAACAGTTCTACTTTAAGCCCTAGTGATACCAAAATTTTTTGATACTATATATATAAAATTATATAAAAAATTTATATATGTATAAAAAATCATTGTCAAAATACTCATACGTCAAATTCATTCATCGTACTGCAATTACAGAATGGAATGAAACTTACGATACGACTATAATATTGACCACTACGACTAGCATGTTCTATTCGGAGGCTTTACTTGGAGGATGAAATTTCACTGACTAACACCAGTACACAAGAAACTAAATTTTATTTATCGGGCTAATTGTAATGAGGTGCGGAAAATTTTAAAAAATCTTGAAAAATTTTGTGTCGGCATTTATATTATATATATATATACACGCAGCAGTTTTAATCTTAGAGAGGGTGGTTGAGCGGGGGCGTTGGCGGGTCGACGAGCATGAGGCGAAAATCGGGACGGGGAAACGTCAACAGATCGGTCAATGAAAATTCTATAAGTCCGTCTCTCCGTCTTTGTGGCGAGGAGCCGGCGCGTCTCTCCTCTCCTCCCTCGTCTACCCTGCGCCCGCGAATCAAATAATAATAAATTAACGCAGACGCCAGCCGGGGAGTTACTTAAGGCGACTTAACGAATATAGATTAAAAGTTGTTCGCCCCGCCGCGCTCTGCCGCGTAAACGCGCGGGTCCACCGTGGTGGGGGGAGGCGGAGGCGGGCAAACGATAGACGGAGCGAGTGGGGGAGTAGGGAGGGGGAGGGAGAGCGAGAGAGAGCGATAGCGTTGGCGAGAGAGAGAGAGAGAGAGAGAGGGACAGATTTGCGGGATGAGCGAGGCCGCGTGGCAAGCAATGCCGCGCTTGTATTTTAATGAAGGGGCTATGCTAATAACGCGCGCGGCGCACCGACACGGAGCGGGGCTTCGCACCCTTTCGAGCATTTTTCACGGCTTCCATATTCCTGAATATTTTCACTATATTAGTTTTACGGCGGTGGAGGGCTGGAGGGGGGCGGGGGAGGTCCCAAGTTCTTTCGCTTCGCGCGGGAGCCTGCGAAAATTTTCCTCGATCCAGTCGCGCAGTTGTTCCTTTTCGTATTTCGGATTATCCGCGAGATTCTCTATTATTTTTTTTGATAAATCCTTTGTTTTTTTTTTTTGTAAGTAATGTTTCGATTTATGAAACACGACGTAGTTTTGTTTTTTTACGCGAATGTATATGCATATTTATTTATTTATTATAAATATTGTAATTATAATGATTTAATTTTAAAAATATATAAATAAATATAAATTATTATAGTTATAATGACAGTCAAACTGTCCCTGTTTAAACTCAACCCCATCGATTAATCTCAAATAAAAATATGAGTATGCTAAAAATTAAAATTGAAAATGTCGCAACATTTCGATCTCGCTACGGCTCCTCTCCAGGGACTTAAGGAGGACCTTAAGTACTCTAAGTTTTATTCTATTAGGACATTTTAAATCAATGAAATGATTATTGGAATCAGAGAAGTATCGGAGCTTCTGTTAATTTTAAGAAAAAGGCACCATATCCGAGCGAGGAAATTTCTTATGCAATGCTTTACTTTTCGTCAATTCCTCTTTTTTTCTATAGAAACAATATTTTTTGCAATTCTGGAAAGCGACTGTAATTAATTTAGATGGTAATTTCAGAGCACCTGCCGTACCATGAACGATAATCGAAGGTCGGCTATCCGATTAATAATCCATAAACGCGCACGGGACGAAAAAGGCCACACGCGCGCAATTTCTATACAGGCGCGCGCGGTCGATTTATCGGGCGTTAACGGTCCCGTTAACTCTCGGCTCCGTGCACGCCGTGAGTTTAACAACCGCGTTATCCCCGCACTTTCGCTTTCGGCGCCGGGGGCAGGGGGGGGGGCACGAATTCGCGGCGCGTCTCTTTTCCCGCGCTGCGCCGCTTGTCGGGCGGTCGGGATGGGGGTGGGGGTGGGATGGGGCGCGGGGTCAGCGGGACGCGGAATAAATTCGGACTAGCCGGCTCGCCCACCCCCGTCACTCCTCAGCCTCGTATACATATTTACGAATTTCGTACGTATGGCCGGAAGCCCGGACGCGTTCGGGCGCTCGGGGCAAATTGCCGGCCCGTTTTGTGCCCGGACTAAACAAATAGAAGTCGTGGGGGCCGTTATGATTTTATCTTGTACCCCCTACCCCTTCTGACTGACTTGAACGCATGGAGATGTGGACGGTACGTAATTTCTATGTATTTCTATAGTTTTTAGCTTTTACTTTCTTTCTTTTTCTCGTTTGTTTTAAACAGATAAAGTGAAAATTCTATGTCAATGTGCTCGTCGCCTCGAAATTAATGGTAAACACGATTCGAGTAGTTTAACGGTATTTAATAGAATTTCAAAGGATTTCAAATTATTTTCATTCTTATTTTATCTGAATTATTTTTTCATTTTGCTTTTTCTTCTTCTGTAATCGCAATTGTTTTGTTTTTTCACGAATAGACAAGTATGATTAATTAATATAATAATAACTAGTTAAATAATTCGGAGTTTAGACACCGTAGCGAGCAGACGTATTTACGCGTGACTCGTTAAATCGAGTCTCGTTATTTAACATAATTTAATTTAAATCGTGTAATAATCAAGTGAAACAGTAGTGCAGTTCAAACTCGTCACTTGACTTCTTGAGCTGCATCGAGCTGATGCAGCTTGAGACGCTCAGCAGAAAAATCATTCAAACTGCAATCCAATCACGGTTTAAGTACCTCCTGCAGTAATTTTACTACTAACAGTCAATCATACGCAAATGCAAATGGGAAAAGTCTAAAGCCTAATAAACAACAGGCTATTATTATCGAATCGATAGAAGGCCTCACAAGCGAAGATTGTATAGATGGTTTGAAGCTTCTTACTAGTGTGAACGACATTACGCATATATCAAATGACATAATTGTCGAACAACTTGCGAATAAATTAGTTAATGTGAAAGAGTACCAATTAAAAATAACACCCTCTATTGAAAGAAATAAAGGAGTGGTAACATCTAATCTGAATCCTACAATACTCGAAACTATATCAATTAATCCTTTTTAAAGTAAAGGAATTACAGCTGTCTAGCAATTTAGGAAAATAATGGCGGGATTGCATAAGCCAGGAAGATCGCGCATATAATCATTTAAGCGACAGGTCTACATTAAAGAAGAAGACGTAAAAATTCCATCCGGAATCGCTGGAAATCAATTTTGACGATACTGCTTACTGGATAGACTTCGGAACTGATTCCACAGTGTGGCACAGATGACACAGGTAAGCAAAAAAATGCAATTCGAATGACAAACCTAATGGGACTGCTGTAACTTCGACAATCGATAACGTGGAAACGGAATCAGCTGACAAATCCAATATGCGTATATATAAGACGGTTTAAAGACCTCCATCTTCATCTACAACAGAAGAAATCTCTTTAATTATTCAAGAACTACAAGATACGATATTTCCTGTTCACGGAGTAACTGCATCTGTACAATCGATTTTATCTTCAAAATCGAACGAGACAGATTTTAGAAAAGCTCGAGAAAAGAAAAAGAAGCAGAGTACTGATTCAATGAAGCCCACGAATGCTATAATTACAACTGGGATAACAGATTATTTGTCAATTGTTAAAAAAGTTATTGATGATAAAGTTTTTTTATTTTAAATTACGAACAGTTTGAAAGTTTCTTGGAACAATGTACGGAAACTTGCAACTATACATACTTTAGTGTCTGAATTCAAAGATAATTCAAAGAATCTATATTAATTGAATTTACAAATATATCAATGACAGAAAATTCTAAACAAGACTCGGTAAATTAAAGACACAATGAGAATTTCACGACAGTACTATAATATATGATATTATAAAGACTGTAAGACCGATAAAAATATTTATTAATATAAAAAAAAAAATTTGCCTGAATTTTTTTCCAACTTCTTTGGCCAATTTAAATGTATAAAATATTTTTATGAGGATATATATTTATGTATATCTCTGCATATAGAGACATGTGCGGTATAGAAATTCCGTAATGGGACCTATTATAAACTTTCTTCTGAAGTCCAACGAAGGATAAATTCAGTTGTTAGCGCCAGTGTAAAAAACATAAGAAAAGCAGCGAGGGACGAAAACTTCGTATAGGCAGCCATCCCTGATCACTTGGGTTCAAAGATCGATCCTCGACATAGAGAATCTTTACACCTTTCCCCATATATATATATATATATATTTCACCTATGCGTCGCTTCGCGACCCCCACCGCTCCGCCCTACGACCCATTGCCATAATTCCCCCCTTTTCACCCATGTGAAAATCGATCGCGCGGCGGCACCCTTCTCCCCTCCACCTGTGCGCCCGCGAAGCCCGTTATCGCGGTCCCTCGAGCCTCGACGAGACGGGCGATTTTTGCTGGCGTCGAGCGCTGCGCACATCGCTGCGAAATCGAGAATCATCGCGGCGGCGATTTTTTTTCGCGCACGTCCCTGCCCACCCCCCCTCCCGCCATGCACGTTACGATAATCGATCGTGGCGCTGCATTTGCGATTCCGTCGGCGAGGCCTCCGAAAGCTTGGACACGTCTTTTTTCCTGAAATCAACTCACACACTTACGTTCGCAATTACAGAAAGGTCATGCTCTTTTTTAGGCGTACTTAAGGAATTTTAGCTGTATGTCGGATGATGTTGTCACTCCTGTTGGTAGAAGCCTGTGATCGTTGCGTACTGCTAGATTAGGTGAGATAGTATTTTCCATAACTTTCTTATTATACATGATCCAGTCAGATGCATGAACTGGAATATACGCGAACACTCTTCTAATGGTATGTTCAGAGGGATAAAGGAAAGGGGTGAGAAAAGATCTTCCTCTGTCTCTCTCTCTCTCTCTCTCTCTCTCTCTCTGATTTGTAGTCACCTACAGGCTCGAATGCATTCTTTCCGAGTCCAAGGCGTGCATTTCTGGAACAACTTTCCCTCTGAGATTCGGAATCTACTTTCTCTAGATTGTTTATTCCAGTCCAATTAAGTGTTAATTAATTTATTTTCTATTTTTCCAGTCACACCAATTTTTATAAGAGTGAGTGTATTTATAGGATCGTTTACAAAATTACTTATTTTATAATAACAATTACGTATTTTATATATGAATATATATATACATATATATATATATATATATATATATATATATATATATATATAACATTATCGACTGATACATGTCAGAACAATAACTATATATTTAAATTATAACAAAATGAATGTATACGTTCAAGTACCGAGATTGACATAAATATTATTTTTACATATTACTGGAAGTAATGTACTTTTTTATAGTGACTTATTAGATGGTATTAGTATTATAACAATATTTTTAAAAATTTGACGATACGCCACTTTGTTTTATTTTTTCTTATGGTTATCCTTCCTGCATTGTGAGTATGTACGACTTATCAATGAATTACTTGTTTTATATATTACTATTATTGCAATTTTGATCTATGTATGCTAATATGTTAATGCATATGTTTACATCTATTGCATTAGCATTCGAATAAAACTGTATGCATCTATCAACCTTACTTTTGCCTTTCTCTTTTTCTCTCTATGCAATTACCTACTTTTATCTTCATTTTATCTAACTACCTATATGTGCTCATCAAAATAAAACACCGATAATTACTTTCAAGAATTTCATAATTCTACAAGTAGTACAATAAGAATATTTTGGACTTATTGCATGGACAGTGAGTTGGAAAACTTGTAGCCGTTTTATCAAAAATGTTCTAATGCTCAACTTAGTTCATTTGAAGTTTATTAAAGTAGGTCGATGTAGAATCATACTATATTGGTGGATGTATATTGTGATCATGCTGATATAATAACAATACGCATAAGTACAAAAAGTATAATCATTTTCAATGCACGATAAACACACACACACAGACACACACACACACACACACATATATATGTATATATATATATATACATATGGATATATATTTTTATAATTTTTATTAGGTGTTCTTTCAAGTTCCAATTGCTGGGCTTTTATCATCTGCATGCCATTTACAGACCATTATCAAGTCTATTTAAACCAACATGAAAAGTATGTCACTAATAAGTCCAAATCCTCGCGACGCTGTAGAAGCAATTAGCGCATCCTCGCGCAATTGTATTGTTTGCGATGCACGTAACGCGTAATTCCAAGTACTGGGCGCGAGCAACGGCTGAAAACGAAATCATTGGCACGAGATTTGCCCATCATTTGCGATTTCTAATCGAGGCAGAACGAGAGCCCGGTTGCGCGGGACGGGGGTAAGTGGGGAGGGGGGGACAAGGCCAAGACGAGCGAGAACGATACACGAAGACACAGAGGAGACGTGGGAGTGTACCCCGTTCGATTGGCAATATTCGCCCGTCGCGAGGGGTGGAGAAACTTTCGCCGGGCCGGCGCGCGGTGCGGTGGCCGGGGGGGGCGGCGAGGGAGGGCGTCGTTCGTTTAAAGTACGCGCGCTGCACCATTCGGCGAATTGTCCCGAGACCCGTCGCAGTCGCGGCGCGAGCCGAAACTTCCCTTCCCGGCGGCGGGCCCGGGGAAAGTTTTCATGGTTATCATTGGACTCCTGGGGGATGAGGGGACGAGGCGAGCGGGCGGGGGGAGGGATGCCGGGCCAATCGGCTCGATACGTAGATAGACGCATACACGCGCAAGCACTATGTATATATATATATATATATATATATATATATATATATGTGTATATATATTGACAGATCAGCGGACGGGATGCCTTCCTCACCCTCCTCGCCAGCCCCGGCCCCGCCGCCCAGAAGCCATATCGCATCCGAATCTATCTATTAAGCTCTTGACAACCCACTTGGAGGATCAGGAAGACATAAACAAGGATAACTATGGCCGTTCGGCCGGGGATCCTCGTAAATGTACCGAAATTTACTCCGGGCGAGGGCGGGAGGCCGCCCCCCTCCCCTCCACCCGCAGCCCCGTTACCGATGGACCAGGGAAAAGTTTATATTTGTTTCGAGATTTTTATTTGCTTGTTTGCCGGGTTGTTTATGCGATGCTTCCACGCTAAAGATATCTTTTACCGGGCTATTATATGGGCAGGGCTCTTTTCTTTTTCTTAGCTTTATTCGCGCGTGTGCGCGTGTACGTGTGTGATTTTTATTTTAACAATCAGCAACAACATTGTATCGTCAGCATAAAAGGTACATTTCTCGTTAGCCTTTATTAAATCTCGGTCTATCAGACGTTGTGAACATTAAAAAACGTAAGAAAAATAATGTAAATCGCTTCGTAATGCAAAATTTACAAACGAGCTTCCGCAAGATATGTTAATATATTCGTTGCAAAGCTGGACAATGAGGCGTGCTGGGCGTCATGTTTTTCAATTCTTGAGCCATAATCCAGGAGTATGAAAATCTACATTAACGTTTCGTCGTCCCCTGTATAAGCGATTCCGGTACAATGCGAAACGAATGTGTTTATCGAATGCGTGGTCGAATGAAATGCCACGTATTTATGCGAAGTATTTATTATCCTATATCGATCAGTCTGGAGATTCGAACCGATGGATTAAACAAAAAAGCGATTATCGCCGAAAAGATCATATACGGTATATTCGCATCGAAGGAAGCGGTAAAGTTTATCTCGAGGAATCCCAGTAAGGCTGATTAACCCGAGACAAACGCAATTTAACTGTGAAAACAGCCATTGTATCGATTGAATCGGCCGCTGGAAAATATAAAAACTCCCGTCGCTCGATCACGCGGCGGAACCGGTTTTCGGGATCGCGCGGCTTATTTAGGGACGCGCGTGCGATACAATGGAGAGTAAAAGAAAAAAAAAAAAGAAAAAGAAAAAGAAACGGAAAGGAGCGAAATAATTGAAAAATCTTTGGCACGCGTCGACCGTGGCCCCGGTCCGGAGCTTCGCCTCCCCCCTCCCCCCCTCCTTTTACAGAGACTGCGACGAAACAAAGAGACACGTATGATACGCGCTTATATACACGTATGTCCGCGTTTCATCTTCGCTCGCCTCGCTCCGGTGTTGACTGAGTTATATTCGGCTGATCCGTCCGAAAATATTCAATCGGTCCACCTCCCAACTGCCTCGCCCCCTCACCGCCCGTGACTGCGACGCTAGACGACGCTCTACCCCCACCCCCCCCCCCTCCGCGTATATATCGATTTATATTCAAAACGCCGAGACAAAGCGGGCATAATCCGAGTTTAATTGAAAAACTTCCGCGGCTGCGACGTCTCTCCGCTTTCACCCTTGGCTCGCGCTCTCGCGTCGCCCCCTCCCCCCCCCCGAAAGCCATCGGCCTTGCACGTGAATCGGGGGAAATGCGTGCGCGCGGACGATGCACAACGAGCCGTTATCCCTGTCTTTCGTTCGCTCACTGACTCTCTCTCTCTCTCTCTCTCTCTCTGGGCTCCGATGCGCCGATCGCTTCTTGCGATTATGAAGGGGTCGAAGGCGCTCTTTTTCGACAATTATTATTATTATACGCCCATTGTGCCATTTCGCAATCCAGTAGTCGAGGGGAGATTGGTGGGGGGGGTTGTAGGGGGGGTGGCAGCGGTGATGAAGAAAGGGTGAAGGCGCAGATTTCTTTGGCCCGTCTTGGCGATATACATAAAGGCATACCCTTTGCGCGCTTCTTCTTTTCGTCTTGATTTATTTCCCATTGGGCTTTTTGCTTTGTCTGTACGAGAATCGTGAAAACAAAAAAAAAAAAAAAAAAAAAAAAACGTCGCTCTTTCTTGGTAATAAATTCCTATTCGATTTGCGAAGGGTTAAAACATTGGATTACAGTAACTTTTTTGCGCGAGTAACAATTACTTCCCTTGTCGTATTTGTAAGGTAAATACTTACTCCTTGATGCAATATGATTATAACGAATTTTTCTATATAAAAAAGAATAAAAGTAGCCGTGTTATACAGATATCTCGTGGTTATTTGGGAGAATACTATGCACAAACTAATTTGCTCAAAATAAAAGCTATCTTTTTTCTCGAAAAAGAATGTTTTTATAAATCCAGTCTCGAAGTACTGAAGACTTTAGAATTTTCGAGGGAGTGCGTAGACGATTTAAAGAACATATTATTTCTTTAAAAGTATATTTTTAAACGACTCGAAATCCTTGGAAGTTATTTTTTTGTAATTCACATAGAGGAACGTAAACAAATTATAACTTGAATTAATTTTTTCTTTTAAATCCATATATTAAAAATATGATCTACGATAGTTATCATACATGTAGGGCACCAATTGTGCATAATTCTTCCTGAAATTTTTCTTTTAAAATTATAAACTCCATCGATGAACCTTGGAAAACGTTCGCAGAAATTTAAGAATTTTTATTGTAATGAATCCCGGCTTTTTCTTGATTATTCTTTAAAATAGTGCACACGCTAGATCTGTTTTACTGCTTGATGCATTTGTTTCTTCGTTTGTTTCACTCAGCGGATCACAATGCATCTTTAATGCATTGAACAAATAAGTAAATAAATAGGCAAATTTTGCAGCGACTCTCGATCACCCGTACACGTGACAATAAGCATTCGAGCCAGGAATGGAAAATATCTCGGAGAAAAAAACGTCACACCTCCGACGTTTATTTACCCCGCCCATTATTTACCTCTCTCGCGCCATTACCTCCCTCCCCCCCCCAATCCTTCGCGCAAACTCGCTCTCGCGCGCCCATCGTCTCGGCCTCGCACTTTCGTGGGGCAAATTTGTATTTTAACAACGGCGCGGCGCGGCGCCTCGGCGTCACTGCGCCGTGACGGGCTGCCGACCGTCTCCCCTACACCCCACCCCCCACCCCCGTAGCTCACCCGGCCCGAGCTTATGTAGATGGGGTTAAATTTGAAAAGTTTTTAAGTGCGCGGCCAAGATGAATCCCGCCACCTTCCGACGTTCTTCCTAGCCCCCCCCCCCTCGCCGCCTGTCTAGGTCTCGCGTTCGCTTGTTGTCTATAGGGCAGAGAGGTGTGTGTGTGTGTGTGTGTGTGTGTGTGTGTAATACGCGCCGACGCCGCGTGTCGCTTGTATGCGCTGATACGCGTACGTACTACGAGCGTACGCTAGCGCACTTCGTGTCTGCCCTCTTCCCCCCTGCCTCTCCAACAACCTGTGCACCGTAGCCGTCATCGTCTCGAGGGCGCGGCTGAGAATTCCGACGCTTCGCCCCCTGCCCGTCCCTGGGCAAATGACGAAATTCCGCAGCGAGTTTCTAAATCAGCGCGCGGAGCGGATGAGCGACGGGGACGGAGCTCTGCGCAGGGCAGCGTTTCCTCGATCGAGTGCGCGCTCAATGTTTCGATGCACGGGGATCGGGCACGGCGCGCGGTTTTCCATTCGAATGTAAGGAGGACAAATTATTCACTGTATTTTTTGTCCCGTAAAAATGTAAATAGCAGACGGTGGTCGAAGAGTCGGCGAAACTTAGAAGAAGCTCATAGAAGACTAGATATTTCTTTTGGACGGAAAAAAATAAAAATTAAAGGGTGTCTTGCTCTTTGGAATATGACGCGCTTCGTTCGTTCATGAATACGTATTAATCAGTCACAGACTCGTGTAAATTATTTTTAATTATCGATTATTACAATAAAAATAAACAAGACTTTTACAAAAAAATGTCCAAAATTTTGTTATTTACTTTAAAAGAAAATGCAACCAGGTTTCACCGTACTTACAGCTTCGCCCTCGGTGGTCCTTATGATGCACGTTATCAGCATATGGTAATAAATACATATATACTTAATACATATATATATATACAATTAAAGTCTACACTTAAGATATTTGAATATCATTATCGTTATCGTCTTTAATATATTACATTACATTATCGTCTATAATCCGGCTTCTGGCAATATTTTTGGAAAAACTGGGGGTGAAAAAATATGTATTCCTTACCTCGGATCGACAGGACGCTTAATTGCTCTTGCCGTCGAAATTTTCCGTTACTCAAAGCCATAAACGCGAATAACAGCTATCAGGGCAGGCGGGGGGGGGTGGCGGACAGACACGACAATTATTCCGCTAAATCAGCATAATTCCTATACAAAAGAATGAGAGAGCGAGCGAGTGGTGGAGGCCGGTGTGCCCGCTCCCGCCGTGATAAATCAAAGGCGCTCGTTCGGTCGAGCGGCCGCGTCAACGTCGGGCGCGGCAGCCGGGGCCCCCCCCCCGAGAAAACGAGGAAGGCAAAGGAGCAGCCACGCTCCGAGCCTCCCTACGCGGTGTTTTTACAAGGACCTCTGCCCTGTCCTCTCGCCCCCCTCTCCCACCCCACCCCTCCTCCGCCCGGCGAAACGCGAACAATTAAAATATGAGAATCGTTAGATTTAATTATCGGCAGCGGCGGCTGGCAGAGGTCTTCGAAAAAAGGCACGGACTGGAAAGATGTTCGACGAACTCGCCCTCTCCGCGGGGTCGCCTCGAGGAAGGGTGGAAGTCCTTCTTTTTCCCGAACCCTTTCGCCGGGACTTGGGAGGGGGGTGAGGACGACGGCCGTTATTAAGTAGAAACGTTCGGCCTTCCCTGGCAATCAGGAGCCGCGTCTTCCGAATCATTTGTTATACATAACCGCCGCGGCGCTCCCTCCAACAAATTCGAGCGGCGAGCAATAATTATCGCGGGAGAAGTCGGCCGGGACGAAGGAGGGATGAGGCGGGGGGTGGGGGGTGGGGCAGGGGGAGAGAGGGACGAGAGAGATTCATCGGTAATACCACGGCGCTCGGTCTCGCGCCTCGGGCTCCTTTCTTTCATTTCGCGCCTGGCCGTCTGTCGCGCTCGTTTTTCATTTTTCTCCCGCTCGACGGGGAAGACAGTGACGCGATTCGGTTTAATTGGGGGCTTCTTAGTTCGATGATAATAATAATAATCATAATAATAATAACAATGATAACAACAACAACATCAACAACAACAACAAAAATAATAATAATGATAATAATAATAAATAAAACAATAATAATAATGATAGATGAAGATGTAGTTAAGAGAGCCGAGCTGTCTTTGCTGGGAACTTCTTGCGATCGATGATGCTATCGAAGCTTTGCCACCATATAAATGTTTTTGTTTTGTTTTTTTTTTCTTCATCTCATACATACTGTTCCTTTTCGAATAGATTATCCAAAGATAAAAAATCCTTCCCTCAAATTTTTAATTTATGTCAATGAGGTGTATTGAAAATAAAGAAGTGATAATTTTCTGACGGAATAATAATTCGGCAAATGATATTTTTGTCAATGCAAATTACATGGAAAAATGGGGATTATCGGGCACGCTTTCAAAAATGCAGTTTAAAATTATTATAGATTTATGATCAACGATATCTTTAAAATAGTTACAATGGCCATCGGATGGAAGCTGGATATTCTACATTTTTTCTCCCGTGCCGGTTAAACACAACTCTCGGATAATAAGATTTTTCTCGGCATAATTGAGACTTCAGCTGATAATTATTTCTATTCATTGAGGAATTAATTGCCGTGATATTAATGAAAAATTCACAAAATTTTAATGTACTTTTCTACGCATCGGCCAAATTGAATTTAGTTGTATGCCGTAATCTGATTCAGCAATGGGAACTAAAATAATGATGCAAATTGCATTTTTGTCGTATAACGCTTGATGGTGCGCTATATTTTTCGAATGGCAATACGATTGTTTCTCTGATTCTATGAATGGAAATAAATCTAAAAAAAAAAAACAATAAAATATTTGGAGACCGTCTTCTCTTCATTTACTTCTTCCATCGATTACTTTCAACGCGTGGCAGTATCGACGAAAATACTCTCCAGCAATTTGGCGGATGAAGGAGGGAATTGTGTAGTCGGCGAAAAATTGTCAGACTCGTGAATATTTTCTGATTTTTTTTTCTCCACAACAATATTTGTCGAAATTTAAAAAATGGTAAACAAAATTTCATCTATACGGTCCAATCGTGATTATACGTGATTTTCTTGACAATGCGCATAAATCCCGTAAGAAGCTCGAGTCAAGTAAATCGAGGATACTTAATACGCGCGACTATCAGTCGCGCAAAAGTTCCGACCTTAAAAAATTTCGCCTATATATATATATATATGCGATCTCGCTCTCGCAAAACAACTTACATTGACGACGGTTTTATGCCCGAATAATACTCTGCCTTGCTTGCTCGCGGGGCGAGGGGGGGCGGGGGCATAAAAAAAAGTACAGAAAAAAAAGAGAAGGAAAGGAAAATCGTCATCCGCCGTCCGATGCATTATTCAACTAAAATTTCACGATAACTATTCGTCGGCGGCAAGAATTATTCTACCGAGACGCCGCGCCCGCTGCAGCTCCTCGCCCACCCAACCCCCCTCCCGCCCGGTCCCTACACCCCTGCCCCACCTCAAGTCCGTCGCAGGGGCGCGACGACGGTATTAAAAACTCGCCGAAAATATTGCTACGGTCGTAGTAAAAAAGAAGAGACAAATAATAAAAGAGGAAGAAGAAGAAACGAAGGGAACAGGAACGAGAACGAGAAAATAGCGAGGCGAGCGAGCGCGCTCGCCCCTGCCCGCCCCGCCAAATCGTTGCCGAACGAGTTTTTACGATGCTCGAAGTAACAGAAGGGCGCGGGGGCTGGGGCGGGCCGGGCATTTGCATTCGGTCTCTCTGCCTCGGCTGTGTTTACGCCCGCGACGATCGCCGGGGCAGGGGCGGCGGTAGTAGCGGCGGCGGCGGCTTTGGTGGCGTTGGCGGTGTCGATTGGTCGACGGAGTCGGGCACCCGAGGTGCCGCAAAGGGCCCTCGACGATCACTTTCTCCCATCCCCCGGGCATGCTTGTGTAAGCGGCGAAAAGACGGAGGGGGGCGGGGGGGGGAGAGGAGGAATATACAGGATACCCAGCGTACATCTATTCGTGACCGTGCACGCGTCGATTATTCCGCGGCCGCGAGGGGGGGGGGAAGGTTTGTGTACGCTACTCTTTTTTTTCCCCCTCTTCCTCAGAAGGGTGAGGAAGAGGGAAAAAAAAACACACCGTCGCATTTTACGGGCGATTAGTCGGCCGCGAGGGCAGTCGCGAGCGAGCGGGGCTGCATTTGGCGCGGTGCCCCGGAGAAAGCCGAATGATTTGCATACTCTCCTCGGATCGAGGGCTACCGACTTACAAGGGGAACCAATTGCCTCCACCTGCGTATGTCGAGAATGCCATTAAGTGTAATGAAAAAAAAAAAAAAAAGAAAAACCGAATACGTTACCTTTGCTCCGTGACAATGGACCTGTATTTATTTTTACGCGAAAATCGTTCGTATTCAATTCGCCAGATTTCTCTATTGTTTTTGATTTTTTCCATCTCTTCGTCGCTTAGAGAAATGTATCATTATGTCTCATATAAACATACGTCATACCATATAATATGTCAGTTTCTTCACAAATAATACTGTACATTCTACTTTGAACTAATAAGATTAAATTATTATTATTATTCATCAAATAGTTACATTAATTCTTCGCCTAAAAATTAAAATTATTAATTATAATTATTTCCATGTAGATTTTTACCATAAAAGTTTTTATTTTATATTTTCTATATAATATAAATTCTATATAATTGCTTACCTCATTAGCAATAAAATGAAGAAATTATCATTGTCTCTATTAAAATGAATGTAACAATTCTGATGGTTACAGTATTTGCTAAATATACCAGCTATTAATATTTTTTAGCGCCTCTTCTTGGTAAAAATTAAAATTTCTTTTCATTCTATTTATGAATGACTAAAAACTGACTGTAAAGAAGAAAAGAAGTCAAGCTCGAAATCATAAAATAGCGTATAACTTATCACCTGCCTTGAGAATATTCATATAAAAATAAATAGAAGAAAGATCCATTGGCGCAAGAAAAAACTGAGGTATTTATTTTTTTGTTACACCCCATGCATGGTTGTCCGGTGACCGTCAACTCCCCCGGTGAGTCCATCACCGTCCCGCTCTTTATGCCGTTCCAAACTGTAAGGTGGTTTCGAATTTTTTTTTTTTAAATAGTAGTTTTCTTAGTTAGATTCGAATAATCCGGAAAACCTAGCTTCGTTTTCAAGAGAGAGACAGAAGATTTGGTAAATATCGATCGAGATTTTATGATGTGTTTTTTTTCGGTATTTTTTCATTCATACGTTTTTGCAGAAGTAAGTTACGTTAGCAATAGTTTGACTAGAATTTTATGGAAGCATTTTTTTTTAATATATATGGCCGAAATCGAGGATTTTAATATTTATTTCTTCTTAAATTTTGTTGAAATGATTCGAGGGATGCGAATTTATATTGTGCATTATTTATATTTTGGAAATGTTGATAAAGTCATTTTGGAATATTCCGTCTTTTTGAGCTTATATTCGATTATGCGACCTCGGCAGAGAAACTGTGTCATTATTTACATCCATGTAGATGAATCGTTGAAAATTTTTAGAAATAGTCTATAAAGAAAGTATCAATTTTTTTTATGACATGCACTCTGTTAGTACGTTCAGGTTTTTGTAAAATTTATAGAAAAAATTTTATTCAAATTCTGAAAAAAAAATGTTAGAGCTATTGATCTTTATTATTAACCTTGGCTGGATGCTATCTGTTTCGAATGATAGTCCTCCAGCATGGAAAATGGAGAGACAGAGAGAGAGAGAGAGAGAGACAGAGAATTTAACAACAATTTAATTTGGAAGCAGCGCGCTGGCGGCTTGTACAGTTTATTTTCCGATGTGTGTTAATTAAATATTTGGAAAAGTTTACCAGCGGCGAGTGCGGCACGAATGGAGAAGTGGGGATAGGGGGAGCGGACCGGGCAAAATTATCGCGACCGATGAGGCAGGTGACAAAAAGTCCCCCCGCCCCCCCGACCACCGAGCGGCCAGCTTTCCTCAGCAGCCGTTTTCGCGCACGCACGCGCGCGCGCTCGCGCGGTACCTCGCGGTCACCGCAAATTTTCGGTTTTTCGTTTAATTAAAATATTTTCGCCGCCCCCTCCCCCGCCGCCCTGCCCACGCACTCGAACAGCGCGCAAAGTTTATCCGATATTTTTGCACATATGTGTATATATATATATATATATATATATATATATATATATATATATATATAGCGTGACTATCGAAACATCGTGACGCGCGCTCAACTGGTGGTCGCCTAAATTTGCAGGAGCCACGCGTCCCTGCTGCCCGAAATTTTTGTTAATAAATTGCGTTAGTTTTATAAAATGTACACTCAATTCTTAGCATTTTATCGATACGGTTATTGTTGCTGTCCCGATTTTTGCAATTATTATATATATATATATATATATATATATATATATATATATGTTTAATAAATTGAAAAAATTTGCAGTCTAAAGTTTAAATACATTTTTTTCACTTCATTTCAATACAACTTCGACACATTAATCAAATGACTAGTCGCGAGAAATAATGTTTTTACGTTTTATTGAAACTAAAAGATATTTATTTGTGTTTTTGTGCATCTCTTTTCAGTGATCAACTATGTTATGAGATACCATTGATAGCTGCTGATTTGTAAAGTTAGAAATACAGAATTATTGTGACGCATAACACGTGACTATTTTCACTTATTAGCATGGTACTTATTTTTATTGCGGAACGAAGGTTTATCTAATAGATTGATATAATGATACCTAAGCTATGTAGATACATAGAAACTTAGTTTATGCAATATACATAAATAGCCGATCCTGATAGATATAAAGAAATTGAAAACTGCATTTGTTTTTCAGATTATGACAAATAGCGAGATGGTAGGAGTAAATGACGAACTACGATATATAAATATAAATATAAATTAAATAAAATACAATAAATAATAGTCACTAATACGGTATTGAAAATAGATTTAAGGTTCATGTGTTCCTCAAGAGGGAAGTGATCGATTAACCGATTATGTAAGTCCAGCTGTTATTTTGACTTGCACTCGAGTATTTTCCAATTCTAGTAAATTCTGACGGTGTTCGTTGGGAACGTGTAAATCGGTGTTTCATGAAAACTTATTTTAACATGCCGTTAAAGTAACCATTATAAGGTCTAAATGAGCAAGTCCTATCAGACTAGATGGAATTGTTATAAGAAAAAGCACAAAAACCGTTCTAATAAATATCTTTTTTCATTTGAGCTGACAGAAAATCGTTTCAAATCCAGCCGCTCCTGAATGAAAACAAAAAAAAAAAAAAAAAAAAAAAAATGAAAATTCGTTCTTATTACCTCCCGATAAGAAAGTGACGTTGACTCGGCCATTAAAATGTACAAATGAAAATTTATGATCGAATTTCACGAAATTTAAGAAAACGATTCCGTTCCCACGCCTATTTAGCATTGCGAGCCCTCTAAGCGCGGCTCGGGCGCCGAATAACGAATTCAATACCGCGAGAACAGAATTGGACCGGTGTGTACGTAAACATTTATACTTGGTAATCCCGAGGCATTCAATATACTAATCGCTCATGCTAATGACTACGCGAATTTTTAATATTTACTTTTCTTCTTCCTCGAGCGCCAGTCGGGGCACGGATTAGCTTATAAATTGAATTAAATGGACGTCTGTCAATGCCGATATTAAAAGGAAAGTAGTATATATTCCCTCAGACCGGCGGGGAGCGCGGGGGGCGAGATGGGGGGGGGCGGGCGGCGCTTAAGCCCGAGAAACGTTTCCTCGCGAATCTTAACAGATTAATTAATATAATCTCCTCGCAGCCCTGCGTCGGCCTCTATCCAAAGTAAAAGTGACTGACTGCGGGCAGCTCGACCCTTGCCCCCCCCCCGCCCCTTCCCCCTTCCGCGCGGCCCCTCGCGCATTCATTTCCTTCGGCGCTGAAGATGAATAATATCAAGTCTTAATTATAATTGGAAAAAGGAGGGAAAAAGAAGGCCTCGGTAAATATATTTCAAGTCTCGGCCGAGAGGGAGAGGGAGGGAGAGTGAGAGAGAGAAAGGAGGTGGGGATGGGAAAACGGCCCGCAGCTCATAGGCGCGGCAAGCTTTATTATACATCTTATATCGCATTGAGGCGGTCTGGATGGAAATTTCCGCCGACTGCGAATCGAGGGCAATTGTTGCGATATCCATTCATTTTCTCGATTGACGGAGCATTCACAAGTCCACTGGCCAGCCACGCCCAACAGAGTCTTTCAATTCCGCATTGCTTACAATTACATCCATATATAAATACGCACGTATATACCGCCAGTTGGAAATATGTCTTATTGTCGTCTACTTTTCTTTCTTTGTTTTTCCTCTAAATAATAAGATCACGCGTTCGTTAGGTAAGCGTGACAAATAATGGATTAAATTAGAAAGTAGCTTTTTCAGATTATCAATTAATTAATACTCGGGAATTTTTTTTGTTGTCGCAAGAGAAACATTGGGGAAATCCAAAATCTGCTCTAATGATTATTTCAAATGGTATAATTTGAACAAAGTATGTTTTTTACAGTATGTAAAAAAAATTGTGAACGAGGCACATCATTGTTTCATAAAACGCGTATATTTCACAGGAATATTTAAACATTACTTCAGACTCTTATAAATTACTTCCGACATGAATTTCGATAACAAAAAAAATTCATGAATCTTCGGGCAAAAATGTTTTTTCTTAGTAACTTTTGCTGTATTTTAGATTAAAATTTTCTGAATAAAATATAATTCATATATACTTTTCGGAGCCTGATTTTTTACACGAAGCTTTGAACATTCGGCTCGAGCTTACAGCTATGACTAAAAGCATCGACGAACCCGCGATGACTCCAGTTCTCGACTGAAGAAGACACAGCATTTTCCGCGAAGCTCGGACAAATTAACGCAAAGTCCACGAAAGTATCGCCGGCCTTTGGAAGGCCCACCTCGGCCCACCTGCGCCCAGCGGAGGAAGACTCGCCCGAAAAGAATTATCCCCCCCCCCCACGCCACCAGGCGAGTGCCCGGAAAAGTTTCGTATTTTCCCGCCCGGTCGTCGCGCGTCGCCTCGCTCCCCCCCCCCCGCCCCACCGTCGCCCGCGCGCCACGTCGCGATATTAAATATACGAAAATGAATATTTATGAGAAACTGGCTTGAAAAGGGAGGTTCGGCGCGGGGGTATTTATGCAATATGTCGGGCAGAGGTTGGGAGTGGGTGGGGGAGGGTGGCGGCGCGCTCTCCCTTTCGATCCGTTTCGGCCTCGCGGTCGGAGCGACCCGCGACGCGTAATTAAATTCATGCTAATATATAATAAAGAGGGTGGATCGTCGCGCGAAATCGAGCCGCTGGTCAGACGCCCGCGCGCTTGCGCTTTCTTTTTAATTCGACGGAGGCTCAGTGCTTGCGAACAGAGGGGAGGAATACATATATATATACATATAGGAGTGGGTGATGACGATGGTCGATTTCCCACTGGAATGGGCCAAGTTATGGTTTGCAGATATACAGATAGGCTTCATGACATTAGTAACTACGTAAGCGTATAGCGTTATGCTGAGGGTGAACCGCGATTTGTAAAAAAGCAAAAATCTTATTACTACACGTTTTTTGGAAAAATCGCGAAGGAATATTGAAATTTAAAAAGAGAAATTATTGGGACGAATATCGAAATATTCTTCAATTTTTAGGACACCCACTGTTTGGGAATGTCTACAGAAAATATGTAAGTACGACAGTCTCTTATCGTAATTTGAGTATGGGCAAAATGACTATTCGCGATCGTAGGCGCTGTCGTGATTTTCGGACCAGAAAGGATAACTAATAAAGTTTTAAAGTTAATTATAATTAAACAAATTTATAAATTGGAACTAATTTGAGGTGGTTTTGATGTTATTTATTAATTAACTTTTAAGTGCACCTATAAATTATTAATCAATAAATTTAAAAATTAACGAATGAATAAACGATTATTTTTCAGATCTATGGTGACATTTTGATGTTACCGTAAGTAGTCCTATTACAATAAAGAAATTTAAAAACAATAAATCCTCAACTAAATTTTCTTATAAAAAGTAAGTACCTACGATAATGCTTTGATTGGTAAGGCACGATTAATATATCCTTTGACCTAATTGTAAATTATCTGTAATAGTCGATACTTCCAGTACGAATAAGAATTGAGAATGCACCGAGTAAGAAGTCACGATATTCCGAAACCGTAAAGTAACGTTGACCGCTATGTTTATGTGTACAAGTACGTGTGCGTTGAGATAATTGGAACAAACCCTTTCCCCGACAAGTTTAACCTATTGTCTACGACACATTCATCGAGGTCGTTAAATTTACGCACATCTGTTTACAGGCGTTGCGAGTGGGCCAATCGCCAAATCGCAGACAGGTCAAAAATATATTGGTAATCTTACTGTTGTATAATGACTGACGCTATCTGTGCGTTCATACAGTTATATTTTTGATCATAAAATGAAATAAAAGGGCAGTATATTATTGCCACCAGATGATCAAGTTATCTCGTATTTCATTCGTATTTCGAAAGTTTCATCAAATTTCGCCGGGTATACAGCTCTGTTCCTTAAAAATAACCCCGTCTATATCTGCCTCACCACCCCCCCCCCGCTCCAAGAACCGAAGAACAACACTAATTAAGTACGACGCCTCCATGCATCACCTCCACCCTCCCCCCAGATTTTTCCTTTGAAAAGCCAAGCCAGAGTTGTTAGACACCAAAAAGAAGCAGAAGCAGAAGAGGAAGAAGAAGAAGAAGAAGAAGAAACAAAATAAAGTGAAACAGGAGGCGAAAGCGATTATCGTTCGTACTGCTGCCGCTGCCGCTGTTGTTGTCGTTAACTCGCGCTCGATGTTTTGACGAAACGTCGGACCGCGGATTATCGCCGAAGCCGGCCTCTCTCTCTCTCTCTCTCTCTCTCTCTCTCTCTTCGCGAGGCAGGGTGGAAGGCAGGGGGCCCTCTCCATCCACTCGCGCTGCCACGTCCCCCATGCCCACCCCCCCTCTCCCCGCAGGAGCCCTTCGCCCGTCGGCTCGCTGCCTTCTACGGCTCGATCGATTCGTCGGTAAAACCATTAGATCGCGCGGGTAAATATTATCACGGCGTGGCCGGCCAGCGGCCCCGCTGGCGCAGGAGGCCGACACGGGGGCAGGGACGCTCTTTCGACGACCCCGTATTTTACGAGAAGTTTTCGAGGGGGGGGGGAAAAAAAAAAATTACATTTCCCCGTTTATCCGTGCAGCCGGTTTCTTTTTCGCGGTTCCACAGGATCGGCGAGGATGTGTGTATCGACGACACGGCTTTCGCACGGGCTATTTAGTCAATTTCTATTTTCGAGCAATACAATGGTATAGGAAATATTCAAAGCGTTCGATTAATCAATATTATGGGAGCTAACTGTAGACGAGTACACGCAAAAATACCTTGGCCCTGTTTTTTTTATACATAATTCAACGAGGATTTTATTCTTGTATCTTGAGCGTGATAAATAATTTTAATATAATTCGTTAATTTGAATATTACGAAATTTTCCAATGAAAGCGGTAGAACTGGGATAGATTAAATTGGCACAGGTATACGTGAGTAGAATCAAACAGTTTTTTCAGACACACGTATATTCTTCAAAATTTAAAAACGTCGATAATTAACAATATATTTATTTCACGCAATCAGATAATACTTGAAAAAACAAATGTTAATTTTGAAAATTGAGTTGATTTAAGGATCATCGAACTTGTAGCATAGTATAAAACTTTAGTGTAACGAATGTCGTAGAATTAATTTCTAATCAAATATGTGTGCTCGATTAAATAAAAAGTTATTTCCAGGTATTATAAGCTTTTTAAAAATTCTGCAAATAATCATAGATATGCGATGAATCGAACGAAATATCGACTTAATAAATTAAGAAAGTCGTAAAAGCTCACTCGTACGTACGGATATAGAGCCTCGTACATGCATTCTGGCCCGGTTGAGCGATTCGAGATGTGGTCGGACGAACAGCGCACCGTATTCGACCCAGTCGAGTCGAAAATTTTTTTTTCCCTTGTAAGGCAAACATAGCGCATATCCAATTTCATACGAAACCAGCTGTCGCGCTGGTCATGCCAAATTAATTCCGTGCGAACTCTATCGATCCGGCCGCATTAACGCGCCACAATGTAGCAACTGCGATTCACGCCAATATTAAAAATCAGATATAAATCCCGCGCTACAATCTAACAATATCATTTAGAATTTAGCTCGGCATCGAGCTATCCATATATCGTTGATAAGCTGCAGGGGAAAAACAGATCGTAAACAAATGCGTAGCCCCATCCCACCGCCTCCTGATCAACGGGCCGTTACATCCGCCGTGCCCGCGCGCATAAAATAGCGAATCTATAGTTATACACACACACAAACACACGCGCGCGCGCGCGCGCGTATATATATATACATATATAATGGCGCGGAGCGCAAGGGAGCAATCGAGAGCTGCGACTGCTTAGGCGACGAGGATGGCTCTCGGAGGCATAAAGAAACGCTCGAGAAAAGGGGTGCGCCGGTGGGAGATGGGGTGGGGCTAAGGTCGCCGCCGAATTTATGCCCGAGAGACGAGGGTGGGAGCGCGAGTCCGTGGTTTATAGTGAAAACGTGTTACGCGAGACGCGCGCGTAAAATCTCTTCGTCTCTCTCTCTCTCTCTCTCTCTCTCTCTGTCTCTGAATCTCCTGCATCACCATCTCCCCCCTCCCCCCACTGTTCCACCTTTCCCCCGTCGCCTCGAGATCCTTGAACTTGGAAGTCAACGCGGGCCAATACATTATTTAGACGACAGTCGGAGAGCAAGCGAGTGAGTGAGACAGAGAGAGAGAGAGAGCGCGCGCGAGTGGGGGCGGGAGGAGGGTGGGAATGGAGAGATTGTTCTCGGTCTACGTCTGAGGCCAGGTCTGAAACTCATAATGTTCCGCCAACAACTTCCCGCTCGAACCGCCGGGAGCCTTCCGCGGCGGGGTTGGGGCGATAAGGGGGGGTTAGCGGGGGTGATAGACGCCGCTCCCTCCAAAGATTCTAATTAGGCAGAATAAGAAGACTTTGTTTATTCAAGAGGCCGAGGAGGAGATTTGCTTTTTCTCGTTCGAGCGGTCGGCGCAGCGGCTCGGCGATTCTGGGCTCCGGGATCCTCGATCGATCGTTCGGCCCGGGCCGTCATTGGCTTCTGAATGATCGCTGTTGCGAACGAGCAGACGTTCGTGCTTCGAGAGCTCGTATCGCAGAAATCTGGCGTAGTTACGATTTTCCACCTAGAGATGGCATTAACGGGAGCTGATTTTCTCGACACCGAAGCGACGAAATTTCTTGTACATGAAAGTGTATGGATGATTGGACTACCCGACGGATAATTGTGTAGTTCGATACTGGCATCTTACAAGGAACAATAATTGCGTTCATAAAAGGACGTATATAATTAAGAAATTATTTGTTTACGAACAAAATTCATTTCCGTCTATTTCACCTAATAATTTTGTCGTTACGTTTCGTTACGACTCGTTATTAGTAGTAATTCATCGATATTACTAATTCTGATGACATCAACATCGAAAAATTACGGTTATATTTTATAGAACCAACCAATATAGTATTTATAAAACGGAATAATTCTTTTAATCCTGGCGAATTATTGAATTTGTTTAATTTTGACACATACATAAATATTTGGTTCTAGTAAAAATTTGTTCTAATTATATTTATTTGGTAAAATTCTTTAGTGGAAAATTAAATTTTTGTAAATTTCAGTAGCTTTATTTTTGGTAAATTTTATTTTATCTAGAATATAAAAATTAAAGTATTACTCATTGCTAATATTAAAGTTCGAACTTAATGTTAAAATTAAGTTTGATATTCATATTTTTCATGCTTCGTAAAGAATCTTCATGCGCCTTGTCTTAGAATCATGTATTTTAATAATCATGTGTAAATATTATATCTATATTAATCACAATTCTTATAATACACATTACTCCAACGTAAAATACAATCCTATGGCATTACAGCGATGTATATTTTCTGAATAACAATAAGTCACATTCTAATTAAATAAACAATGAATATAATTTATTCATAGAGTATTTAAATTTACAATATACTTATACTTTATTATATTATTTATTAGTTACACTTTACCATAAGGCGTTGTGAAACGAAAATCTTGATAACGTAGTATTCGGACCTTCTCGCAAATTTCAAATTACCACAATTTTTATTTTCCATACGAAAACTATTTGAATTAGTTTCGTATCTCGAACTGAGAATAATTGGTTGTGATGAACAAAAAAAAAGACTTTCATTAATTGTACATCGCAATCGCACGTTCCTATTGATAATAACAGCAGCACCTCTTTTTTCTATAAATTCTACATTCTTTCGTCGGAGGGCTTCGGAAAATCGGGAGAAAAATAATCGCTCGTCGATACTTGTTCATTATCATCCACGTGATCCCCTTCTGTTCATCGTGAATCCACGCGTATTTTATATTTTTTGCGTATTTCATATATATATATATATATATATAGCCTAATCTGCCATCGAATCCAACGATGAATATATGTATAATTATAAAAGAACGACCTAGTTCCGAACGGACTTAGCGGTCGCAAATAAGGCGGCAGGGGCAAGTGGAAAAACTGACTTTGCGGACGGTGCATTGTCTCTTGACTTGTGGTAAAGCAATATATATTATATCGTCATCAGTTTTTCTGAGAAATGTTTTCCGTATGCATGTATAATGGAGTGAGAATGAGAGAGAGAGAGAGAGAGAGAGAGAGAGAGAGAGAGAGAGAGAGAGAGAGAGAGAGAGAGAGAGAGAGAGAGAGAGAGAGAGAGAGAGATAGGGAGGGAGAGAGAAAGGCAGCGGGAGAATGTAAAAGGGTTAGTTATACAAATGGATTTTATATATATATATATATATATATATATATATATATATATATATATATATATATACTATAACTACCAGCACCAGTCGCGCTCATTATATAAGACGCGTGACAAGTGTTCTGGCCCCGCTAATTCTCCCACCCCCATCCAACCCTGCGGTTTTACTTATCCTCTAACTTTTTACCCACTTCCCGGCCCGTAATAATAATCGCATTGTATTATATAGTATGTATATATATATATATAGATGCGGAGGCGCCCACCGGCCGCCAACCCGGAAGCTCTATACTTTCTCGTCGAGAAGAAAAAAACTGAAGTTTGCGGTTTAACCGGCAGGGGAGCAGGGGGTGGAGGGGGGGGGTCAGATAATTTTTTCCCCCACTGCATTATTCAGGCTCCGACACCCGTGCGCGCGAGTGTATTTTTTTCCTCTCCAGCGCCTCTCTGTCGTGCCTCGAGATACAGGCGTGGCCCGCCCTTTATATATTCACGCGCACTCTAATTATACGCATATATATATATATATTTATTTATTTATTTATTTTATGTAATCATTATTACGATTAATGTTTTCGTTGGGAATTATTTAAGAACATCGTGGACGGACGTGCGAGAGCGGAGGTGATATAAGATTGCTTTATTCGATCCGTGATCGATTATTAAGTCGTCGCTGTACCTGATAATCCATCTTCGTCATTACACTCTCTTACACACGTCTATATTGTCATTTTATGGCTTGTACACAGCGAGATCGATCGATAATTGATGCGCCTGCGACACTAATTCACAAGCGACCTCTAACGATTCAGCTTACCTGTACTTAGCAGTAGGTACGAAAGTAAGCTTTACGTGCGCGTTCGTAGTGACAGTTTGCATGTAAAGCAATTTGCCCGACCGAATTGCAGTGGCTGGCCGCACGGTTCACAGAGTAGCTTTTTAGATGTTGTGCTACCCCTCCCCCCTCGCCACAACTTTGATTCCAGAATTTGCTCGATTTTTCGACACAATAATTAAATTACGCCAATTTTATAAGGCGTCCAGCTCTATTTCAGTTTCGCTTTAATTCGGCTCACTTTAATCATGGTTAAGGGTTGAAATTCCGTTAGTATCCTATTGGAGCTTCGGTATTCAGTTAAATCTTAGAATTTTTACGATCATTAAGCGAGATTGTCATAAGCCACGCTTTGACATAGAAATGATAAATAGGAGGATACACGAATTGGTGGACGGTTTTCTTCTCGAATTAATTCTTCTTCTCTCAGCAGTGTTTGTAAACATCTTGTCTGTAATAGTCTTAAAAATGACTATGAAAAATAAAAATTGTAATTATGCCAAGAAATTTGAGAAGACTAACGACAATGAACCAATAATATCAAGCTGGCTGTAATTTTACTGAAAGAATGAAGAAATTCATGGAAATAAATTATGGAAGTAAATTTCACTAGCTGCTCGAAAATCCATAGTATAATATATCACCGGAACAAACTATATAAGGATATATACATATAATATATAATATATATATATATATATATATATATATATATATATATATATTGGTACAACAAATACGGCGAATGTTAAAACGCGGTTATTATCAAGTGTCGCATTAGGAATTATCAATGGCGTAAATAAAATTGCTCGGAACTTGATTAATTTTAGAGCCGGCTATTTATTTATTATATCAGCAGTGTGCATCGCTAAATATTACGAAAAAAAAAACAAAAAAAACTCGTAGCTGTCGAGCGTCCACGTTCGATCCGAATGCCATGAAGCAATACTCTCTATTCATACCCCCCTAATTGGCTAATTAATGATACGCGGATCTCCGTGATCGAACATGCGAGCGGGAGCCGCTCGGATCAGGAGATTTTTTCAGACACGTCCCGGCCGTTATATAATCGCCCGCCGCAGCACTACGGAAACTTCCGGCGCATCGCGAAAACTTTAAAGCAACGCGCTCTAGATAGCCCCGGAGTAGAGAAGGGAGGAAAAAAGAACGGTAGTGTCTCCCCATCTCTCCCCCCTCTCACCCTCCTTCTCTCTCGTAGATCAACCGAAGAAGATTGACTTTAAAACGAGTAGCGCCCCTCGCCCCACGAGAGTGCGCTGAGGGGAGGGGGGCCGTGCGATCAAAAACAAAACAAAAAATGCAACAAGAAAAAGAGCCCCGAGCGCCCCGGCCGGGCAACTTTCTCAAGGGTAACGGCACACAATGATTATTAGAAAACAAATTTCCACCGACGCTTATCGGCACGGCCAATGTATCCTCGCCCTCGCTTCGTCGGCGGGACGTCCTCCGCTCCTCCCCACCCCCCCTCCCCGCCGCCCTCCTCAATTTGCCGAGATCCGCCCTGGAGATATCGCAGAAAGCACTCTTCGCGCCTAATTTCGCTCTCTAACGGCCGTGGCGGAGGTTTGGGGGGAGGGAGGGAGGGAGGCTATCGCAATTGCTCGTCGAGCGCTTCTTTAGTTTTATATATACATGTATATATAGATGTACGTGAGACTCTTAGCGTCAAGGGAGGGGGGGGTAGAAAAACGGCGGCTCGCGCGCGCTCTCGATATCCGCGCGGCTGCACCTTGCCGAAGAGGGTTGGTTGGTGGGGGGGGGGGCACCGCTTTTCGGAGGATTGCAACGAGACATGCGATGCCATCCGGTCGAGGTTCTCGGGCGCTTTTTTCGTTTTTTCTTCCCTCTTATTTTCTTTTTTTTTTTTTTTTTTGTTTCTTTCCATTATTTCCACCTCCACTTACTCCTAACTAACTATCTTACGCTCGGAGCTGGTTCGGGGCTTTTGTTTTTCTTGTTCTTATTCTTTTTTTTTTTTTTTTTTTTGGTAATTCAGTCGTTCTCGGCACGGGATAGGAAGGCTTCGCGAGGGAGCGCTCGCCTCCTCGGGCGTCAATTCCAAGGGGGGGGGGAGGGAGTGTCGCATGTACCCGCGTAATTGGGCGGACCGATTGGCTCGCGGATCGTTTGGTCAAAGTCGGCTCGTTTCAGTGAAACGAGATAACAAATGTTATCTTCATTTTCTCGCAGATTTATTGGGCGCGACGATGAAAATTTATTTTATTATAATTTATGATAATAAGAGTACGGAATTTCGAAAAAATTCCGGGGAACCGAAAATTTTGGGCAAATTTTGCAATGGAAAACAGATGAAAATCACAGATAATTTCAGAACTATTATTTTCTCAAAATTTTTAAGTAACAACTCGGCTTTATTCAAGACAAGAAACATAATCATAAAAATCTGATTTATTATGTTGAAACAAATTTGTTAACTGTTTGGTGCTTCAGATTTAAAATCACTATTACTCATGTTCATTCGTGCATAGAGACCATAATCGTGGAGCTTAAAAATATATTTCTGATATAGATTTAAATTATTGAAAATTTCAAGTGGCATTTCCTATTTATGCTCTGGGCGGCAGGTATGCGATTTTATGCATTTACTATCGAAAGAATTCGATTCACATTGCATCTGAAATCTGATGTTTTAATAAATTCGATCGAATATAATAAATTCTTAGCCCTGTGACGACGAATGAACATATATTCAACTTAATCTCTGTAATTTACAATTGAACTATTAGTAATAATAAATTGAATTACGCTGTAGATCGCGATAGGAAACGTCAGCTAGGCCATTGTATTGGGAAAATTTTGAGAAAAATGGACAATTAGATCGGGAGCACAGAGCACGAGCATGCTTAATGCAAGGGAATGAACGAAATGAATAAAGCGAAGGTGAAAAATTTTTTGCCCTAGTCTACGGCTGATAAAAAAATTTATTGATTATATATTATAGTAGGAAACTTTCATTGCATTACAATCGTTGGGTATAATTTTTTCCTTTTACATTCGATCATCCATTAATGAAATGACTAATAATGTTTTATAATAGTAGTTTAACTAATAAATTTTACTACGGAATATATTTAGAATGTGCGTAAGATTAAAGGACGATTAAAATGGGGGTCGTATCTGTTGGGAGCGCGATTGCTCCATTATCGTCGGCCAAATTAATATTAGATAATAGATTGATAAATAAATAGTTCGGTTAAAATAAAAACTTAAATTAATATATAATAAATGTAGGTAGAATTCAAACATAATGAAAAAAAAATAGCATTCTTCTATATATTGGTCTTGTTGCCTTCGCGGTAGTGGAGATGAATCTACTCGTCCGTTCTCTCTCGGTCCTGGTTGACTATCCGAAATTCAGGTGACTCGGTAAATAAAGGGGGGGGGTGTACCATACTTGCTGTATATTTCATAGACAACCGTCGGTCAATTGCATTTCAGTCGCCCGATCAGCCTGGGGAATCCCCTCCATTTGTTTGTGTTGGTCTATCCCTTTGTATGATGATTGTAAGGGCATTTAGTAAAGTACTTAATTTATGCCCTCATCCTTTATGCTGATTATTGTCTTTTTTATTTTATGGAGCAATTTTATACATTTATTTGCCTTTATTTTCCATATTTCCTATTCCCAAATAACATTTTATTTGCGCCGCAGCAGTACAGGAGTAACGATTAATTATCCCGTGCTTTTTTTTCCCCTTTTTCCATATCGCCAATAACGCCTCGAGTCTCACTTCCCTGCGGTTTTCACGCCTCAGTCTCGGGATGATTTTATACTCCGCGATGCGCAGCGTCATTTACAAAGCCCCCCCCCGTCGTACCGAAATAAAAAAGACTCGAGCATAAACACGCTTTCGTGCGCACGATGGACGCTTCGTCTCCGACTCCGTCGTTTCGATAATTACACAGCTCTAACAAAGTACGACGAATGTGACGCGCTCGGCGTACGAGTTTTCTACAAATCAAAAAAAACAAAAAAAAAAAGCAAGAAACGAAAAAAATGGGGAAAAAAACAGAGTCACCGAATCTCGCGAGGCGCGTCGGCCCGAGCAGAGAGAGAGAGAGAGAGAGAGAGATAGAGCGAGAGCCGATAATCCTGCAATTTGTATTTATTCCCCCCCATCCCAGAGCAACCGCCTTCGCCACCCCCTCCCCCGTATAAACTCTCCTCTCCACGGCGGTGTAACGATGAAAAATTCCGGCTTGCCGCCGAGCGCCCCGTCATCCACTCTTTTCTTTCCCACCCCACCCCCTCCCCTTCCCTGCGTGCCCACCCCCCCCTCGCACTATCTCGAGGGTGCCGACGAAAAATTCTCTCTTCGGGCGAAAATTCCCGCGACGCGAGCGCGCCGCGCGGCGCTCTCACGGCTTACGCTGCTATTTTTCCTTCGGCCCGCGACGACGTTGGTGGTGTGCCTAGCACCCCCCCCCCCACCCTGCCCACCGAACGCTAGTCTGCATATTTATTCGGTAATAGGCTTGAATAAAATTCCCCCTCCCCCCCTGGCGTGCCTCTGCGGCGACGCGAGATTTTCGCGTTATTTCGAGCGACGTGGAGAGAGGGGGGAAGGGAAAAGAAGCTATTAATTAGATGAAGTAGCGCGTACGAACTTTGATACCGTGGATCGATCGTAATGAAATAGAAATAGTAAGATAGTAAGCACATAAGATATTTGGAAAGGATAATAACGTTTTTTTCCGCCAAAATATAATAATTTTCGTCATATTTTTCATTCATACCAATAGAGTGTAACAGGAATTGTTGCAACAGGAATGGAAATGAAAATTAAACTTGAATTACAGAAAAGTGCAGAAAAATAACAGCTAAAAACAAATAATGAGATTATAAAGTAGAAATCATGAAGATAGTCGCAGAAGGACCAAGGCATAAATATGACATCAATCTTAAAAACAATCGTTGAATTATTAAATTTTAATTGTTTAAGTTACGAGGGACAATGAATATTGTTAAGAAAAGACTTGGAGTCCTTTTAAATTCATTTCAAATGCGTCCTTTTCAAAGTTAATTTTTACCGATCGAACATAAAGTAACTTTTTTTTTGTTTTTTTTTTTTTTTGTTGAAGGTTCGTAGTCACATCTCCCTGTGTAGGGTATTAGTAACTACAAATTAACCTTATTTACATTTTTTTACAAAGTAATACAAGTTATGATTTCATAAAGATACAGAAAAAAATAAACACATACTGATACATGTTATATTTCCTAGATTACATAGTGTCTACGAGTATTACTGCATTACTTTATTTAAATTACATTTTTTCAATCTATTATTTTTATATATTTTATAATCTTTTTAAAATTTTTAGTTAGGTTTAATAAATCTTTTACACCCGAGTTGAGTTTTAGTCGATCTCTTTCTTTACTGTATTTCAGACATGCTGTGAGTAAATGTTTAAGTAAATAGAATTGATTAACAGTGAATACTGTTAAATTTTTGTTTATGTTATATTTTATGTCTGGCTATTATATATGATTGCAATATCTCAATCGAAATAGTCGACAAAAGATCAGGAATTATGTAACATTTTAAAAATTTCATAGCCGAACATTTTTTAATAAGACTTGAAAAAAGTTCTTATTTCCACACCGTTTCAAAAATATGCTTATAACTTTGGACAATTCTGGACTGGACGTGTACATAAATTGTTGAAATTATTAGTTACAACCTGGCGTGTTTTTTTTTTCTCGATCGCTAAAAATAATTTATAAAATATTATATCTGTAAAAATTACCTATAAGTTTTTTTCTATTCCAGAATTTATTACTAGTTATTGATAACATATCACTACCATTTCACTAGAGTATTGACAAGAGTTGACGTTCGAATAAAAAGTCCTCGAAAATTTTTATTATTGTCTCATGTTAACAAATATTATGATAAACCATGGCAATTTAAATTCCGTTCTCCTTTTACATTAATGAATGAAAATACATATTGATACCTATATATATACATATATATATATATATATATATATATATATATATATATATATATATATAAGACAGACGACGCGCGTGTACACGCCCCAGAGGACAAATAATAGACGCGCCAACGAAGTATCACGGACGAAGAAGCCGCAAAGTTTTCGCCCCGGCCGCGAACTCCCAGAAGACGCTGTGGCCCGTGGCTCGGCTAAAAGGAAAATGACAATTACCTAAAATACACAAGAGGAAAACAAAGTTCGGCGGGGAGGGATGGCAGACCGTTTTCTGGGAGGAAAATCGCGACCCCGTGCTTAATTAGAAATTCAGCTGGAACAATAGACGGGGTGAGGGCGGGGGGAATTAAAAATTCTTCAAACAAGGCAGCTGTATGTTTTTTTTTCCCTCCTCCCAGGAACGAGGGCGGGGGGGGGCGGGGGCACGGGAGAAAATGCATTTTTACGCAAGTCCTCGAGAAAAATCTGAAGACTGATTGGATTTTAATACCGGCGTTGTCTGTCCTTTTATAATGACCGTGGACGATACTTTACCCTTGGAAATTCGAGGAGCACCGGAATAATATGACGAAGAATTTTTACATTAAAAATTGTTTGGAAAGGTATTAGATGCTGTAAAATGGATTTTTTTTTTCATCAATTTTACGCTCATTTATTCGGTTAATAAAATAAATACGAATATTTCATTAAGCTAATTATTTCAATTGTGTGTGTTGTCCAATTCACCTCAAGTTCATAAAAATCTAAGAAGATGTAAGAATAAAATATCATAATATAGCCTTATCATACCAAAATATGACGTTTTTTGCAAAGTCTTTCTATGAATTTTGTTTTAAAAAATTGACTATCATCAATTTAATATGCATGAAGTTCTGTTTGAATAAAAAAAAAGTAAATCCACTGACTTGGCGAAAGGTTAAATTGAAAATTTAGAATATATTGATATAGTTGAAACAATTTCTTCTCAAAAATTTTGTGATCTAACCAGTATATTAAACATACTTTGATCGTTCTTTATTAATCATATATATATATTTAATATGGTAAAATTACAAAAGAATATTTATACAGAATAACAATGGATTATATAAAAAAGTAATATACGAAAAATAAATTCCTTTTAATAAATTATATCGTTGACTGAATTAAGAGCCGTTTCTTTGTAAACCAAATTATTATATTACATCAACCTGCTTTCTAATTTTTAACGAGTAATTAGACGATAATTTGTAGTTTAATGCAAAACCCTAAACATTTGTACATTTACACAAATATTTTTTAAAACGAATGCATCTTTATGAATTTCAGTAATTCATCTTCGATAATTCTATTTCGTACTAACTTTCGATCGTAGTATACGTATTCAGATAGTAATAATTAATTATTTTATCGATCGATCGAATCACTGTAAACTCCAATAAACGCCAGACGCTTACTTCAATCCCCGATAGAATATCTTATCATATGGTATATGATAACACGTTATACTTATATATTTTTCTTGCTCTAAGTATGCCTTTAATAAGATAAAAATGGAAATAATTCTCCTTGAAAGTACAAAAAAAGCAGAAAAAAAACGTTGCGAAAAGGGTCAGGTCATTAATTACAAAGCTCGTATCTGCTGATGAAACGGGCTCGAAGCGATATATATATATATAGATTGACGACAACACGACCGAGCCGCCCCCCCCCCGGCGAGTCCCGATAATAAGACAGCTCCTCTGCATTTTATAATGGCGAACGGCCGCTCTCGAGAGTTCGTTATTAATTAGCGCTTCAGAAAAATCCTAGCGACCCCCCCCCTCAACCATCCTTCCCTCTCTATCCAGTCGACACTCAACGTAGCAGCTCCGGGGCGCCCGAAAACGTTCGATCGCCGACGTCGCTCCCCGTGAAAAATGCGCCCCACTTCAGAGAACGGCGCGATTCGCGCCGGGCGATAATGCGGATTGCGACCTCCCTGCTTCTTCTTTGTTTTTTTCTCCTCCACTTCCTAGCCTCTGCGCGGCCGACGCGGACGGTGTAATAATTCATGCCGCGATTCCGGCGTGCTTGCGAAGCATCGCAGCCGGAAGTCCGGTCGAATTACGCCGGAAAAATCGTGTCGGCCCTCGGATTGTGTAAAGTACGCGGGCGTAAGAATTGCCGCATACATTATACATATATCGCGCCTCGACCAAAAATCATTATTCGCCGCTCCACTATTCTCCCGCGCTAACGCCGAAACGGTCGGAAAAACAGGAACAAAAAAAAAAAAAAAAAACAAAAAAATGAAAAAGGCCACGGCGGCGCTAATCCAAAGATCGTCATTAGGTCGGGCCAGCGCCCAGAAAAGCGGCAGAGCGCGCCTCGGCATCATCGGCCAAGGGGGCCGTCGGAGGATTAATGGAAAAATCGCACCGGCGCCGCGACCCTTTCGCGATAAAGCGCCAACGTAAACACGTTTGCCCCCTCCTCCCGCGCGACCGCCCTCGTGATTCGCGCGCTTCTCCTTGCCAGGCGTCTCGTCTCGTCTCGTCGCGGCCGGGGTC
The DNA here is from genome assembly GCA_018907035.1 of Sycobia sp. Sy_11. Taxonomy (NCBI): domain Eukaryota; kingdom Metazoa; phylum Arthropoda; class Insecta; order Hymenoptera; family Epichrysomallidae; genus Sycobia; species Sycobia sp. Sy_11. The sequence goes on from JACCIC010000008.1 coordinate 4,065,297, forward strand.
CCTTCGGCCTCTGTCTCTGGTACGCCGTCACCTCTCTCTATCGCGCGCTTCTTTCTTCTCTGTTTTTTCTCTTTCGGCGCATTTTTTTTCTCTCTCTTTTTTTTTTTTTACGGTCTGCGAAAAATGCGGGTAGCAAATACGCGCCCGATTAAGTCCGGGGAGGGGGGGATGAGGGTGCGAAGCTTGTCAGAACACGAGAGTGGCGGGCAGAGGATTGAAGAGGGAGAGAGAGAGAGAGAGAGAGAGAGAATTCAAGTGGGGCAGAGAAGGGTTTGAGATCTACCTATTTGAATTTCCCGCATTAATTAACAATATAAATTTATGTACAGAAATCTCTTGTTCACGGATCTATTAATCTTGCGAACTAGTTGCTTATGACATATTTTTTTTGTACGAAAGAAATGACAAATATTATGAGGGTAATTAGTAAATTAAAATTTTTTGAATCCCGTCAAAATTTTCCGTCAAAATCTTTTTTCTCTCGATACTTCGGCATTCCTCCATGCTTTTTCTATTATGAATCATTTATAATTATAGGAGAATTGGCTTTCATTATTAATAGGAATGGTACTATAACTTCGTTGACATTTGGATGAAAATATTTGAAAATCGATACGTATCTACACGCGAACATTAAAAACTAGATTCGAAGAAATTAGAGCCATAATTGTCTTAAAAGCGACAGATTGATTCCGAACTCTGAGTAGTAACGAATTCATGGAGACGTCATTTTATTGTATAAATATATTTGTAAAATTTCCTTAAAATTAACAAAATAATTGTTAACAAATGATAAATATGTCTATTTTCACTTAGTTCACGAATGAATCAATGGTGAAACTGTATTTCGTTAAGTTGCAGTATATATATAGGGTTTTTAGGTAGCTGATTACGATTCTGAAGTCAAAATTGAAAAATTCGAACTTAAACAAAATATGATTAATCCTTATTTAGTTTATTTAAAATTTTGATAATATAACTACGTATTTATTGAATCTTAACATCTAAATGAAATAAATATTAAGCAGTGTGGGCTAGACTATAAATTTATTAAAAAAAAAAAACAAAATGTTACATACAATTTTACACAGATTTACGCAACTCTAATAACAGTCGTTTTGCACGTTACGCGCACCCGAATGTTGCTCGAGCTCAAGTAACTGCTCCGCAGGAGCCGCTGGTAACACATTGACGGCAAAGAGACATCATCCTCGTGCAGGTACATTCCTGTTAGGAGTTACTGGTTCGTACACGTACGTACTTACAACCTGTAATACGCCGTCCAGACAGAAGATAATACAATTTGATCTTATGCGCCTAATTACCTGCTGGGCTTAGGGAAAATCTCAGGGTTTGCCCGCATTCCATTGCAAACATTTACATTATATATAATATTATTCTATAAATACAAATGATACTACATAATTAACAGTATTTATGTATAACAATAATTAATTATTTAGAATAATAATTATTATTTATTGCTAATTATTAGTAACACCTATCCATCGTTCTTAATCAATATTAGGTACAAAATAGGTGTTTTACAATGGTTTATTTTCTGACGCATATATGCGTCATACCGGTACTCTAAGGGTTAATAATATTTCATTTGTATCCAGTAATACAAATGTACATTATTTACTTATAATCAATAAATATATTGATATAGTACGTTAATATATAATATCATGTAGTATAGCATTCGACAATATAGCAAGATACTATTTTATTGTTGAAACCTAGTTGAAATATACTTGGGGTATTCTATACCGATTTCCTGAGGAGCCTCTAAATAATAAAAATACGTATACACGGTCCAAGGACACCTGAAATTAAATAAAAAGAAAATATCAAGATATTTTTGCACAATGAAAACCGCTTTACGATAGCTCTTCAATGGGATTTTTCTTTCATTTTTTTCTTACATCGCGCGGAATCGCTCATCTAGACCGAGATTCTGAAAAGGGGAAAATATTATTCATCTCGAGCGGTATCGATAAGCATCGTCCATGCTTTTCGGACCTCGTTCGGGGACAGCACAGATCGAGCCATAGGCACTCTACATATACGCGGGGTACGTGTAATTTTATAAAACAGTCGTCGGCGCTTAATCCGGCTCGCACTTGGCTCGATAACTCGCGGCGTGCGAGTATCGCGCTCTGTTCCGACCGCAGTTCTATATGTATAGGATACGAGGACGCGCGCCCGTGTAGTCTGAACGCCCACGAACCATTCGTCTCTCTCCCTCCCTCTCTCTCTCTCTCTCTCTCTCTCTCTCCCTCTCTAACTCTATCTCTATCCTAGGACGATCCGATGTTTTTGAGATAAGCAAGAGCGCGAGTCCAGTTGTACGAAGAGCTGGGTTGAGGGTAGGGGGGAGGGGGGGCATAGATTTCCTTTCCGGGTCCGAACGAAGAAAGGGTGTGTCGGACGGCCGTGTCCTGTCGGGTCCGATAGCTCAGACGTAACTCTTCTCTTCGTCTTCTCCCACTCCCCCCCCTGCCCTGCGCCCCGCCGCCCACCGTCTCTTACTCATCCCTCTCCCTCCCCCCCCGCCCAGATTCCCCTTTATCTTGCTCTATTTCCTATTCTCGGCTAATACCGAACGAGCGCATAGCTTTTGCCGCGTGGACGCATACTCGACGGGGCTAATTGCATAATAGAGCGCCCGCATGTAACGGCAAGGCTGCGGGGGGTGAGGTGGGGACGGGGAAGGGCTGTGTGCTCGCGCGGCGCGGACAGGAGCGTAGACACGACCAATTCCCGATTCTTTCCAAGTGTGGTGTATATATATATATATATATATATATATATATATATATATATATATACACTCGTATGCCCGCGCTTTCGTATAATTGAAGATATGTGTACCAAGAGACTATATAGACAATGTGGGGTGATTCTGTCGTGCACGCGAGCAAATGATGCTTGATCTATTCGTGCTGTTCATTTCGGAGTAGAAAGATGAATAGCTAATTTAGCATAGATATTTATAGTGAAGGAATTTACAATTTTTTCTACTCGAAAATCATCAATTTTTTATCAAGCTAGGCGAATGCAAATACTTTTAATTGAAAAACTTTGTTTTAAACGTCTACGAGTGGCATTATTGGATAACCAAATAATATGTAAAATCGGACAGAAAATTGTTAATGTAAGATATGATTTGCATAAATGCAACTACGTGATCTACTTAAGTAAGAGATATATTTACTTCAACTCAAGCCAATATTTCTTTGAAAATAAAGATGAATTATCTATTTCTAACAAATAATAATGGGAAAATATAATTTTGTTTGACTTGATTGGTTTCGTAATTTTATTTCCTAACAAAAAAACAAGCTTAATTTTGCGTTCATTCAAAAAGAGGTTAAATTATTTAAGTAGTATTACAACTTTTTTGTCAGACATACGCATAATCCCAATCTTTTGGTGATTAAAATCTTCAAATATCAATTTTAGTAATTTGTAAGATATGTATACTCTATTAACATAAATCTAACTAATTTAGTAAATTAATCATCATTACGATTTCCACGAAATGAGCCGAGTTTTTCGTACATTCCCGTAAAAAAATATGATTATCAGTAAATTTAAATACGATTGAAGGAAAAATATATTGAATTCCAGACATCATTTATGTTATTCTAAAGATATCGTATTTCGTTCAAAACTTTTCCGCGGTAAATCAATATCGAATAATTTATCCCACATTATTGTGCAATAAATCGATACCATTGCACGTGTCTTGATATCGAGTTTGTTCCATGTCACTAATTTGGAAATCGTCACTTTAACACTTTTTCCAGATCGGAAAGATTGAGTTCATTTTTACCTCGTTTAGCTTAATTGAACGTGATAAAAATCAACTCATACATCGGTTAGCCCTTGTTTTTCATCATCACTGCATTCGCAAAATCACGTGGTCCGACAAGGCAACAAAAACAGCTTGACTCTCGCTCTCTGTATCTCTCTCTCTAAAAAATCATCAGTCTCACGGCACACAATAAAGTTGGCTTAACCATTAAAAAAACTTCAGCTAATGCGACTTGCGCCCCGTAATTATTCAGCAAGAAAAATACACCGTGTAACTCTCATATTGTTCTGAAAACTGCGCCAATAATGCGCCGATACACGAATGCCTAGCTTAGAGATTTCCGCGATCATCCTCGTACGTTACTGATTAAAAGAAAGAAAAAAAAAAAAAAAAAACATAACGCAATAATTTTTCCTTCATTCCAATCCGACGAACTCGAACAAGGCCTTGCGAGTCTCGCGGCGACGTTAAACGTCACGCGGACCCGCCCGCCGTACGCTTGAGCCATAAATTTCAAAACGGCCACATCTTACGTACGGAATCACGGGGACCCGCTCCTCCGTGCCGCGCCCACCCGGCTTCTCGAAGTTGACCCACTCGGATTCCGAGGCGGCGAGGGTGTACGTGGCGCGCGCGCACCGTTGGCTAATTTAATCGCCGGCTCGTCGGCCCTATAAACCGCCGCTTATTGCAACCCTTCCACCCTTCCAGACCCACCACCCCCCCGCCCCCTCGAGCCACACGAGACGGCGAACGGCTCCGTCCTGCGATCCCCGTAGCAAGGAGGCTCTCTTTGGCGGCGCGGGGATGGTCGGTTATTGGGGCCCTCCGCCTACGTCTTAAGACTATAAGCGCGCACATCCGATCCGAGAGTGAGAGAGAGAGAGAGAGAGAGAGAGAGAGCATGGATCTACGCATCGTATTCTCCGGATTAGCCCTCTAGATGGAGCGGGGGGAGGGAATCGTTCCTCCTTCGACACGCCGCATCTAATTAGCTTGTTACGCCCGAAATTGTTTTCGGGCGCGGAGGGGAGGGGTGGGGGGGGCAAGCAAACGCACACACAGGACTGCTTGGTGGTGATTTGTGGGATGCTGGTCGGAGCTACGGGCGATGGTGCGTTGGGGGGAGGGAGGCAAGGAGAAGATGAAAGTCCGGGGGAAATTTTCCTTTACCTCGAACGTGCCGCATTGAATCACGCGCGCACGGTTGGTTTATTAAATTGCTGGGCCATTGAATCATTGTCGAATTCGGGGTCGCCCTCCTCGGGCTCAAGGACGTGTTATTCCATCGGCTCGCCTCCCTCAACTGCAAAGAAACAATTTGGGCAAATTTTTACAAAAGCAATGATCGAAGGCAAATTTAGCCTTCTATCTGTATACTGTTTTTTTGATAAACACGTATGTGACCGGACGAGACAATTTTGCATTGTTTCTAAATACATAATTTTATTATCCCTTTATCAAACATAAGTACAATAACTAAACATTTGAAATTTTTCTGCTAATTCATATTTTATTTATCTATTTTCTTAATTGATTTTTTTGCTACTTTTTACACGACTTCATCTTCCATACATTTTGTTATTTTACAGCTTCTTGTGATACCTTCTTCTGAATCGAAGCGTGACGATAATTTTGATAAATTATTAATTTTCATAAAATGGTATAATTAATAATATAAATATTATATAGGACGATAAATAAGGAGGCAATTTATTGCAATGAGTAATGTATTGTCATCGTAAATGAATAATTCTTAAACATACGTATAAATAATTTCGAAAGAAAAATGTTTTTGTCGAGCACCTATGGACAATGACATAATGTCACTAAATACAATCGACGAAACTATCCTTTTTCCACAATTTATCGTCTTAGAAAACTGTTCTGTTATAACAACTAACGTCTTTCTTAATAATTAACGAAATTTCTTTAAATGTCCGAAGACGGATTTTTGCACTTATATCTAACGATGTGCCGAGCTTCTAAAATTTTTTTACGGCCGGTAAAAAATAACTATAAAAGATATACCAAGAAGCGATTCAATCTGAAAATGAGTGAGTATCTGGCAAGTGACGAGACCAAAACTTGAAACGTCTTAAATTCTCAAAATCGAGAGTGTAGTTCGAACAGTATAGTTGTGCGTTGAGAATTAACAATGAACATCGAATCGTCGTATACACTCCGTGGCATTGGGAGAGAATTGTAATCGTTCCATTTTTTTTTTTGAATCAGAATATAATTCACGCTCTCTCACTCATTCGAGGAGTAGTAATACGTATTATTATAAACTTGTCGATTCCAAAGCCGAAAGGTGCGTAACGTCCGTGAAAATTCGAAATAATTAAGGAAATTTTGGAAATTTTAGTTTTCGATAGAATTTCTTAGTGCTCCCATATACTCGGCTCTTCAGTCGTGCTACCAATTATTATTCATTGCCATTATTGATTCCTACAGTTACATTTTCCATTGTAGAAGTCAGTCGGTTAGTCAGTCAGTAACCGTAGCGGATACCTAAAATTCGTTCACATGTCTCTCTCATTCTATCACTCTTTCTCGCTTCCTCGTACTCTCCAAATCGCCACTGACGCAGCAGCTTTATAAGTAAGTCGAAAGTAGGTAAAAATAACTTTTTGTAAGACATTCCGCTTCCTCTCCTTTCTGTCTTTTTTTTTCTACCAAGAAGAAAGTGTGTCCATTAGTAGATCGATCTCGTCTTTATCTTTATATGATTTTTCTCACGCTCTAGGTGGCAAGAACGAGACACGCCAGTTGGACCAAGCGGATAACGGACACCTGCCCCACGAGTCGGATGGAACTGTCGCTCCTGGGGACGATCACGTTGGGAATAAACGTTCACAAGCGAAAAATCTGCAATGGAATTGAAAATAAGTAGGTTTTCTGGATAAAATCCGATCCCGTGCAGTGCCGATCAATTTATAGATGTTTATTTGTATAATATAATGTAAAAAAGTACAGAGGGAGAGAGATGGGGGGGGGGCAGACGGACAATAGAAACGAAACTTTACGCAATAGCGCTTGTTTTTTCCTTATTCTTAATGGATCGGAATGAATCATCGAAGAGTCCGCGAAATAATGTAGCGTTAATGTCGAGCATGTCTTACCGCTACCCGTGTAAGCCCGCGAGATAGTCCATCGCGGATGAAGAAGGGACACCATGAAAAAAAAAAAAAAAGTACGCGAATCGATCGAACTGTCGACGGCGCGGCCAATCGTTCCGCTGGTCGAATCATCCCCGTAGAGAAAAAAAAATGAATCATCGGCATCAATCTTCGAGATCGACCTGCCGACTGGACGCGAGACCGACAAATGAGAGAGGGGTGGGAGAGAGAGAGAGAGAGGGAGAGAGAAAAGCAGCTCTCGATATCGCGGTGAGAGGAGGAGGAGGGAGGGGCTGAGGGGGGGGGCGGGACTAAACGCGCCACCGTCATCTTCGCCGTCGGACCCCGGCGCGATTTGTCTCGGCTCTCGATTTTCGCGCGCCCCATACCGTGGTATCCGAGGCTAATACGAGAATAAACAGCGCGCCCAAGATCCCCGGGGGCGATCTCGCCCGGGGTTAAATCCCGGATAAAGCCACCTACTCCTCGTTTCTCCTCCTCCTCCTCCTCCTCCTCCTCCTCCTCCCCCGCCGCCTCGGCCCGACCGCCGGCCCGTTGTCGCCTAGGCTCGGCCGCTCGACCGCCGTCCCGCGCGGCCGCCCCTCGTCGCCCCGAGGGCTTTCTAATTAAGATCGTTAAAGTGCCATGAAATTCAAATTACGTTTAATATCGGCCCGGGCGCGCCGCCGCGGCTCGTTGGTCGAGAGCGCGCGCGCGCGCGCTCGCACCTTGCGCGCCGTCCCTCGGACTTTGTTCACCGGCGGTGGAATGGGGGGTGGGGGTGGGGGGGGGTCAGGGGGAGGACGGGCGGGATGGGCGGCTCATTCGATGTAAGACGAGCGAGCGGGACAGAGAGGACGGGGTGCGGAGGATTGTTTCCGTTTTCATTGGGAGGCGGTACGATGATTTACCATCGACGACGGGTGTCGCCCTCGTCGCGGAGCGATCGTGGCTCCGCGATCCGCGTTAACGCCTCGGTTGTGTACGTAATCCGGGGAACGAAAATTTATAGCGTATAGACAAGTCGCTCTGTTAGCAAAACGTTTCACATTGACATTTGCATTATATTCTGCGCGAGCGAATGTACCGTAGAAATTGATAGTTGGGCGGGGAACTCGTGACAAGGTCGATCAATGGATTTTCAAATCGTCAAGGAAGCACGAATGACGCTGTGGTATTGAAGAAGGAAAATAACGAAAAATCATTTGTTTGATTGGAACATACGACGCGTAGAGCAATATAATCCGGTATCGGTACGATGAGTTATTGGCGCACAGCGCCTTCGTTTCGCGTGAATTTACTTACCTAAGCTCCTGGCAGGCATATCTGCATCCAGCTATGGAGACTTTAAGATTCAGTTTTCAATTTCAAAAAAGTCAAAATGATAGATTCTCGATAACGTTGAAAGTTATTAAAAGGACGAAAATTCAGAGAGAGAATTTTACTTTTTCACCTGAAGTGTAAGCCAAGCTCACTCGAACAGGACACTGTATATACACCATCAGAGACTCGGATATGATATTTAATTCAAGATTTACGTTATTATACGAACCAATTAATTAATTTTGGAATTGTCGTTTTGAACTCTCGGGAAAATAAAAGTATACCGTCTTCTTAATGTTCACAATGCATTTGTCATAATTTCGACGTAGTAAATATAAATCTGACATAAATTTAGAATAATACTTGTAGCTGTCAGAATTGTAGGTGATCTGCTATTCTGCTGTACTCCAGAAAAATCTGTTATCAAGGTGGTGATAAATAATACCTTGAGTCGAGTAATGAAACTCTAAAAAAAAAACTAGTAGATTAAATATTATCGTTTATTAATATTAGCGCATGTATTTTTCAGACTAGAAACATTTCTTAAACAAACGCGATGAATTATGATCAACATCAACACAAACAATATCCACACTTTCGTCTGCTCTTCTCTAAATCCAGACCCTATCAATCTCGATGAATTAATTCTCAACGCAATAGACGCAATAAAAAGAAATACGATAATGGATGCATAAGAGAACATTATCAGACATATAACAATAGATGAATTAATTAATTATGTTAAGAAAACAACAGTTCCAAATAATCCTTCATCGTCAACGTAACGTAATTCATATGTATAAGCCGGTACGACAATCTGTAGGCGAAATAAACGGATGCGGCATTAAACGGCGCGAGCCGGCGCGAGCGCAATCTTCCACGAACATTTTCGGAAATCGCTGCGCCATCGCGAGAGCTGACGAAGCCAAAGACAGTTATAGGGAGCGAGAGCGAGAGAGAGAGAGAGAGAGAGAGAGAGAGAGAGAGAGAGACGGTGATAAGGGGTTGGAGGGCTAAAGAAATAGATAGAGAATGGAGGGAGAAGAGTGAGAGAGAGGGAGAGAGAGAGAGAGAGGTAGAGGGAGAAGGCGGAGAAGTTGGCAAAGTCTCGTAAACTGCTCGACCCCGCCCGTCCCCCTCGACTTATAGCGCGCGATTTCTCATCTTCTTCGGCATTCAATTTATAATAACTGGCAGCCGGCGATTTCGCGGGCCCTATACCCCGTCGAATCCCCTCCCCATTCTGGAATTTAAAGATCGCACGGGTTTGGGGCGGTGGAAGCTTGAGGCGGGGGGGGGGGGAGGGGACGCGCGCGCGTTTACGCAGAAAATAGCTTCTTAACCTCTCGTTCGCGCTCCTTGCCTCGTTTCATCGTCTGCGCCACCTCCCTCCCCCCGGAAAAGTAGACGCGTGTTGCAGATATTCTAAAGTAGAAAAGCTGTGCGCGTACTACGATTTATATATATATATATATATAGATCATGAAGAATCAATCTAATTGATGCTTCAAAGATGAAATGGTGTGTAAAGTAAAGTATATACCATAAAGTGCATACATGATCCTCTTTGCTTATAACTATGATGAAAATCCAGGTTAAATATTCATATTTTCCTATTGAAATTAAAAATAGCCTCATCCAAAGATGTGTCTTCTGAACGACATTGGAATCGTTGATTCCGGCCTAAAGTGTAGCAAAAATAAATCTATGCTTTCGAATTTTATACTAGAATGAAAAAGGTCGATTTTAAATACAATTTTTCAATAACGAATTTTTATCTCGCTGTTATATCCATGCATAATGTTTCATAATCACATATAATAATATTCAGATATCTGTATATATTTACAGTCATTAAAAGACAAATCGAATTGTTTATAATTTTGCTTTTTCAAAAGTAAAAATATTTTTAGAAGTTGCAGTTGTAATATTTCAACTACTTCTGGACAAATATATTCAGAAAAAATCCAAAGACCGATTGCAGAATTTGATTTTTCTTTTAACATGACTCGTTTGTATTTTCCCACTTAACTAATTCTTATCTCATTTGCGATCACGATGTTGGAAATTTCACGCATATGACGTTCAGAAGACAAGTTGGCAATTTCGTGAAATTTATTCGGTATCATTTATTCATTTTTTCCTATAAATAATGCGCTTTCACAAAAAAACTCTGCTGCAAAATAAAATGTATGTTCAGGCTATCGGAAGAATGCAACATCGTCAAAAATTGCAAATTTATCCGGTTATAAAATAATGCTGCAATTCTCTTGAAAAATTAAAATAAAACTCTTTATTGTCATTACATTGTCGTTTAAATTAATAGTTTTACAGAACAAATTTACCTGTAAAATGTAAGTTGGTCAACTCTCATAAAGTAATGCAGTGGGAGTGCCAAATCTGATCGCTTTTGTATTTAAAAAAAACGGTAAAGTAATAAACCCCATCACTACTTTTTACTAACAGTTTAGACTTCAAAAACTCACTGCATTGTACGTAATAAGAATAATGCACTATCATGCGACAGAATTTTTTTTTTTTATATTAATTTGAAGTATTGAGAACAATTTTGGAAATGAAACGACGCAGATCTGCTGATCCCAGGAACAATATGAAATATACCATAAAATTGTGGACAGCCAAGAGATAAAAAACATCGAAGATAAAGAACCTGAATTTTTGATGTTTTTTATTTACTTAAAGAAAAGGCTGAATATATAGCGAAGAATCGATACCATCCAAATAAATTTACTTACATACCGGCGCCCGCGTCACGGGGAGGTGGGGGTTCAATACGTTCAGCAGACGCTGGTCGCCTAGTCTTATGTATAGATACATATACACACACACACACACACATATATATATATATATATATATATATATATATATATATATATAAGTTCGCGCGCCGAGAAAGAAACAAAGAAGTCGCGTCCCGCTCGACGGTCGTCGGATAGGGGGGGGGGCGGCAGGGCGAAAGAGAAGCATAAATAAGATAAACGGCAGTTTGCTCGACGTGCCGCTGCTTGCCCCGACCCCGGGCCTGGGGTCCGCTGCGATCGGCAATAGAAAGTATCGAACGCTCGCCCGAGGCGCTGGGCGGTGGGTGGGGGGGAGGAGGAGGAGGTCGCGCCTCCCATAAATCGAGGAGCGCTTTTTACGTCCCGACGCGCGCGCGCCGCACGCTCGACCACTCCGATACGTTTTCACCGGGGTCGCCGAGGAGGAGGGGGTGCGAGAGGACACATCGAACTCCCCCCCCCCTCCTCTCTCTCTCTCTCTCGGATAAAACAACGCGGACTCCGACCATCGAGCTATGAGTTACGCGAGCTATTAGAGCGCCCCCTCCCCGTCCCCCCCACCGGCCACCGTTCGGGGGCTATTTATTGCGCCGAAAAACATACAGGCGCGGGCGCGAGATGTCGGCGGCGGCTGCGGCGCTGGCGGTTGATCGGCGGGCGAGCGGGGGGAGCGGGAATCGGATCGATTATTCGAATCGCCGGGTCGAATTTCCGATCGCGCGGCGTGTTCTTACGCGGATCGTCGGCCGCGCTCGTCAAGCCACGCGCGCCCGATAGCGGGCAATTTCTGAAGAGACGTCGACGCGACGCGCAAAAGTGTGAGGAAACGCGGCGGTAAAAGTTTTGGCCGAGGGCTGCTTCGCGGTGGATTACGTAGTTGATTTTTGGATTTGCCCAATTTTCATTCTTAATAAAATCCATCGACGAAGAAGGCTTCGTCACCTTGATTCATCCCGTTTCGATCGGCTTCTTTTATCGGCAAAGATAAGATATTTTCGTTGACAAATAAAAATTTCCGTTGTACACGTTAATTTGTGGATTACATTTTCAATTTAACGTTATTTGAAATATGAACGATCAAATAAAGGTTCGACAATTGGAAAATGATCGTATTAATAATGATCTATGGCCTGCTAAAATATTAAGTAGGACTGTCTCGCCCTAAGTATTTAATGAGTATAATTGCCATGCATTACCGTACGGCATCATACTTTTTCAGCGTCTACCTCAGTAAGTGCATTAGCTAATCGTGTTTTTATAAACAAAGTATCCAGAGATCATTGAGACTGATGAATATTTTAAAGGAACTGTGAACACTTTATAAGGGAAATGATTATTAATGATACATCTATACTTTAACGATACACTTTTACAACAATAGTTTTTTCGGCAAAGAGAGGAAAAACTAGTTTATAATAGCAAAAATAAATTTCTTATAGAGCGGAAAACCTGAAGTAATTTGGCAAAATAGTACTTGACAAAATAAGGGGGCTGAAAAATCAAAAGATTTCGAATTATTACCTGTCATTGATTATTTTCTCATTGGCGAATCGAAGGAGCGTGGCGCAACGTTCCCGTATATCCGCCCATTTCATTTCATCGCCGATAAAAATTTAGATGGTAGAACGACGCCAGTGCATTGAGAAACGATAAGCCCACTGTAACAAACTAGCACCGCGGTATTGGATCGATTACGAGCTGTATAATATAATTTTTATTCGTCGCAGTTCTATCTCGGTATAACGATATCAGCCTAATCTAATGAGTTTCGCGGTCGTATTACTTCATCTCGAGCGCAGCAGGCTGATAGAGAGACGGCGAGGGGGGGGGCGGGGAGGAGAACGAGGGAGAATCGAAAAAGACCGCGCGCCGCGCTTGTCACTCTCGGCGGATGCGAAGCCTCGTCAAAAACTCTCCTTGATTATTCAAGACTCATCCAACGACTAGGAGGGGTGGGTGGGGAGGGGCTGAGATATAATTCGTCGCGCGTAATGCGAGGAGGAGAGAGAGAGAGAGAGAGAATGAGAGAGAGACAGGGTGGAAGAGAGAAGCGCGCGACACCGTAGCGGAGGGCGCGCCGTGCGCGAATTCCCAGGTTTACGTTTAGAGGGGCCCTGTACAAATTCGGCGCGGCAAGCAGCCGGGCGCGCGTGGAAGTTATAATACGACGAGGCCGGGGGGAGGGGGGAGTCGCGGTGGAAAGAGGCGGGAATCGCGTCTGCATGGTGCGCTGCTGGAGAGAGAGAGAGAGAGAGAGAGAGAGAGAGAGAGAGAGCGAGGCTGGCTGGAACGATAACCCTTATACCGTTCACTTTCGATTATTAAGAAGTCCCTCTCGACTAATTCTACCCCCTGCACTCCCGAAATTGCCCGCAGTCCCATCCTCCTCCTCACCCCCCCCTCCCGCCGTCCCCGCGCCCCTTGCTTATTTGGACAGCTCGCGATCTCTCCGAGCTGCGCCGGTGTAAGCCGCGCTTTTGTACCGCCCGGACAAAACGTCCCCGCCTTTCCTTTTCTAATCCAATGCGGCATCTCGTTCTAATCATTATAATCGGCCTACTCCAACAATCCGTTTATATTCCAATTAATTTCTATGTTTGGTACAGTCGGTAGGGAAAAATGCTGCTTTTTGAACGTTTCTAAGTAGAATTAATTAAATTAAATTAAATAATTAAATAATTATTTTTTTAAAGTTTAAAAATCTTTTTCTATTTATTTAATTATGGATATTTCAATTTGTTTTTTAGTTAAAAAAATTTTTACGGATGCAATTGATATTAAAAACTGTCACTCAGAAAATTGTGACGTTCTTTATAATACATATATATGTATCTATAGATAAAATTTTTAGTATCTATTGGAGTGAATTGTCCATGACAACACATAATAATCAAACTAAAATTTTATATTCACCAATAATTATAAGAATTTAAATTCGATTTTTTCTTTAGAATAAAAATGAAATGAAATATATAAAAAACGATTTTCTAAATTATTAGCAATTTCAATTACTTTATAAAGAACAATATATGTTGCGAATAATTAAGAATATTAATGAAATTTATCACTTAAGTTTGACCTTAAGTCACCTGCTTGGCTCATTGACTCGTTCCCAGACATACAAACTTTAAAATTTTTATTCATGAGTTATAAATTGAAGAGTACTCTTTTACTTGTGAGATATACTTAAATATATCATTATTAAATAGGTTAATCATTTTTTGTTTATCCGTACATAAACAATAAATCGGATTCGTAAAGTTTGATCTTCAATCTTTTCTGGAGAATTCGTTCTTTATTTTATACGCAACGTATAAAGTGCGCGACACAAGTTCACGCACGGTGAGCGAGGACCAAGCGAGTATGCGATATAGCCGCGAAGCTGTTTACAATGTAATGGAAAATGAACCTTAAACTGGGGGGTAGGAGGGGTCGCAAAGTTAACGCCGCATCGATACGATCTTATACTTAATCCTCGCTTTAGCTCTTTCCGCAACTGAACTGCTGCTCGGCTGTTGCTTCATGGAAAATCCGTAAAGCGCCGTACGAGATTTTCTTACCACTGACAACGACAACGAGCTCATTAATGATTTGTCTACGGACGATGAATGTCAGGGGGGCTCCGGGCCCTGGAAGGTATATAACCGCGCTATTTCGGCAGTATGGTAGTAGTCGAACATAACGATAATTTAATTTTTAAATTCGAACCGCTAACGCGAAAATAAGTTGGATTCACTTACGGAGCGATCGTATTATCGGATAAAGATTTTAGAGCTGACAATTGAAATTTGGTTAATGACATACTTGCCAATAATAATTGTCTAACTGTGCTTATAGAATGAACGACGAGAAAAAAGCGAGAAGCGTAAAATTCGAAATAATGCATTTCTCGCCCTACCGTACAGTTCGATGTAATTTTCAACGGTGAAATATTCGAGTTCACTTCGTTAATAAAAAAAGCTTAGGCAATTTATTTAAATTAATAAATATTTCAGATCGATCTTACAGTTTTTATAATAGAATATATTCACAATTACCTATCGCAATTCATTTGACCATTTTACTTTGGAAAATCGTAAATTCGGAAGGCCCGGGTAGTTAAGAAAATTAAGGTAGATACTGAGGAGGCGGCTTATACAGAACTCGGTAAATTTGTCAGCGGGGATAGTCGGATCGTCACTTACTAACAATGGTATATGTATTAATTTTTATTATTTTCCCGTAGCTATATAAATATATCAGGTTCAACGAGGGTGAGTCGGCGAAAAAGAAGGACAGACGAATAGTCGCTAAATTCTCAAAACAATAGCAATATCGCTCATGAAGATGTAATATAGAAGAATAATGTACGTCGGTCGGTCTCGGGGGGGGGGGGGGTTTCGTTCGTCGCGCAACGATTTACGCCTTCGATCCTCGCCGGACGGCCGAAGCGACCTCTTCCGTGTATTCGAGTTAACAAATCGTTCCGGGGACTTACCGATGACGTGACCACCACGACCCGGTATTTGGAATTACAACTGGAAAAGCGGAAGGTTCTCGTACGTCGAGTAAAAGATCTTCTATTTCTGCATTGACCAAGCGTCCTCGAGTTCGACCAACCGTCCCCACTCTGAGTCCGAGACTGGCTGATTTTTGCTGCCGCTGACGTAAGTCAAACTTTTTTTTTCAGAAACAAACGCGCACGGTCCAGGGAGGGAGAGAGAGAGAGAGAGAGAGAGAGAGAGAGAGATCCACGGAGCGCGTGACCATGCGGGGGAGGGGGGGTTAAAAACTCGACGCTACACAACCGAGGAGCCGCGACAATGCGGACGCAGCGCCGCGCCGCGACGAAGAAGCTCGGCAATTATTTATCACGGCCGTTAATTAGGCCGGCGGCTCGACGCGGAGCGGCAGTAGAAGAGGGAGAAAAAGTACGCAAGACCGAAAAATCCGGGGGAACTCTCGCGCGGCCCGAGCTTCCGCGCCGCGGGGAGGTAGAAAAGAAAAAATTAAGACGGGGTAAGAAAGAGAAGGGTGGCCATGGGAGAGGGCCTTTATTAGTAAGCGCTCTCTCTCTCTCTCTCTCACTCTCTCTCTCACTCGCTCTCGATCCCTCTCCGTACAGCGGGGTGGGCGATTGCTCTTGGCGGTTGTAGTTAGCCGGTAATGCGCGGAGTATTTTATTTTTCAGTGGCGGCTCGCGAGATTTATGAGTTTGTCAGCGGGCTTTTTTGTCGCAGCTCGCATGAATTACATTTTTCCCAGCCGCGCGAGAGCCGCCGCGTAAACGGGTTCACGAGGTTTCGCGATGAAGCTTAACGGGCGGAAATTGCGAGTAGCTGTGCCCGAAAAAAAGAAAAGGAAAGTGGGTTTCGAGCGGGATACGGGATCGCCGTCGTATTAAATTCAGTTCGATCCTCAGAAATTTGATATAAAAAAAAAAAAAATCAGAATATTGATATTGAGGAGAAATTAAATACTTTAATATCGACAATGATGTCGAAAAATTACAGTGAACGATGCAGAGAGTTTTTTTTTGAAAGAACCAACGGGGTCGACGACCACCGGATACAGTTACATTGTTTTTCACGCGTTTCCTTATTTAATTTTTTTTCTAAATTATTAGTTACATTTATTTGCGTAAGTACGCGATATTTTTACAATATTAACCCCATGATTTCTAATATACCGAATTTCGATTATACAATTATAATTATTTTTGGAACAAATTTGACAATACTTATCCAACCTTTCATGGTTCGTAAATGTTTCAAATGAAAAATTTGGTAATTACACGCGTGTGGGTCAAATTTATCATTAAATATTTTTAAACAAAATTTATCAAATCTATTACACTTTTTATAGTTTAAAATGAAATAAAACGAATATAATAAAATCATTCAAATGAAATAAAGTAATATTTAAGACAACATCGAACCTTTTTTATGATTTATATTTTGAGTTTACAATTCGTATAAAAGTGATTTATATATTTTTTTCGGATAGCCAATAAATTCTGATAATCTTCAAAAGATAGGTAACAAAAGTAACTATGATATTAATAAACACGAAGCTAAGAAACAAATTTATGGCAAATCACCAACGGAAGAAGACAATGCGGCCATTATACGGGATAGACGAGCGTAAATAGATATTTTTTAATCATTTTTGTTTTATTACCCAATACGCGTAGACAGAGAACGTTAAAAGACAATGAAATTGAGGCTGCGATGCGACGTGCGTGCGTTAAGAAATCCAAACTGCCGATGGCTAAAGTAAATTCTGACGCCGATCGACTAAAAGTGCATGCGTTGCTGCAAGAACACGAGCAATGGACTTTACCATTGAATGACTTGACATTGTTCAAGAATTATTTGTTCTTTTACGCGTTGTAATTTACACTTTTCGACGATTCTCTAGAGCCTCCTCATTGTGACACTTACACGCACGCACACACACACACACATACCCCTCCTTATCAGCTCACCATCCAGGCATAATCCAGTAATAATAACAGAAGCATTTATGCGAATAATACTCATTGAAAACCAAGTGTCACGATAATAAGAAATGGAGCTCGCTCGCGGAGCGTTATATTTATAATCCGACGACCAATTATTTATCCCAACGTGTTTGGGCGGTCGCAGCTGCCCGCGCGACACCCATAGGGGAGAGGCAGCAGGATAAAATAAAGCGGCGAGACGCGATCGGCGGCTTCTTTGCTCTATTATATATATATATATACATTTGCCTCTTCGCTGGCATAGAGGTCTCGCGCTTACCTTTATGCACGCAGGCAGACACAGGCGCACGGCTAAACAGCTTCTTCGGGAAAATATGCCGCGAGTCGCGCGTGCATTATGCATATATATATATATATATATATGTGTGTGTGTGTGTGTATGTATATATGTATATATGAACGTTGCGCTCCTCGCACCGAGTCGCACTTGATTTATTCGAGACAACGCGTATAAATTTTGCACTCGCGCGCGCTCGGTATTTATAACGAGAGCTTACCCTCCGTCCCCCCACCCCTCCCCCACCCCACTGCTCGGCCTTTCGCGTCTTACGTACACCGCGAAAGCCACGAGAGTTCGATACACACACGCGGCAAAGGGGGTATACACACCTTTGGGCAAAGCGCGCGCGCTCGCGGCCGCCCCGGCGACTCTTTGTTCCGCGCGCGAATTCGCTATATTAGGTGAGAGTCGTCGCGCTGGATTTGGACCCCTGTGCTGCCGGGCGGCCGAGGGTTCAGGGGAGGGGGCGAGGGGGGGTGGCCGAGGGCAAGGGACGCGACCGCCAACGTTCGCGTTCGCTTTCTCCTTAAAGTTTATATTTATAGTGGACGCGCGCCGTCGAGCCGGCAATAATATCGGGCTCGAAATAGCGCCTCACGGCACCGGCGGCGCGCGAGACTCGCGTACGGACGCGCGCGCGCGCACAGCCGGAAATTACCGTGGCAAAGAGGCGCTCGCGGTGAATATCGGCGCGTTTCATCGACGACGGGGCACCCGGAGAGAGAGAGAGAGGAGAGAGAGAGTGAGAGATAGAGGCTGAGAGGGGCGGGGGAGATGAATAGATAACTAATTTTATGTACGCGCGTTACGATGCACGGGCTCGTCGCTGGGTCACGTAGTTAATACGTAAGAATAGAAGAATAATAAAGCGAGAGCGCGAGTTCTAATGGCACAAGGGCTATTTGGATAATCTAAGACAGAGAGGAACGGTGTTGAGCTGGAGTGGAGAGTGCGATGAATGATCGTCACGGGAGGACGGAAATAAACGCAATAAATTGTATTTGCGAGCGAAGGAGTGTTTTTGAGAATGAGCCGCGAAGGGGTGGGGGGGGGGTAGAGGGGTTCGTCCGGGGTTTGTTTCGTCTCAGTGAAATAAGCGGGCTTGAACGAGGAGATGGTTAGTTACGGATGGATTGGTGAAAAGAGTGCCCGATACAAGCAGATGGGATGTATGAGAGAGGGTCTCTCGATAATTTCTCGATAATCTCGATTGTCTGCGGGCTGTAACGTGTGACGGTAACGAGCGAGACATAACGATCCTGAATACATCAAGTAATCAAGTACAATAAGCGTGATAATAAATAAAAATTATATACAACTGCATAAATCTCTGATACTTTTACAACCGTTGAATAAAAGATGCATTGGGACGGAAAAATACTATTTATCCAATTAGTATTATCTAAAGTACTAAGTATAAATATAGCCAAAGAAAATCGCGCTTCGATGTCAAATAAGCGCAGTGAAGATCCAATTTCCAGCGAATGATAAGAATCAGAATCTGACGATTAATTGAAGAATTTCAATTTGAGCATTGTAAAAGGTTGTTAATTACGCATTCCAGAGAGATGAATAGATAGATGGACAGATGCATAAATAGATAGAGCGCTGGTTAAAATCTTATCAGTTTATTTTTTGCGCTGGATTTCTGGTTAGGATCCAGAATTCGAGGGAGCCTCCAGCCGAGGCTAAATGTATTCCAGATTATCGGAAAATGCGAACGGGAAATAAAATATTCACCGAGCATCGTCTATAAATTTGTATCTTCAAGCGGAGGAGTTAAGTGAAGCGCGAACGCTGCAACGAACGAAATATTAGTCAAGAACTCTGGGCTCGAAGTACAGAATGAATGGGAATTAATAAGATAATGCTCATTTCTGTGTGACGAAACGTTATTGATCTCCCACGGATGGAAAACGATATTAAAAAGAAATTGTAGAATTGAATGGGGAATTCAAAAAATTGATATCGCGAAGATGTAGTTCTTGGACAGAATTTATATCTCGCCACCTTGCATTGCAACCACCGCTGCATTTCACTAGTACACAAACTATTGTCTGGATTGCAGTGTCGATCATGACAATTGATATCCTGATTCTTACAGTGGCTTTCAGCAGTTAAGTTTCGATATTGACAGACATTTAAAAAAAAGATGTTATAGATAAAACGCATTATTCTTAAGGATTTCAGCTAGATCATCCGATCCTCAAATAGTCACTCATTTACGTATTTTAATTATTGTTTCCTATTTGTTTGAAATATATTGGAATTTTAAGCTAATTTTGAAATATCGATTCTTCGAGAATTCGAGAAAAATTTTTCATTTGATCTTGAAAAAACAATAGAAACATACATTATAATATAAATCGATTAAAATATCATTTCAAGATACTGAGAGTTCATTTAACAATTAGAAAAAAACTTCATTCGTAATAATAAAATTTAGTTTTCTTTTTGTATAATAAATACTATTCTTGTCGATTTTTTTTAAGTTTGATAGTGTTTCATATAAATAATGTTCTGTTATTTTTATATTTCTTTTAGAACATTTTTTAGTTTTTTTCGGGTTGTATAAATACCGTTAATATATTTAACAATTTTTCTGATTTTAAGACGAATGTGTTGATCGAAAACATCAGAATTCACCTCGCCAGCCTTCGAAGTAATCAGCTATCAGAGCAGAAGCACGTCATCGGACTCGATGTTTCCGGTTTTTGTTTTTCTGGTTAATTACACGGGCATTAACCACCAAAATCCTTTTAACAATACCTAATCCCGAATAGACATAATCGCCGAGGTGTCGACTCTGCGCGGGGGGGGGGGCGGGGGTGTGAATAATTACGTAGGGCAAAACGCGCGACAATGGAGGGCGTCGCCGAAAGGCGAGGAAAAAACAAGAGGGCGCTCGAGAGGAGGAGATTCTAAGAAGAAGCGGCGGCCACTCGCGGCGGTCGTCGCCGAGGAGGGCCACGGAAACTATTAAGCATTTTTCTGCCGGAAGAGGAAAAACGCCCCGGCTTTCACGTCGAGGGTCACTCCGCCGCGGATAAGAAGCGGAAACGCCTCGTGTCTTGCTTGTGCTCTCTCTCTCTCTCTCGCACTTTCTCCCCCTGCCCCCCACCGCCGCCGCCACCTCGCCCGCCTTTCTTTCGCCCCCGTTCCTTTTTCAATCCCGTACGGAGCAGCGCGCGGCGACGCCACGCCGCGCGCCCTCGCGCAGTTAAAAGCGCCCTGGAACGAGAAAAATACAATGGGCTCCGCGGCCGAGGGTGGGCGGCTGGGGGGGGGGCGCGGGGAAGGTGATCAAGAATGACGCATGGCGAGCCGAGGGGCCGGGAGAGATGCGCGGACGAAGCGCGGAGGGGGAGAGGGGGGAGGAAGGAAGATTTAAGTTTGCTTAATTTTCCCGCTATTCGAGGGGAATAGGGGGTGAAATATTTATTTACCATTAGATCGACGGGTGTAATTACGCAATCGTGCTTAAAGATTGAAATTTCGTATCTCACATTCGTAAATTTACTGCATCAAGGTTATTTTATTGTGTTCTCTATTACACCAAATTAGATTGTAATCACTTTTCAAGCTAATCCGTGAAGTATAATCAATTTCTGTAGACTAGATATAAGTTTAATGGAAAAATTTCAGTATAGAAGTATAGGAATTCATATGAATTTCATATATTCACAATCTCGTAAATATTCGTTACAAATGAAACGAGCAACTAATTAATTTGGTCTCATAATCCATTCTGAAATTATTATGTTTTGGCAGCCTGAATTAAGACGCGCCAGCGAGCAGATGTGCGATCGAGCGAGCGCGCGTTCACGATCGAAAAACATGCATGCGTTAAATTATTGAAATGGGAATAACTACAATTTGGAATCGATCTGAATGGCAAGAAATCTCAAACTTCATTTTAGAGCTGGAAATCTGGTACGAGGGCTCCGTATTTTGCACTTCCGGAAAAGAAAAAGTACAAACCGAGTCGTGTCAAATTAAAGGGATTCCGGTACACGTCGGGAGTCGAGGAGTGACTGTAATGGAATGAACGGCTTGCCACAGTCAACAAGTGATAGTTGTCAGAGTATACTCACGACATATAATACGCTGCACTTGATAAAAGCCGTCTAAATACAAAGACAAAAGAACACTTTATTATTTTTGTAGAAAAACATTGAATCTCAATCTAGAGCTTAGTTACGCTCGGAGGAAATTAAAAATCAGAAAGACATTCTGGTCAAATAGAGCCGCAGTCGACAAAATTAGTACTCTTTGGGCTGGAACAAATCCAGAGTGTCTACTAAACTCTGTTTCATTTTTCAATTCATTTTTTGATTATTACGATTATCCAAGTAACTGTAAATACTCGTTTGTTTATGTTTACTTACGTCAATTATTTATGTAATAAATAATGTAAATTTTCTAATACTCTGCCGAAAATTATATATTTATAATGTAAGACTGTATTAACTTTTTATAGAAATGCGATATGAGGCGCTCGAACGGCGGACAAAGGAGAACCGAATCTCACGATCATTATCATTGCAAGGCATTATATTGCAAGTGAATATATAATTCAGTAATTCAGCACAAAATCAAGAGCCAAGTTCTTGATGAGGCAGACGGAAGCCTGACTCCCCGGGCCCGGTGTCTAATGCAGCGGCACGGGTTACTTCGGTACGCATTCGAAGCATAACACATTTCGAAAAATCAGTTCAGTCTCAATATTTCGCGGGGTTTTTACGCCTTTAAGTCTTTTACCCAACAAGAGCCAATAAAATTTTTAATTAATTGGCTCAATCATAGCGTTTTATTTAAC
Organism: Sycobia sp. Sy_11; assembly: GCA_018907035.1. Classification (NCBI taxonomy): domain Eukaryota; kingdom Metazoa; phylum Arthropoda; class Insecta; order Hymenoptera; family Epichrysomallidae; genus Sycobia; species Sycobia sp. Sy_11. The sequence continues at coordinate 4,087,970 of JACCIC010000008.1, forward strand.
CATCCTCCATCTGTACGAAATAAGAAAATCTCTCCATGTTGGCGAGATTGTCAACGCAACAAGCGTTAATCATTAGAGCCCTCGAATTTTTTTTAGCTGACCGAGCAACGGGATTTCTAGCATTGAGAAAAATTTTTCACGGTCAAAAAAATTTTATTATATATTTATACATATAAAATCACTCTGGCAGCGATCAAAAAATAAACCAAAAATCCTTCCGCCCTTGGGAAATCCTAAGATATCCCTTCCTTTGATCAAAAGCTAACGCAATTAAAGCGAGTCGTTAAGCAGCGCGCGGCAGATATTAAGTGAACCGTATATATATATATATATATATATATATATATATATATATATATATATTTGTGAAAATAGGGGAGGTAGGGGAAAAAGAAAAATATCATCGCGGGCCGGGTCGAGAGAGAAAAAGGGAAAAATGTATATATATATATATATATATATATATATATATATATATATACATATCGGCGCGGGCAATGGCTTTTCTGGAGCAGGCGTCGGATGGCGTTGGGAGGGGGGAGGGTGAGGGGAGTCGGGGGAACGAGAAAGCCGTTTGTTTTATAGATGAAGAGCCCGGTATTTATTATGTGGACGATAAAAGGTGTCACATTCATCTCGAAGTTTACGCGTGGCGCGCAGCGTAGCTCGAGGCCGTCTGAAGAAGGAGCGGCGGGGGCCGGGCGGGTCTCTCGGCTCCGACCCCTCGGATGACGAATCTCTCTCGCGACCCCTCCCTCGGCGCTCCTTCCTCGGGCCCCGCTCGGCTCGGCCCCCACCCCCCCCGCCCGCCGCGGGAGGGCGGGCGCGGACGTTCCTTTAACGGCTCGCCGGCCCCGGGATCCCGCGCACTCGATGCCCCGCGCCGTGCCTCGCCCGCGATCGGGCTTCCTCCGTTGGCGGCGGGATGGGGGGGTGGGGGAGGGGGCGAGTGGGACGAGCAGGGGGCGAGGAGGAGAAGGGTCAGCTTTCTGTAATACAGCCGGCGGGGCTGGAAAAAGGAAGAAGAGGGGACGAAATGCAAAGCTGCGCGCGCTCGCGGAAAAGGATGGATTTATGCTTATCTGGATTTACGCCTTCGACGCGGAGCGGGCGGGAGCTCTCGCGCCTTTTTAAAATCTGCCCGATCCGGAGCGTTGGGGGGGGGGGAGGAGGGCCGGGGGCCGCGGGTGCACTGCCAAGTCGACGATACGCGCGCGCTTAGACGATGTACGATTATTAACGGGATGACGAACTACGGCTTTATTCGGCTTTTTGTTTTTTTGTTTTTTTTTTTTTTTGAAATTCCCGTCCACGTGCGACGGTACATAGAGGGCATCGACGCTACTTGAGTCTCTTAAACATGTCCCCCACCCCCTTCGCCGGTATCTCTAGAAATCCGACAATGTCTGCATTGATTCAATATCGTCGAGCTTATTTACCTATTCGTTGCTGTGTATTTAGTCAAAGCTATGAATTTTTTTTTTGAAGAAAGGCGATTTTTCTTCTCGAAATTAATTAAAAGTTCAGCTGTTCGTATTTCTGCATAAACCTTGGTCGATGAATGTGTGGAAATTATGCCGGAATAACATTTGAGAACTACCAATAATTATGTACGTTCATTTCTAAAAGCAGTAAAATATTACATAATCGTGGCTTAAAATGGATTTAAAACACGCAGATAAACGAGATAAATCTGTAAATTTTTGAATTTTTACAAGTTTTATAAAAAAAATTTTAAATTTTAAAAAAGGTGTCGCCAAAGGCTGTACACGTTATTGTATTTTTCTGCTTACGTAATATTAACGACAGAAAAGAGTAAAAGAATGAAAAATAATGAAATCGTGAAATTGGAAAAAAAAAATTTTTGCTTATCGTTAAAATTGAGGCCACAAAATTTGAAAGATTTTATTTTACTCCCTTCGCTTTTGTTCTATAAAGAATGGTTATTTGGTCTTATATTCTTCTTCATTATATAAGGCTATTTTATTGTTGTCGATCCCTGTACCGTGATTACTAATACTACTAATATCCTTTTTTTTATTAAAATAATGACGATTGTTATTTCTATTTTCGTACAGAAGTTTTAAATCTGGCCTATAAGCCGAAATAGTATAGTTTTTGCATTTGATAAAACATTACTTTGTGAAACAATCCAAGCGTTCGTCTATTTAATCCAATTTCCTTTGGTAATTTATTTGCAGATTTAAGAAAAAAATCAGACAACAAAAACAAAAAGAATCGTCCCCCGAAAAATCGCATCGATCCGAGGACTTTCCCACGCGGGCCGCGTCCTCGCGCTTCCGCATGCGTCTCGCTCTCTCTCTCTCTCTCTCTATCTCTCTAGCCGCGTCTGGCATGATTAGATAAATTTGTCACTTCGTAGGAGCTCGCCCGCGCCGAGCCACTTGATTAATTGCCTGCCGCCGCCGTAGCCGCCGCGGCACCGAGACTCCTCCACTTTTCGCCGTCGCCCACCTAATCGCCGTATATACGTATATACATATATACAAATATGTGTATGTGTGTGTGTATGTTTATGCGTCTCTGTGTGTGTATGCGCGTTGATACACGGGCTCGGAGCTTAATCTATATTTAAGCGGCGGAATGCGTTCTCGGCTCGTTAGCGCTAGTGCGTCTTGTGGGAGCGATAGATGTGTGTCTGCGTCTGCCTATGTTTGCGTGGGCACGCATACGCGTAAGTAGCAGGAGCGGAACGGAAAAAGAAGGAGAAAGAGAGCGAGCAGACAGCCGGGTCTTGAAACGTCGCGGTGTTTCTTTTCTTCGGTGAACCAAGGGTCGGGGGATGAAAGTAGATTAATTTGTTTACGTAATAGTCGAAAGAGAGAGGGACAGAGAGAGAGAGGGGGAGAGAGAGAAAGGCAGATCGAATACAGGCTCCTGATTTAAGCTCGGGCCTCGTCGGGAGATTCTTTAATTCTTGGAGCTTTGCGGGACGAACGTACTTAAAAGGACAGAACTATGTCGACGTACTTGGGTAGAGCTCAGGGCTCTCTGAGCTCTTTCTTGACACAATGCCAAACAATTAAGGAATAGTTGATCTGAATCAAATTAATTTAATTAGTTAATTTTCTATTGTTTTTCTCGAGGTCAACGAAGGTATATGGGAATTTTAAGAAATCAACCATACGCTGGTCTTCGCACGACATGCGTCTCGAAAACTCGTACAAGACAACGATAGATTTCTGTCCAATTATCAAAAACGGCACACTTATTATCGAATTATAATGCTCGAATCGTAGAATCGAATATCGCGTTTTGACAAATTTTATTTGGAAAACATCGGTGACAGTACGTAGGGAATCGACAAAACTGAAAATGGGTTAGGTCAGCGTTACTTAAACTCACCTATTATAAAAGGAAGAATTTAAAATTTTCACTAATAGTAACACTCGACTTATCCTGGATTATATTTTTGATCGTTGTTTAAAATTGAACTACGTGCTAAAAAAATATAAATTTCAATCAAAACTGCTCTTCGCAACGATCATTAGCATTCAACGGATACTGAACTGCTGAACGATAAAAATTGCTGAAATCAATTGTTAATTCTATCACTATAAAATTATCAGAACGATATAATTATAGTAATTATCTGTCAATGCTAGAATTTCTTACTCATTTCAGATCCTAGTAACCGCATCTTCCTAAAATTATCGTCAATTTGACTCGTCAGTGAGAAATGTGCAATGACGAACGGTTCGAAATCTCCGTCAAATCGTAGATCGATTTCATCTTGGTATGAGAAAAATTGTACGCCAAACTTCTCATTTTTCATGTTCCGTAGTCGTATGAGACATAGAATTTCTATATAAAAGAAATAGAAATAACGTTGCGTGTAATGTTTGTGTTCGAGAATCCGTGACAGAATGTATTCCTAGGAGGTGTTTCTCCTTCTCTCGAATAACAAAAAGGTGCGTCAATATTAGAGATGAAAAGGGATATCGCTGGTCATTTTCTTTTTCCCCATCTTCTTTGTAAACGGTATATATTTTTTTTTACTGTGTGAAATGAAAATTTAATAAATAATAATTTACGTCAACCGTATTCACCGATATTTGATAAAAATTCTTTTGTCACTTAATTCTCTGATCACATATTTCTAATATGCCTCTGATGTATTCACTGGTCTTCGATCGTAGTCGGCGATCGTTGAGCGCGACTTGCAGCCACCTGTCGGGCTGCCCTGACACGTCGCTTTTAATCTTGGCACATCGCTCAGAACTGTCATTATACGAATAACTGATTCTCGAATGGCAGACAATTCAGCTACGCCCGGGAACTCGATTGCCCATAGGGAGGAGGAAAAATATCTCGTACTTTTCACGAATTTTCTCAGAGGAACGATTAGACACGCGGCTATCCGAAAGTCAATTATTTCCTGGCTCGCTACGTTACGATCCGCGTCCAATTGCCGCGTGCGCAAGGCTCCCGTAGGCAATATCGTGCACGACGGCAAAAACTGCCCTTAATCGCCAAGGAAATCTAGAGCTCTCCGTGGGAAGTGATATCGTACCTCCTCTACATATATTTATGCACACACACACACACACACACACGACACACCGTTAAAACGCGCTTCACCGACGCGTAATAATAACAATGATAATGATAATCACAACAATGCTCGGTGGGCTGGCTCGGCGTCGCGACCTCCTCCTCAGGCGGAGCCTGAGAAATACGAGGAGCTACATTGCGAGACATCCCGTACGCTCGGCGTTAATGATAATTAGAACGTCGAGACAAATAGAGAAAGAGACAGAGAGAGAGAGCGAGGCGGAGGGGTGGGGGGGGTGGTGGTAGGGACGAAGAGATAAGTCGCGCGTCGCGCGCCCATAAAAGACGGAGCGCGAGGGCGGCGGGACGGGTGATCTGCCCCCCGTCCCCCCGAGCTTCTCGTCGCGCTGAGCCGGCTGGCGATGCTGGGGCGGCGGAGGGTCGCTTCCTTCCTCGGGCTTCGCGTGCGATCGTTAATTGCAAATTACGCGCCTACCGATGGGCAGGCATTGCGAGTCGAAAAATTAACCTCGAGTATTGCGGATCAAAGACGCACGGTCTGGGCGGCGCGCGTCGCGTTGGAAAAAGAAAAATTTACTGAGGATCGCGGGAAAGAGAAATTCGCTGCCGCGAATGCATTATGAGGGTCTGTATGTTTCATCGGAGTCGGAACATGGAATATTAATCACAGGAGCGCGTCGAAGGATATATAAAATGTTTAAAAAATATTTTGGTCTTGAACGGTATATGCCTCCATTTATCACCATAATATTTTAATAATATTTTAAAATTATTGAAATAATATATCACAGTAATATTTCATTAAAAAATCATGTAAAATTAAAAATCCAGGTCTCTAAGTATGTATAAAAGTCGCGGTTTCCTTGAGAATACTTTGAATATTATTCAGAACAATAATACAATAATATTTCGGAAATATTCAACAATGTTTTTCAATTAGAAATTAAAAATTGTACTTATGTCACTGTTCTGAATTAAATTAATAAATACATTTATCGGTCTTAAAAGTCAGTATACTATAATATATAATAATAAAATAAGTTTCTAATATAGAATATAGTTTAATTTTAATATATTCATTATTTTTATTATTTTTAATTTTTAATCTAATTTAATTTTATTTTTAGTAGTAATTTATACTTCAGATTCTTCGGGGCTGATAATAAACAAGGACAGTCTAAATGTCATTATTCTAGTATAATACTTTATAGTATAAAGACTGTAAGACCGATAAAACTATTTATTAATTTAGTTTTACAATTATTTTGATTTTCAAATAATTTAATATCTAAATAATGCAGTTCCAAACATTTTTAGAAGAATATTTTTAAAATATATGGGAAATATTTCGAATGATATAAATCTTGCAAAATTCAATGTACTAATTATGTATATAATAATATATACATGTATAATAATATATATTATAATAATATACATGTAATTTTGCTATACTTATGCAATATCTTATTGAAAGCTCCTTTCATAGCTATCTCAATTTCGATCTGTCCATATGAATAGCTCTTTCGATAAGATTCAATTTGTTGATGCCGCAAGCCTTACAATTTGCAAGCTTATAAAAAAACGCATCAAGTCGAGTTCAACAGACGATTATTACAAATACAGCAACGACCTGTCGATTATTCGCGTTTACGAATGCTTTGCACGTAACTCTCTAATAAAATGTATAATAAAATAATAAGCTTTCTTACTCGTAATGGGTAATGATCAGACTTTCATCATAATTTTCCGACACTAATAACTTTTCAAAACCCATCACGACCCACATCAGCAGTGCTTCGATACATGCTAACCTTTGACGGGCAGTGTCTACATATTAATTTGCAGCTCAATTATGTCACATTCATTTGCTCGTCCCGCGTTGCCGGAAGGGAGTGGGAAAAAAATTGCTTTTCGCCGAATTAATCAACGATGCGCATTGCGTCGATTGACCTCGCGCGAACGTCAGGCGCGATTTCAATCGGGCTCGGGCGCCCCCGACAAAAGCCAAGATCGCGCGAAGCCAAGACACCTCCCGGTCGCGCGGCCTGAAAGCTCGAGTGTGTCGGGGGAAACTCTCGCCGCGCCCCCCCCCCCCCCTCCACAATCTAAGCCGAAGGAGCGCCCGGGGATTGATAGGTGGCGCGCGAGATCCTTGCCAAAAGCGCCCGGGAGCGAACTGGAGGCGACCGACGGGCTGGTGTACGAGGGGGGGGGTGGGCGCCTCTTCCGCCCTCACGCACCCCGCAGCCCCCTGGCAGGCAGCCTCGGCCGTCGAGGTTTTCGGGGCTTCTAAGTAGATTTCGAGTGGAAGATTTATACTGCACGCCGAGGTGTTGGAGGGGGGGGCGGGGGGAGCGCATCGTGACTAAGCGCGCGACGCGGCTCGCGAATTAGTGCGCCCGGGGCTCGCTCCTTATAATACGGCTAAACTAGCTTTTATCGCAATTACGTACGAGTGCGGAGGGGATTCGGGCGGCCGCGCCGAGTTTCACGAATTTCGCAGACGATCCGTTTAATGAATACAGCGAGCTTTCCGGGCACCGGGGTTTCTTTAACGAAATTAATCGGCCATTAAGATGCGCGCGAGGATTATTTGGGACGCGCGGGATGGATGCGCGTACCGATTTGCGGGCTAGATTAGAGCTGCGCGCGCGCGTATGATGTACGGCGATTCGTGGCGTTCGATCGTTAAACGTGTTTCGGATTTTCGTTTGTAGAGGCGCTTTCAATGTTACGCCTCTCAGCCGGCAAAGTATATTTGAAATAATTAGAATAGAAAAATAAATAATTATCATTTGCAATAATCGACGCGTATCGCGGTCGTCTCATAGATTGATTGTACACGAGCAAGGAACGAATAAGTGAATTTTATTAGATTGACACGGATAATGACTTTATTGAACATATCAATAGTATTTCTGTTATACTAATATTTAAAAAAAAATAAAAATAATGGCATGATACACCAAAATAACAAACATGAGATAGTTTATAAAAATAGTGTTTCACATTTTTTTATTCTTTCTAAATTTTGATATACTATTTTTATTTACAGGTTAGAATTGTATTTAAGATTTTTTTTCCGATGAATTATTGACTGTGCTTGTTTCAAAACACCAACACAATTACTACAAAAGTTATTGGCTATCCTTAACACATTTCTCTGTTTTCCAACATGATTAAATCAAAAAGTTCCGAGAAATAAAGTAGGAGAATAAATTTTTAGGCTTTCGATCGGATAAGGAGAGAATTTCGGGATAAATAAACGGGACTCTCTATTTTTTCATTAATAATGTACATTCAGAATTAAAAAAAAAGTTCTCAATGAAAATATTGAATGTAGTACTTGAAAATTCGAATTCGATACCAAACTCTAAGGTGGCGCGCCTTATTTCGGTTTGGTCCATTATTCCGGAAATCTGGCTGTATATATTATTACATAAATATAGCTTTTCCAATTTCTCGATTGTCGCCGAATTGTCTCTCAGTGGCTTTTTCGTTCGAAAATTTTTACCATCTTCGATCCCAAAATTTTTCCGGGGGCTGTTCACTTCGAATCCACGACTAAACGCATAGAGCGCGCATAACTATAAGTAATGGCAAATTACGCTAATTATTAAATCTGGACGTATCCTTCGACTAATGCATTAGGCGAATTAAAATCCGGGACGCCCAAAGACAAAGAGTGAGAGGGAGAGAGAGAGAGAGAGAGAGAGAGAGAGAGAGAGAAGGGAAGAAAAACAGAACAACCCTAATTTGCAACCGAATACGAGATAAAAGCTGCCGCGGAGCAGCCCGACGACCGTGTAAGGGAAAGGAGAAGAGAGCCGATTAATAAAAAAGTTTTCGAAAGTCCCGTCGAGCCCGTCCGTTACGCACAGCCCGCGTGACTTCTCGGCGTCTCGCGCAGATACGCGCGCACGTCGCGACACTGCTTTATATATATATATATATATATATATATATATATAGTCAGCCAGCGGTTCTTCTCCTCGGCCAATTCCCGATGCGTAATGAGGGTGGAAATTTATTTGTCTACGAGAGAGCGAGAGAGAAAGAGGAGGAGCGAGCGAGTGCGAGAACGAGACCGCGGTCATGATCTGCGTCGCGTGAAATTTTAATAAATGCTCCCGTGCCGCCGCGGGTCCGTGGGGCGGCGAGTGGCTTGGGTTTGGTTGAGTTGGGACGGCGGGGGGGGGGGTGAGAGGGTGCAGGCTTTCGCTTACAAAACGGGTTAAATAACTTAGGTAAGAGTCGCGCGAGAGGGCCGGCGCCAGGCTGCGAAGCTGCGGAGACGAGTCGTGCGGGAGAGGAACGGCGAGGGGGGGGGGTGGCAAAGGGGACAGGAGAAATATTAAACAGTCTTGTTTTCGCGTAAATCAGTTAGGAAATTCACGAGGCGACCCCCTTTGCTTGTCGAGGCGCAGGCAGAGAGAAAGAGAGAGAGAGAGAGAGTTTAACCCTTCCGAGATCCCTCGCGATGAGGAGAGAGAAGGGGGGGTGGAATCGACCCCTCCGGCCCGATTTGCAGTCCTGCTCGCAACGACGTCTCTTCAGTCTTACTCCTGGCATCTCTCTCCGGTCTCTCTCTCTCTCTCTCTCTCTCTCTCGCTTTCACTCCGTTATATCGACCGATCGAGTGGTGTTAAAGACGTTTAGGGTTGACTTTGATTCATGAAGTGACGGTGCTCCATATACAGTCATTCGTATGTACAACCGAGATAGACAATCCAAAAAAACAACACAAGGGAGAGCATTGCAAGAATTGATTGGATTTCTGTACTTCATCATGCTGATAATATGTATATATAACGATTATGAACAGTAATCGATTAAAATAAAGTAAGTAATTGTTATTTGAACCTCTGTTGCGGGTTATAACCACTTCATATCTAATTAGCAATTTCGATCCACAAGTCGGACCACTATTGCATCACTAAGTTGATAAGCACCGATTCATAGTTAGTCAACGTATAGATCTGCTTCTTATTTTTAAAAAAAAAAAAGAACTTTCGATCTTTTCTTTCAATCCGTAACATTATCGTACACCATATATATATATATATATATATATATATATATATATATATATATATATATACAATGAAGCCCAGGTATCAGCGTTACTCGGTTTACTTTTACGAAATACCTCCGACTGACTAAGGCAAACGTTTCATGCTATCGCTCTCTCAATCTCCCTTTCCTTCTTCCTCTCTGACTCTTTTGAGCAATTCTTCCAGGGAGAGAGAGAGAGAGAAACAATCGAAGGGTATTCAAATGTTTGGCAAAGGGGTGCGGAAAAGCGAATGCCCGACGTTCGTTTGTTGCCCGGCTCCTAATTGATCGCGACCATTGTACGAAAAATCCCAGGCACGCGTCAATCTTCGGGCTCGGAATATAATAATAAGAATAATAACAACATAGTAACAATGATAACAATAATAATGATAATCGACACGCGCGCGCGCGCGCGCGATATCAGTTCCGAATCGTAACGAGGTAGGCGAGGCGAATATCAAAAAGCCAGCGGTATCTCCTTGTGTTATTTTTTTTTTTTTTTTTTTTTTTAATCGAGCCAATACGACGGGTGGAGAGAGACAATGATAGAGACAGGCAGACGTGGCGAATGCTATCCGCAGGAGCAAGGGCTCCTTCCTACAATCGGATGAAAATCATCCCATCGACGGCTCGAATCGCACGAGAGCAGCGCCGCGGTGGCGTATACAGGACGTTGACACGCGCATCGCGAATGGAATGACGATGAACTACGACGGGTAGAAAAATTTTTCTAAACAGTGCCTTTACTCCCGATACGTTGATCGTGATCGAAATAATTTTGCGTACCGTCGACGGCTCGATGCCTTTTATATCAATAGGATTAAGTGTGTGGACAAGTCAGATTATAGGATGTCAATTATTCGAAGTCTACTGTCAGATATTATACACACGCACGCACGACACACACACACACACACACACACACACACACACACACACACACACACACACACACACACACACACACACACACACACACACACACACACACACACACACACACCTATATATATATATATATATATATATATATATATATATATATTTATATTTCCAAAATGTATAAAGCTATATTGAATTGCGCCATCGTCCTCGATTATCCAGAAGAACATACAGACTAAGTTGTTTAAAAGTTCGTGAAAAAATGACGTGTTCAATATTGATCGAAAATAGCAGGTAGCCTTGAATAAAGATTAGACGAACGTAAACTTATTAAGCACATCGTATCCGAGCAATAAGATTTTTTTTTTATATTTTCACTACGATTAATCATATTTTTACGGGAAATATTATTGCGATTAGAAAAATCTTGAAAAGCGCAGTTCCATCCTCGATTCTTCGCAAACAATATTACTTCCTCTCTTACAATGTAAAATTAACGAGATTTCGAATTCTGCGAAACGCGATAAATTTGACCGACTACGCGTCCCGAACGAGTATGCGAAACGCTTCGTCGTCACGACGACGAGCAACGGAGAACCGAAAATACCTACCGCCAATAACGTCGGCCCAGAGCAAACTTCGCGTAAAAATCGCACTTTCAAAAGTCCACTGGGCGATCGAAGTATTTTCCGTAAGAAGTTCAGTTTCCAAAAATCGAGCTCTGAGAGCGTGACGTTTTTGTTCGGAAAATCGCGCTTATCGAAATTTGACCGCTGGGGGGGGGGGGCAAAATAACGCGGTTCACCGATTCAACGTCGATGAATGCTCCTTTCTTTAGCGCGCCAGCGGTGCGCCTCGGTCGTGTCGCCCCAAAATATCCCAGAGCGCGCCGTCGTCGTCGTCGTCCTTGTCGTCGTCGCCGATGGAGAGCGGAGCCGTCGACAACTGTCCCTCGCCAAAGCCTTTAAGACTCTCGACGGCGGCGGCGCGCCCTTCCGTAATTCCGCCCCGCGAAGCCACGCCCGCCTACGGAATTACATTTAAATGCGTGACTAATGCCGCCTCCCTCCCCCTACGCGCACCTTCGCGTCTCTCTCTCTCTCTCTCTCTCTCCAACTCGATTAATCACTCTAGTCACTGATCGATGTTAATTTATTTTTGCACTGTCCCATATACAGAGGAATGCTCCCGTTCAGGGACGAGTGGAATCGAACGAATTCGAGAGAGAGAGAGAGAGAGAGAGAGAGAAGCTTATCTGGCTTATTTCATCGACAGACGGGTGTATTATAAAATTTATTTCATTTTCCGTTGCGTTTACTCTATTATCATATGTTCATATGGCATTTTCTTAGTCCGACGTGCTAATTATAAATTGGCTGTGATACGGATCTTCAAGTCGCCTCTCTGTGATTAATACCGAAGTACGGTTTTTTATTTTAATTTCAATCGACGAATTATTATTATTATTATTATTATTATTATTATTATTATTATTATTATTATTATTATTATTACATTATAAATTGCATCCGAAGCGTCCCTAAAAGCGAATATCGATCTTTTAAATATTGAACCTTTTCTCCCTGTACACGAATAAACGTACATCCGTCTGTTTAGCTCTCTGGATCACCGTTCGGGACCGATCTTATCCGGCGGATACTCGCGCGACTCGCTCGATCGATCGATCGTCGTGCGACATTTTTGGAATATAACGCCTGCTCAACGGTCGTGATTAACGTTTCGGTTATATTTGAAAAGTAGGCAATGAATAATTCTATTAAGGAAGGAATCATCAAAGACGTACTTAGGCTTTAATCTCTTAGGAACACATAAATAAAAAAATATAATTTTCTTGTCTTGTTAAATGTTTTTCAAAGAATTTTTACACCAAAGAGTGACAACTTTAGAAAGTAATTTGATATTTGGTGTTTTTTATACGTAGTCTGAATTTACTACTTTCATTAAAATGCAAAATAATGTAGTAGAATAACATAAAAGCGGGCTCATAATAAATATACTTCGATGCCGGGTGACAAAAAACGCAAAAAATGCTTAAAATATTTCGTTCCCTTTGATAACCGATATATCAACTCTGCAAAGTTCAGTGAGGTCTGTAATGGATTATCTTTGTGTAATGAGTAAAACGATCTTTTTCTTATGGATTTATCTCATTTCCTAAATGTAATACAGTTTTATATTTAAAAAATTCCCTATATTTTATGCAGACTAACTTTTTGTATACGACCGTGCTCCCATGACACTTGACGATTTATTGTACGACATTTATTAATATTATTATAAAATATATTACATTACTTTTATTGCCATATAATATACAGCTGTAGACCGAATGAGAAATAAAGTTTCCAGTAAGCCCAAATCTTTACGGAAACGAAAAGTTTCAAAACGGTATATCTCAAAAGTACGTATTATCGCAGTAACAGCTTCACTGTAATATTATCGCATATAAAATAAATTATCATCCAATAAGCTCGTAATCTCCGTACTGACTTAGCCGCTCGTTTACTGATCAACCGCGAAAAAGGGGGTGAGGGGGGGGTAGAAAACAATTCCAATCAGTGATCAAAAAAAAGAAAGAAAAACGGAAACCAACGACGACTTGCGAAAAATCTTGCGCGGGAGACTCGTGGAATCGAAAAAAAAAAGCTGGTCGCGTGCCCCACCGCCCGCCGCCGATGCGCCGGCCGCGCGCGGGAAACTGCAGGGCGGCAAAACAAAAGGGAAACGGGATCCCGGGCACCGTTGCGATCCTCTGCTAAATAGACGGGGAGAGAGAGAGAGAGAGAGAGAGAGAGAGAGAGCGAGCGAGTCGGTACATAATGTCCCGGCCGACCGGTGTATTATGCCGCGCGAGTAACAAAACGTATATATCAAGCGCGAGGCAGAGCGGCGGGGGTGGAGGGGGGTAGGAGAGAAAAAAATGGGTATAAATGCAGCTCCAGCCCTGGACGGGCGAATTAATGACGCAGGACTCTCGGTCCTCCACAAAAGGGGGACGCCGCCTCGCCCCGATCCCGCGCGCGATTTTCTTTTATTACCACAGCGCGTCCGCTCCTTTTTTTTCTTTCGTTTCATTTCATTTTTTTTCCCTCCTTGTTTTCCTTCTTCTCTTTTGTTTTTCCTTTTCTCTTTTTTTTTTTTTGCCCGCGCCAACGACGAGCCGCGCGTCGGCACACGCGTATTATTTACCGGATTCGGCCGCGGCCACGTGGCGCCCTCCCCCCTCCCCACCAACCCATCCAGCCCTCGCGCCATTGTTCGGGGTTTTCTTCGCGTATAATGATCGGACTGGCACGTATGCATCGTCCCCCCCCCCCCGGAATAGGCGAGGACGCGCGCTCGGACGCTGCTGCGCGGTGAAACGATACGCGAAGTGAAGGACGGGGGGTGGGGGAGGGTGGTTCGGAGGAAGCCCCAAGGGGCAACGAGAAGACGGGGGGGATGGGATTGATGCAACAAGTCAGTTTGTGTGTGTCCCTGAATGTACTCTTGTTTTCTATTAAATATTAAAATATCGGAAGCTTCTCACGGCGTGAAATATTTCTCAAATGCCTATGAAAATAAATTCTGCTAAATAATTTAAATTAAATGTTATCGAACAGTATTTTATGAGATTTCGAAAATAATAATGTTTTTATAATCCTTATAGAATATTCCAATGAACAATATTATTTTATACCGTTTTTGCGTAAAGTTGATAAAAAAGATTTTTTATAGACTTTAAAACATTAAAAATAATCTTCTAATTATGTGTTTCGAAAATATCAAAATAAAAGAATTAGATGAAACTTTAAGCATTCGTGAAAAAAGCTTTTTCATATGCTAGAGCACAACTTTTTCGTGGAAATATTTAAAAATTCTCTGTGAGTGATTTATAAGATTTTTTATATTGTATTTGTCAAGTTTAATGCGGTACTTTAGAAATTTTTCCAAAAACTATTTCAAAACAAATATTTCAAAAACGTCGGGTTAAATTTATCTTTCATTTGATAGCAACGTGCAAATAGTTGGATTTTTTTTCTTTTTGTCGTATTTTCCACCGAAGAATAATTTTTTCACTTCCTTCATTTTCATAAAAAACATTTTTTATCAGATCCTGACGGATCCTCTTCTCCTGTACGCATCTGCGGCACATTAAAAGGTAAAGAAAAAAAAAACAAAAATAAAAAAAAAGCGGCACATCGAGCTCATCGCAATGCGAACGGCGTAATCAGAGCATATATATATATATATATATGTGCGAACGATTTGTACCGCATTAGGCCCTCGGCGAAATTGCTCGGTGTAATCCGGACGTAATGTGGAAGGGCCGTCGAGAGCGAGAGAAAAGAGAGCTAAACGGTGTTGGGGCAGGACGCGCAGGGCGCTCGGGGGGGAGGGGGGAGACCCTTCACCGCCCACAGTCCTCCCTTCAGCGAACTTTTCAATGGAATCATAATTACATACACCAGACCCGGCTGAGATATGTATTTTTCCTCTGTTTCCATTTTAGCCACCCCCCCCCCGCCGTCCCTCGGCCCGCCGAGCGTATCTTCCAGCGGTGTCAGCCGCCACGGCCAAGCGGCCGCGAACGAAACGTGAAACGCAAAGGGGCCAAAGGGTGCGGCGCTCCGGCTGCGTGCCGCCCTTGCGCCTCCCACCCCCTCCCCCCACCTCCTCACCCGACCCGACGACCCCGGTCTTCGGCTCCTTTTGCCTCCTCGCCCGTCCGAACCCGCCCGCGCGGGCGCGCTCTGATCATTTTTATTGCCGTCCTGAAAAATTGTTCAATTTTAAATATAAACCGGCCGCGGCGGGTGGAGGGAGGGGCGGCGCTGGTTCGTTTGCGCGCGCATAACGACGTCGTTTTCCAAATTCTCGCTCTTTCGTCGGGCGCGCTTGGACGCGTCACTCACCCCCCCCCCTCCCTCCACCGCGCCATCGACCGGTTTTATTCAGGGAAATTGCAATTTCGTCCGTAGCGGGAATTTGGTAAAAAAAAAAAAAAAAAAAATTAAAAAGTAAATAAAACGCACAAGGATTTTTGGACTGAAAGAAAAGTATTATTCTCGTTGATTTATATATAGTGTTTTAATGTGAATATATATGGAATACAGAAATCCCTGTTAAATCGTGAAAATTCAAGATAATTAATTTATCAAATAAATAAGTATATTGAGGTACTAGTCGTCTCGACGGTCGAAATTCGTAAAATTTTGATGCATAAATTTTGACATGTAAAGATTTTTAATACCGGCGCATAGTCCGTCGAATATTTTTATAATATGAGACGCGCGCAGAAAGCGATTTAGCAAGAATTACGCTATTTTACATGGGACGACGAGGCAGGCACGCGCGTGTGAGAAAACACGGTAAACATCGTCTTACAAAAAATATAGTGATCTGTCTTAGAACGTTTGCTGAAATCGGTAGAGACGGTCGATTTATCGCAATATTCACGGTGATCTTAAATCACGTATGAAAATTGCTAATTTAAGTTGCATATATTAAATTATTGCATTCGATAACTATTATAAATTCCATGTAGATTATATTCGAGATAAAAAAAAAATTGTTTGCGATGAAAGCTCCGACCTATTCCGAAGCAATATAATAAAACGATTAGCGCGTGCCATGATTAAATTATTTATATTTTCTTTATAAACAAGGTTAATAAGGTATTGGAAACCATGGGGAATAAAAAATAATGTTTAATCGCTGTTTATCGGTATTGAGGCACTTCGAGGTCAGTACTTATTGATTCATGGTTAAATGGGAACAAAAAAAAATGAAAATAAGAATGTCGAATGAAAAACAGGACTGCACCGCAAATCATGGCGCTTTAATTTTTACGAGATTATGAGGAAAAAAAGTTAATGTTGAACTTAACATATTTTATCATTCATATTTAAATGTAATGCAATTGTTAATTGCCTATTGAGAAGGAAAATTCTACGCCAACCTTAAGCTGAATGATAATTTCGAAAATAAAATTTGCATATTCGATTAATTCTCGATTTAAATGAAAAATTAATAAATTAAGATGTTGACAAATGAAACATAAACTGCTGCGATCTTGTTAATGAATAATATAAGAAGATCGACTTGTTAAAAGGAAAAATAAAATGGACCGATTTCGCATTCCCAGCAGGCCGGCAAAATGAGATGAAAAAAAAAAAAGAATAAATAAATTTCTTCGCAGGACGCGAAGAAAACCGGCATTCCCCGCATAATTTACACAAAGATCCATCCAAAAACCCGTGAATTTCGAAACGACCCTGCCCCCCCCCCACCACTCCTCGACCGCACACAGCCCTTTTTAACGAGTCCCAACAACGAGACGAGCGCACGGCACCAACTCGGCCAGCGCGCGCGCGCGCGCTAAACAATTTCCAACGCGCTTAAATCAACATAAGCAGCGGCGCTCGCCGAGCCGCCCCGGCGACCCGAACGGAGAAGGAGAGAGAGAGAGAGAGAGAGAGAGAGAGAGAGTGAGAGACTCCTCTCCCTCTGAAAGCCGGTGCAAAGTCACCGCAAATCCTCCGCGCGGGCGCTGAGACGCAGCGCGACCGGGTGGTGAAAGGGGGTTGCGTAGGGTCGGGGTAAACAAACAGCGAAAATAATATAATTTACAAAGGATTAGAAATGCCGGCGCGAGGCGAGTCCCTCGCGAAGGGGGGGAGGGGGGAGGGGGGTGAGGATAAAAAGAGACGGCCGAGGAGGCCGGAGATAGGGAGGGATGGAGAGAGAGAGAGAGAGAGAGAGAGAGAGAGAGAAAAGGGTTGGCACAAAGCGGCGGAGAATATAACTGTTTCTGGTTATAATTGATATCCTGGCAAAGCTCTATAATCCTCCCTCTCTCGCTCTCTCTCTCTCTCTCTCTCTCTCTATCTCTACCGCTCCCTCGACTCCTTAAGAGTAGTACCTTTGCCGCCGTAGCTCGCCCTCGCCGATGCCTCCTCTTCGCTTATTCTCCCTCTTCCTGTCTCGCTGTTACTCCGTCTCTCTCCTCTCTCTCTCTCTCTCTCTCTCTCTCTCTCTCTGCCTCTCTTCACCCCTCGTCCACTTCATTATATTACTATATGAAACGGGCTCGAAATCGAGAGCGCGTCATTGTTGAATCCGCGAGCCCGTGTACATCTGTCAATAACGTACGATTTTTCTCCCATGGCGAGGATATTTTTCTTCCTTTATCCCCCTTTTATGTTGCTTCCAATTGTTACCAAGCCGATGAATATTATAATTGGACGGACGAGTTGAGCAAATTCAAATTGTGGACGAAGTGCGTACGTCTGACACGACGATAAATTCAGTGTTTTTTTTTTTTTTTTTTTTTTTTGTTTTTTTTTTGTTTTTGTACGTTTTTCGTCATTGTTCAAAGTCTGTAGCGTCTCCCGGGATTTCGTCGCGATTCAAGGAAGGATCATCGAGTGACTGACGCGAACGCGGCACTCTTCAGCTGCTTCGACTCAGTGCCAAGGTAAAGGGTGAACGTTATTTACCGACGGTCGCACACATTCCGTAACCGGCCGCATTGCCGAATTGCACGCAACGACACTTTTACTTTCCCACGCGCGCGCACGACGACGCACCGGCGATAATAATCATCACGTCGGCGCGAAAATTTCATTCGATTCGATCGGCTTCCATTAAACGATACATATAGATATGGAATTTTATATAAGTAGATAGCTATGTATGCATGTATATATATATATATATATATATATATATATATATAGTATTATTCGAATGCCCGGCGCTCCCCATCCCCCGTAAATTTCCGCTATCCTTACATCGTCGCTCATGAATAAAATATTAGGAGGCTTACAAATAGAATTTCTCTTTCGTAATCCAAATTAATGCGAGGCAGTTTTGAGGTAATTAATCGATCGGACTGCCGTAAACAGGGTGAGCGCGTGTAGTGAAAAGGGCGAGTTGTCAATTTTTTTTTTTTTTCACCTAGTTTTAGTCAACGGGACTTGGTCACTATACGGATTAATTTTATTTTAGGCCTCGAAGTAGTAATTATTTTTTTAGTGTATATATATATAGGAATATCTATAGATACATAGGTAGATGTATCGATCAATAGATTTAATAACATAATCGTTAGAAATCGGTTTACACATATTGGAACTATTGACACTTTTCTCGATTTGGCCAAGGCTTTCAGTACAGTGAATCTGGATAAAACTACTAGATAAAGTAGAATGATATGGTATAAGACGAATAGCGCTAGGAGAGTATTTTACCAAAACGAGGACAAATAGTTAAATTCGCGAGCAACGAAAGTACAAGTTGCTCATTGAAAACATAACGTTTCTCACGGAAGTATCCTGGCATCATTATTATTTATTATTTGCGTCAACGACTTCTTAAGCCGAGCGCCCGACAATTCTATCGCATCGTATGCGGATTATAGTGTAATTTGTAGAAATGAAGACAGTCGCTGTACAGTCCAATAAATAAATTTTCATCAAGCATAATAAATCACTCGGTGGAGGAGAATGAATTATCCCTGAATACTTAAAAAATCTAATTTATAAAACATTTGAATTTTATAAAAATATTTATCCGTCCCACTTACGAATTTTAATCGATAATATTGACATTAAAAGACTTTACTTAACTGAACATTTAGAAGTAATGCGTGATTCAAATATGAAGCGGGATAATCATATAATTCACTTACTTAACAGAGCGAAATATTTAATTTCTGTTTTTCGTTAAGATGCCCAAAGTCATGATGAGGCAATGTCTAATACTCACTTATCTCATAGCATAGCAACTTATGGAATCACCAGCTGGGGTTGTGCTTGCAATGAATGTACTAGATAACATGGAATCATAACAATAAAGGAATTTTGATAATAACTTTACAAAATGATAATACAATGAGAAAACCATAAATGATCACAGAAATTTTTAAATGGCAAAGGTTATGACATTTTTATAATGCTTTAAGAAATAGTTGCCATCGGTCAAATTGTGTGTGAATGGAAATAAATATTTAAACTTGCCTGAAATTGAAGAAAATATTATAATTACGAACAATACTTTTCTTGTCTAAGAAAATTATTTAATTCGTTACCAACAGTATACAAAATTCTAAACAATAATAAAGAGAAATTAAATAATAATAAAAAAATTCTATTCAAATGCATTGAAAATGAAACAAGTGTATGATTTGATTACTATATAGTATATATATAGCCTTATTTAGAATACACAGTATGTGTTATTACAAATTTATATTTACATTTAAATTTATATCAATTTGATTTTTGCTTGATTCAAGAATTTGATCCGATTGGCATTGAGTCGCGCCGGAACCTGTACACAGACAACTTCAATTTTCTCCATAGAATCGTTAGCATATTCGATTATATATATATATATATATATATATATATATATATATATATATATATATATATGATTTATAAATCGGCGAAATTGTCGCCGATGTTTATTGCGCAGATGTATGGTTCAACGTACGCGGCTCGGTTTTTTTTTTTATTCGCTAATATCATTGTTCAATGTCGGCGGTGTAACAATGAAATTATTGCGGGTAATGCCTCGTGTGTAAATGCGCATGTACGCCTGCTGGAAGAGCCAGCGCGATAAGATATTAATAACGGCAATATATATATATATATATATATATATATATATATTGCTTTGTGTACGTCTACCGTGTATCTATAATAACGCCCGACGCACGGCATACGGGGAAATAAACTCGTTCGTCATCGGACTAAATTAATCGCGAGCCTCCGCTCGCCTCTAAGGCGCGTCGACGCTTCGCTATTTTTCCAATCCCCCCCCCCCTAATTACTCTCTTCGCGCGTAGCTTCTAAACGGCAAATTCTCAGATATTTGCCTGTGCGTAAAAATTGCGCAGACATCTCTTACGCCGTTCACCTACTGTCTCGATCAAGGAGTGACGCATAACGCGCGATCTCGATCGATATTTCTCTCCGCTTTCGTTCGCGCGCATTTCGGACTGCACGGGTCGTGGTATCTGTGTTATTTGTGGAGAGGCCTTGGATTTATATCCTTAGCATCTTGATCGATTGCTTATCTACGGTAGACAAGATGAATTAGCGAAAAATCCAGAAAGAAGAAGCCTCTCGATTTTATACGTAATGGATGATTCAAATTTAGAGAAGTCCAGATGGTTAGGTTGTTCGTTACTATAAGAGAATATACATTTTTTTTTTAATTTTTGATTTTTATTTAATTTTGATTTTATTTTTTAATCAATTCCACGTGCGTGATTATAAACAGGGATTTATATAAATGTAACATGGATTGTGTAAGAACTGGAAGATAAAAATATTTATTAATTTAGAAACTACACGCGGTATATGCCGCTATATTTCACAATGCACTTTACCATCGCATACCGTAAACATAAAAACTAAAAAAAAAAAAACAACCGTCGTAAAAATCGTTGATAAAGACGCTGTACCTATAAGACTTTTTTGAAGATCGAGGATTGCGAAAAATTTCGAAAAATCCCGATAGATGGAAAATTGCACCTTACGTTGCAGCAATGCACTCGTCGCCTAAAATGCGTTTAAGCTTTTTTAATGCGAAATTCAACGATGAACAGACTTACAAGTAAGACTGTATTTTCCCATTCATAGGCGAGATACGTTAATGAAAATACAAGGACTTGTTAAAATACGCGGGCTACGATTGTTGACATTTTTTCAAGTTCTATCGATGCGCACTTTTAACGAATGAAAATCGAGAAGCTAAAAGCACGTATAACTTTAGTGGCTATCGCATCAGCACTGAGCCACGAAATTGTTCAGAAATTTTATTGCAGCACTCTCCAAGCCCGTGAGATTAAAAAATTCCGAATTTTGATTTTTTTTATATAGTTTTGTTTGTCACTGCACTTCTTACCGATATGTCAATTATACATAATAGATCTATCTTAGATTCTCAATAGGTTGTGTCGCATAAATGTTACGCAATGAATACAAATATGAATAAGACTAATACTAACAATAATGATAATATTAATAATAATAATAATCAAAAGGCAAATAAGTATATTTATAAGAATGTCTGTTAAGGGAAAGGGTGAAATAAATACAATCGTTAATTATGCTATATTAAGTTTAATTGTAAAAATAAAAAAGGCATAAAAAACCTCCACTCAGTAAGTGGAGGAAAAAGCCGTAAAATTAATCTACAATATCTGTGTCTTATATTAAACAAAAATAATACAATATATTAGAAAATATTTGAACTTACAGACAGAATAATGTCTACGCGAAAGCAAAAGGTCACTTATTACTATAATAAATTTCGAGAGCTCCCTTACCAAGTAAATTCTGGCGCGTTAGAGATGAGGCTAAGGTGAAAGGGATCTTCTGCCAATCCTCCTACGCTACGTGGTGACTCCTAACGTCTTAGGAAACGGGGACGGCCCTTGACAAGCACGGTAGCAAACGGGCCCTAAAGCCGCTCGAGAAGTCCCTCAGAGATCCGCACAGGGGTGGATCTCGACAAGGCCTGATTGCCAAGTTCACTAATTCCCACTAGCATACAGCGCCTAACTGTCACAGTTTTACAAGTTTCTTGCGTCGCAAAATAGGACAGATTACACGTGTATGGATAGACTCGGCGATATTGGCACCTCTGTATAGGTTTTGATGCGCGCGACAATTACTAAACAGTACACAGTTCGTAGGCGATAACTACGTACACGACCTAGCGTATTGTAACACGCGTGAATTTATGATAACGGACGGCAACTTATGATGAAAATAAAGTACGCAGAAACTAATACGAGTTAGCACGAGAAGTCGCTGTGCACGGTTTGAATGTCGAGGACAGAACGTCCTTTTCCCGTGGGCAAAATCTGTGTTCTTCCTCAGAATTCAGAAAAAGCGAGGAAGACAGAGGGAGAGAGAGATATTGTAAAACGTAAGATAAATAAGAGAAAGCGGTGAGAAGAAAATGAAAGCCGAATTTATTTTCCGACCTGGCTAAATTAGGGACCGAAATTATATATATATATACATACGAGTTCAAGAGGCGTCATGAATACAGCCGCCCAGCCGCCTCGCAGATGCTTCGGTCCCTAGCGCTCCGAGTGGTTGTAAAAGCAGAGGCCTGTCCAGTTTCGGAAAAGCGCACCATGGTACGTGCTAAATGCGCCAAGAAAAAGATTATATACCCATACGTATACACATACATACACACACATCCGCTCAGTTTTCTCACAACAGAAGTTTTCATCGCAAGAAAGTAAGACCTACATACATATATACATACACTTACGCACACGTATCATATTTATACATATATACATACATATACACACACGCCCATATATATATATATATATATATATATATATATATCTACACATACATACACCTACACATACACATCCTTTGGTTTAAATCACTGAATCATAAACAGGTTCCTTTTCTCGCTTTTTTTTGGCTCATTTAATCACTGATCTTTAATCACGTAAATTATTCATTTTGAATAATAATTTACAAACACACACACACACACACACACACAGGAGAGCGAGCCAGATGAGATAGAGAGTTAGAGAGAGAGGAGAAGAGAGAAATAGGACAGAGATAGAGAAGAGGGCGAGATAGAGAAAGAGAGAGATAGAGAAAGAGAGAAAGAGGAAGAAGAGATAGATAGAGAGAGAGAGAGAGAGAGATTTCCCACTATTAGTATAATATTCCCACGATTAGTAAATAAACGTGCTCGTCTGAACGCGACAATTCGACGTACGATTCTCGCGTCACTGAAGAAACGCCCAATGAACCGCGTCACCCGGCCCCTCCGCGCCCTGCTCCTCGAGCCCCGAGCGGACGGGGGCGCTCTCGAAAATTATCGACAGCCGCGCGAAAATCGCGCGCCGATACGTAGGCAAAAGGGTTCGCGGGTGCATGCGTACGCTGAATCCCCGAGAGGTGCGTGTGTGTGTGTACGTGTGCGCGCGCTTGTGTATATAAAGCGCGTCGTAAGCGGATCGGGCGGCCCGTATGAAAAATGCATCGGGCGCACATTGGGCGTAATTGATAGAGCCTGCGGTGCCTGTGTAATAATACGCGCCCACTCGCTCTCGATTGCCCGTCAAATTTGCACAGGATCGGAAATGCAGGGGCGAGTGGGTTGACTCGTTCCCCCACCCCCTCCCGCGGCAACTTTCGTCATACAGGGCCTTTGCTTCCTTCACTGTTTTCCCGTTTCCTTTGTTTTTGTCTTTTTTTTGTTGGTTTTTGTTTATTTTTCTGTTTTTTCTTTTCGTCTTCATATATCCGTCTCTCCTCTACCTCCGCTGTTTCTTTATTATTATTCGCGTTTGCTTCGCGTTATTGTCCTCTTCTTTTATCCGGCTTCTAATCGTTCAAATGTATTTTATCGTTTTATGAATTACGGCGATTCTTTTAATCGCTATTCACGTATATGAATCTTTCCTATATAGTCCAAGCGGAATCTTTCCTATCGTACGTTCTTTGCAATTTTTTAATTTTTATATAGACATATTATAAAATATTTTCCTTTGAATATTTGAAAAAATTTGAATCCTTGTGCTCGCATAAATATTATATATGATGATACACATTCATCTTTACTCCGTTCGTTCTTTTGCCTATCCTTATTTTACTCAAATCTAAAATATTTTTTCGAAATTCGAAAAAGAAAGCAAATTTGTAAAAATAAATTCGTTACTGTCAGGCAATTTTTCACAATTTAGTTGCGTTATCGTAATTTTGACAATACAATTGTGTTAAAGTATAAAGTAGGTGTTGAATTCGCAATAAAAATGTATCCTATGAAGTTTTATTGATTGAAGTTAATTATCCCAGTAGAGTCTGAAATGAAAATTACTATTAAAAAAGATTAATTGAATTAACTTAAAAAAAACGAATTAAAAATAAAATAAATTAATCTACATACGATGTTAGTAAAGCACATTCTGACAGCCAACACCATCTAAATTTACCTTTGATATTATCTGACGTTTCCAACCGGTTTAGTGGATCTTCCAGGACTAAACTAAATAAAAAGTTACGATGCTACTATATATATCCCAACCACACTCGTATATTAATTTATACAATATTTACAGAATACTCGCTCCGCTTGATTTTAAAAGAAAATTTTATGTTAATATGTAAATTCATATTAATAAAGAATGATAAGTGTCAATTTACTTGATTCTAACATTAAATGTTTATTATTGCGATTTTTCTCAACATGAAGACTTTTAATGGCTTCCTTCTTATATATTATCTACCGTTAGCACTTTATTCTAAAATATTTTACGACTGTCTATATTAACTATATTAATAGAGTAAGCAAGCCCGAGAAAAATATTTATTAATTGAATTTACAACAGTCGACATACGTAAAATCGATAAGTAACATTAACTTTAGCACAACCGAATATCCATGCCTAATGCCAACGTGTATGTCTATTGGAAAATTTGATTTTTAAAAAGCAGTTAAAAGAAAGACAAATTACAAGAATATATATATATATGGAACGCTTCAATTTCCTTGAGAAACAAAGAAGCAATATAAATCGCTCTTTCTTTTCAAAATTCAAGGACTTCACAAAGAAAGTACAAGCCCCACTAATCGATTTCGAGATCTAATTTCAAGAAAAGAAACGACGCGCACGCAATTTTTCCGCCCTCTCGCTCCCGTTCGTCCCCATGGCTCCCAATTAGCGCGAGAAAAGAAAAAAAAAAAGGGAAGAAAAACGAAAACAATCCGTAACCACCGCGCGAGCCCTTATCCCGCCCGCGTCCGTGATATCCTGCTCGCGGCTTCGGAGCCTGTCGCACAGGTCGCGGTTTCACGGGCGATACAGAGCTGATAGAGCGCGCGCCAGGCGCGCTGGAAAATCTCGTTAGACGCTAGCGCCGCGCCCCCGCGGCGGGAGGCACGCGGACGAACGGGGCGCCGTGTATCGGCAACAAGCGGCCTGCGCAACAGGTGCGCGGAGGTGCCGCGCCGCTGTTGACAATCTCTTCAATACATCTACGCGCGCGCTCTGCCCTCCCTTCCCCACCGCCTTCTCTCTCTCTCTCTCTCTCTCTCTCTCTCTCTCTCTCTCTCTCGCGCCCGTTTATACACGCCCGTTCACGATTCAACGCCGCCGAACTGGGTGGGAGCGAAGCGCAAAATAAAGCCGGAAAATTGCCGGCCGACCGGATTCGCGGGCGTGGGGGTGGCGAGGGGGGAGGACGGGGTGGGGGAGGAGGTCGGGGTGGACGCCCGATTGTTTTCCGCGGGAGAGAGCGAGCTATCCTGAAATACGTCCACTTACTCGGCCGCGTTTATTGGCCGATTTACCGGGAAGAGGTGGTTGGGGGGGAGGGAGAGGGACGAGGTAGAGAAGGGGCGGGGGTTTGTTTTTCATTTGATGCCCGCGGCGGATTGCCCGCCACTGCGCTCGAGAGCGGACGGCGCTCCGTTGCGCCCGCGCCCCCGCCGCGCATATATATATATATATACCCTCGATCCGCACGCGCTGTTTTCGTTTGCAGAGGCAATAATTTTCGTCGATCAAGTAAGATTGGAATGACGGCTTTTTTGCCGGGCCGTGCGCACGTTTAGGGAGTTGTCGAGCGGGCCTACGCCGCGCGCGCGCGCGTACAGATAAATCATTTGCAATGCCATAAACACGGGCGAAGCAGGTATTTCTGAATATAAATACCGAGGTGTATAAGAAAATGACGCTTGTTCCGTTAATTATTTACATTATTATGGGTAGCTGAGTCCGCGCGGCATCGATGAAATTGTAACGTACGATGGGGAGCGTTGAGGATCGTATGCCATTAATTTGGTGTGCAATGAATTTTTTAGAAAATCGTGGCATACTTAAGTTATCGAAACGAGTTATGTGTATATTTATCTATAGAGAGATCATGTTTTTACAAATTATCGTTCTTGCACGATGAGGTTAGTATCGTTTATTTCCTTATAATATGTCCTTGTAACGAGACGAAGATATTGTCCGACAAATTTCTTCCGAATAAACGTAATAAATTAATCTTGACTCACTTTGAATAAATAACGATAAAATTGGCTTCCTCTAATTTTAGACGCCAACGAATACAAATAAATTATTTCACATTGAAATTGTAATAACAATACATGAACCTTTTTACTTAGACGTTTTTCTTGATGAATTTTGAAAAATTATTATCGCAGACTAGATTGTCAAACTACCTTGATTGCAGCATTGTATTACTGGCGGAGTCGCCAAAATTCAGCACACATATTTTCGAATCAATCGATTTCTCGGTTTATTTGAATAAAGACACGTAGTGAGAGATACGGATGATAAATTTTTAACGCCTTTCGTTCAAAAAGATCGTACGTACAACGTGGATTTTCGAACTCCTTCAAAATATGAGCGAATAATTTACTCTTGTCCAATGGAGCATTTTTCTGATCCTTTACACGCGTTTTATCGCGCGAAATCATTAAAAATCATGAAAAATCAGACTGTTTCTTAGCGCAGGCAGAAATTTCGATTTAAAAAGAAAACAAACAAAGAAAAAGAATCAGAACCATAGCAATCTTTTGGATGGGAAAATATAATCGTGAACTTCATAGTCCATCCCACCTGGACGAAAATCCCCTCTTATCGATATGCTCGATCGCGTGCCCGAGACGAGAATTTCAACAAAAGTTCGCCGCGCGAATGGAGACGAGAAAGGGCTGTATATCGTTCGCCCCGTCGATTAGGGATTGCTGATCCGGGCAGGAGGGGGGGGGGCGCATAAAGGTCCACTGTACATTTCTCAGTGGATTTTTTCGGTCACTCGTTACTTGACTTTTTCCCTCCTTTTTTTGATTTTGTCTTCGACGAATAGCCCGGAAACAGTCGTGATATTTGACGTACGACACAGCCGAATCATCCGAAAACCGACGGAAACTGCGGGAACTGAAGAGTAGAAAGAACACGTGCTCCTTCTTTTTTTTTTATATACTTTACACGGAATCGACGTCGAATGAAAAACGATAACGCCCCCCCCATCCGGAAGAGTTGGAAGTATGGCGAGCTCAGACGATGATCGTGAACTTTACCTCGTACTATTGATTTTCAAACGTCTTCCGAAGGTCGTGGCTTAAAATATTCAAACGAGACTCCCTACATATACTTCTGATACTGAATTTGGAGCTTATGTGTGTGTGTGTGCGCGCGCGCGTGTGTGTCTGCCTGTTAAATTTTACGTCGAATCACGCTTACGAAAGGACGACTCGGAATTATCTGGGAATCACCGGTGCCCCAACGGATGGATTCGTTTGATAAATAAATATGAATTTCCACGTAAAAGTAAAAAATGACTGCGTTGAACATTAAAAAAAAAATGCAAATTTTCCCAAATTCTAATTAATTTTATATTTATAACAAATTATAATTACCCGAGGATTTTCTCAGCGATTGTTTCACAAAGTCACGATCTTCTATATTTGTATTTCATTTATGGCAGATCATAATTAAAAAGCAAAACTGTATTTTTTTACGCATCCCATATTCTTGATTGTACTTTTTTTCCCCCTTTAATATCCTAGTAAAGAGGGAAGAAGGAGCAACCGCAACGCTCGGTATATACGTTCGGTACTGAAAAAAAAAAAAGAAAACCGACACGTGCGTGGAATCGACAATGCGTTCTCGGCAATTTGCATACCTAATTCGATTAAATACAGCCGGCAATTGAGTGCAATTAAAAAGTCATGTACAATAAATAAGTTCCCGGTGGCTTGTCAATTTTTTAATGACCGTCGTAATGGCTTCATTTTCCGCAATCGAGCTTATCGACCTACTTTTGCGGTTTCCCGGGGTGAGCGTCCTCAATTACGCACTGTGCGCGTCTAATTGTTGCTTTATACCCCCTCCCCCCTCTCTCTCTCTCTCTTTTTTGGACGCGCTGCTTCGTTAATTTATTTAGAGACTACGGCTGTGCCGAAGCACGCGAACTATTTCCGAGGAGAATCATTGCGAGCAGGGAAGCCTTTATTGTCGCTATTGTAGATAGGGACAATAACCTTTAAAAATTTCACGGCAATGGCCAATGGCCATTTGAGTATCCAATTCTAGTCCAGTATAAATAAAAGTTTTTATTTGTAAATTTTACACGTAAACGTTGCGGTAAACATGCGATGGTAGTTTCACGCGTATTGACATAACCCAGATGCTGGAGTACATAACTCGCTGACTCGTTCAAATAATTCACTAGCGGAATAGATTATATTTAAACAATCCTCCATGCACGATTTCGTGTGTGCGCGAGAATGTATGTCTATGACGAATTTGTCCAGTGAACTATCGTCGCCTTTAAAATATTTAGGAAAAACTCCGGCCGCCTCGTGCTGTGAATAAACGGGAACGAGAATGTCGTTGGCCACGTGCTCGACATCTTCATCGGGTGCTTTGATCAGCAGCATTCGCACTCGTATCCGAACGCGCAATGATCCTTTTCTTTGTCATTCTCGAGATTTAAAAACGAACGGGCAACGAGGTCAATGTAGGACAGGCTTCTGTGATTGAATAATTTTCTGAAAACACAGCAGTTCTGAATAACATAGCAGTCGTAGACTACCACAGTGTGACATGTCAGTGTGAGAAGTCCAGAATAAAATAAATCGTGGAATAATTAAGAATTTTCAAAAATTAGTTGCGAACCTCATTTCGTATTACAATGGGCGATGCCAAGACGCCCCATGATCAAGTCGTAGTTACGATACATAATGCAAGTCGTGGAATTCTTTTTTTTAGAACTGCGCAGAAAAGAACTGAGTGGTAGTTTCTTTGGGTCAGACTAGTCGTTCAATTGAGAAACGAACGAATAAAGCCGTAAAATCATAACGCTAAAAGAAAAATCTTTCGCAGGTGTCAATGGAGCATACTATTACTCATCGCTACAATATTAATCCAAAGAATTTCGAAGTAATAATGAATCGATGATGATAGAAAGATCAAATATATTGATGATTATGCAGACGTCAGCGAAGCGTCCTTCAGTCATCACGAGGCAATACTCGATCAAGTCATAATTAGTCTCTTAAAAGTATAACATACTCTCATTCTTACCATATTTATATTTCCACGTTCTTATTTTGCTTCCGAATCTTCCGAAATATCCCAAAATTTGGAACAACCGTTGGAAAAAAAATCAACGAATCCTGAAACTACGTCTGATTCCTTGCTATTCCTTGATTTTAATATATTCCTATTTAAGAGATAAAAGAGAGACATTGATAAGTCCCAGGGGTAGTTGATAATTTCGCCAACGTTCAAAATATCGAGAAAACTCATCCCCAACCATACGTAAAAACGGTTTCACGAGCGCTTATGCCAACCGGGGCAAAAGGACAGGTGTGTTCGTGTCCATCCTTACATGATATATATAGATATATATATATATATATATGAACATGTGTCTTTCGAGCTGCCCGAGGCGACCAGCGGCGCACGCTCGCCCGCCGCGAGCGACGTGACAGTCGCGCTCGCCGTCGCGCTGCCCCGTGGCCCCCTACTGCGCAGGCTCGGCGATCGCGCGCGTGCCGCTGCCGCTGCCGCTGCGCTATCGGGCGGCGCGGGGGGTTCGCGCGAGCCCGTGCGCCGATGGCGTGCGCGCGCTCGCCTACCGCTCGTCGGGTGGGGCGAGGGTGGGCGGCGGGAAGAGGGCGAGGGTGGGAGGGTGGTGGGGAGGGGAGGGGGACGAGCGACCGACCTCTCTCGCCATCAGGCGGCGACAGCGACGGCGGCGCGGCGTCTCGCGGAGCGCTGGCACAGTCGCGACGGCAGCCACCGGCGCGCGATAGGCGCTCTCACTCGCTCCTCTTATATTTATATATAAATTTATATATATAAATATATATAAATATATATGCTCATGTATATATTTATATAGCGAGGTCCCCTGTTGTCCGAGGAGGTGTCGAGCGTTTACGAGACGACGGCGTCGCTGTTGTAAGGCCGCGTGTAATATATATATATATATATATATATATATATATATATACATATATATATACATAAATATATATCATAAGCGTGTCGTGTGATTGGAGCGCGCGCCGATCGAGAGCGACAGGACATCGGCGAAATAAGCGTATACATAAGGTGGGGGCGCGAGGTGGCGGCAGCGTGCTCCCAAGGGATCGCGACAGAGTGAGAGACAGAGAGAGAGAGGCCGAGAGAAGGAGAGAGCACGCGCTAAAGGGTGAAAGGGGTGGGGGCGTGCGCGCGCGCGGGCGCGAGAGTCGCTTATGTACGGAACGGCGGACAGTTGCAGAGGGAAAGGGATAGTATAGGTCTAAAGAGAGACGGAGAAACGAAGAAAAGGATAGAGCGCGAAGAGAGGGCGAAAGAGACGGAGAGCGTTAGATAAAGAGGCGGAGGCGAATAGATAGAGAACAATACAGAGGGATAAAGAAAGAGAAGAGAGAGAGGGAGAGAGAGCGGGGCAGAGAAAAAGAGACACGGCGAGAACGGGAGTGACAGAGAGACAGAGAGAGAGAGAGAGAGAGAGAGAGAGACATATAAATCGGGAGACGGCAGGACCGAGCAGAACAGCCACGAGGAAGAGGGACATGCTGGAGCCGCGCTGGAGACCCGTCCAGGTAGTGACACTAAAGTCAAATTCAAACGTCTGTATGTGCTACTGCTGCCTGTCACCCCGCGCGCACGCTTGTTAAAAAAAAAAGTAAAAAATAAGAAAAAAAATAAAAAAAAGAACGAGCCAGATTCTTATCGCACGCTCTGCACGCTATAAAGCACGTGATACATAAACACGTACACACGCATACATACACCTCCACACACACCCATATATATACATATAATATACAAATCACATACATACATATATATAACACATATACAAACATATACACATTCACAATATATATATATATATATATATAAATAATATATATATATACTATATGTACAAATTTGCACGCTGTCTGCTCTCCAGCCCACACCTTCCTTCTCTTCTCTCCTCTCTCTCTCTCCTCTCTCTACTCTCTCTATCTCTGTGAAATGCTCTTCTCTCGTCTCTCGCTATATTATATCTGTGATATGCTCTTTATATATATCCTATATATTATTTTTATATATATATATATATATATATATATATATATATATATATATATATATATATATATATATACATACGAGAGCAACACGTGCACCGATCAGCTCTCCCCGTAGCATCTTTTCGATTAATTATGCACTGCCATTACATCGTGGCTTTTGCCCGACAACGATCATGTGAAAAATAATAATGCAATTTGCGCTTTTGAGCTCGTTCCGCGAGTCTGCTGGATTACGTAGATTTACATGCGCTCGGGGCAATGCGTCGAATTCGATGTTTAAATGAATTAATCGTTCCATTTTATTTATTAACGTCCGTTCGTTCGTTGTTCTATCGTGGAACTATCGAGTGCGGTAGATTGTTGAGTATGTAATTGTTGAATTTTCTTTTATTCAATTCGTCAAGAAATTTCGTCAAAGTTGTAATGGCGTAGATAGGAGTAATATATCGTTTCATGAAATGAATCATTCTTATACTTTAATCGTTTTATTTATTAATAATTATCGTATACTTTCATTATTAAACATTAAGATCTAAACGTAAGAATAGAATCATCCGCTTTGAAGCCTGAAGATTTCGTATAATACATTTTCTTTTCTAATCAATAATACTCGTTCGAATGTTCCGTATGTCTATTTGTTTTGTTTTTTTTTTTTCAATAATCGCCAATCATATATAGGTGCGGAGCGAAACTCGACGATCACCCGTCTACGCTTGTTCCTTTTATTGCTTTGTTTTGCTTTTTACATATATATATATATATATATATATATATATATATATATATATATTTATATATACAGCTTTATTATATAATAATAGGCGATTATTATAAGTTGGAATTTTCCAAAAAGCACTTATTTGCGACGATGATAAAAAAATATGCTCGCACATGTACGACATTATTAATATATTTGTGTATACATAAAATTACATAGAAACGATGCGTTACTTATTTACAATACATTGAACGCGCCGTGCATAATCAATATTTATACATTTATATATATATATATATATATATATATATATATATATATATGCACATAGCAAGCTCTTTGCCTGCGTATACGGATATATAAATATATAGAGCTCTGACGATGTCGTCAATGATAATAGAAAATTCTTCCACATGAATATATTATGAAAGAACCATCTTAGGCCCGACTAATAATATAATAACAGTTTATAATCAACATAGGCGGGAGGGTGAGACTGTTGGAAGAGAATATATATATATATATATATATATATATATATATATATATATATATAGAATTGCGTAAGGAAATTGTTGATGCCTTCGAGTTGTGAAAAGCGTTCGACGCATTTACATGTAAGATGGTCTTCTGGTTTTCTGGTTTTCATCCAGATACCCAAGACATTCATAATAATTATTTCCCGTACTTGTTATTCGTTACTTTGCGCTCGTATTCACTCAATAATGCGCCGTTATAAAAATGATTAACCGCGAAATTCGTCCAGATCTATAGACTGTAATTTTTATCTACACACGCGCAAACACACACACACACACACACACACACACATGTACATAATAATTTAACAAAATTGCTGAATAATTGTAGGAAAATTCTGTCGACGCGTAATTAATATTAATTAAATATAGTTTCATTATTATAGAAGTTATATCGATTCAGACATAAAATCGATTGAAAGGTTTCAAATAATAATTTACCAATAACAAGAGCTAAGCACAAGTTTGTCAAGAATACAACAATGATGAATAATGCGAATTTTCACGAGGACTTTTTGCTTATTCGAGAAAAAAAATTAAAATCTTAATTTGTAATCAGTAACATAAATTCAGCTGCTGTTCTGAAATCTATCCCCTCCTCCTCCGACCCACAGAAGTTAACAATAAGATAATAGAAAAACGAAAGGATGTATAAAAAAAAGGAAGTCTTCTATAGGATTTATAGAAATCTTCTATAGGAGAGTACAGCGTCTTACGTTTGCTTTCCTTCAACTTCTACTTCTCTCCCTCTCTGTCTCTCCTTCTCTCTCGATGTCTGTCTCGCCCCTGCTTATTTCCCAAGCCAATGTCATTTCAGTTTTATCATGTATATACCTAGAGGTGCAGAACAGTAGAGTGGAATAGAGAGAGAGAGAGAGAGAGAGAGAGAGAGAGAGAGAGAGAGGAGAGGAGAGAGAGAGAGTGAGGGAGAGAAAGAAGAAAAGGGCAACGGTTCAATCGCACAAGCATCCGACCCGGGTATACACCTGCAGAATAATCGCTTCTGCTCTCTACCTCCCTCATTCCCTTTCTCTCTCTCTCTCTCTCTCTCTCTCTCTCTCTCTCTCTCTCTCTCTCTCTCTTTCTCTCAGTCAGGAATTCCGGTAGCGCCTTGGTCGAAGACGCGACGGAGCCGCCTGCATACGGATCGGAGGATGCTCCCCGCGGGTGGGTCAGGAGGAGAGAGAAGGAGAGAGAGAGAGAGCGAGAGCGAGAGCGCGAGAGGGAGAGGGAGAGGGCGCGGAAGAAAGAAGGCTAGACGGAGAAGGAGACCGAGAGCGAGCGAGTTCGGCCGAGCGCGAGAGGCGTTCCCGGCTCCTGGTGGGCGTCCGAAGCGGATCGCACTCTCCTCGGATGGGGTGGGGGTGGAGGTGTCTGCGCGTATGTCGGTATGCAGCCTCGCCGCCGCCGCCGCCGTCGCCGCCGCGGCATCCCTCCCCCGCGCCCGAGGAAGGAGAGTCGGCCGCCAGGCCTGCACCGTTGCCACCTCCACCGACTTTACACCCACCCTCCGTACCTCCTTCCCTCCCTCCTGCCAGCCGCCTTCTCCTGGAGACGCTGCCCTCTCCACCCAAACCCTCTGCACTATGCTGTCAAAGATATATATATATATATATATAAGCGCCTCCACCCCTACCCTTTATATTCGCCTCCTGGAAATTTCTTCGTCGAACTCCTTTACGCGTATGTGTGTATGTTTATGCACGGGCTGCGCTTCGATCCCCGACGGTACCGAGCCGCTCGTCTTCTTCTCCGCTTGGAAAAGCCGGAGGTTCACGTAGGCGCGGGCGCGCTTTTGTCCAGGGTGTGGGGTGGAGCTATCGCGGGCCGCCGGGAAAATAACGGGAAAATTTCCGCGAGGCTCGAATGTCTTAGCAGCGGTGCCGATTCCATTCTAGTTTTTTGTTGTTTTTCAAATTTACACGGCCCCCCGCAGTTTTTGTATAATGTAAGATGATTTTTTTTTTCGATCGGATTCATCCGAGCAAAGACAACCTCCGCCCATTATATAACTTATGTGCGAGCTGATTGTATGTGTACGTGCGTATGTAAGTATGTATGCATGTATGTCTGCATGATGTATCTCAGAATGGAAGTAATTTGATAAGCGTGGAATTTAATCACCATAGTAAGCTTTGCGAAAAATCTTCAATTATAATTAAAAGAACGATATATGCTAGATTTGTATATTCGTCATGATCTTCTGGGACTATTGATTACTTACTTTAAAGCGATATCGCCGAAGGCTTAGAGCGCTGCCTTTTTCGCACTTTATTTTGAAGTAATCGTTAGTTTTTTATAATCTCGAGAAATTCTGGAGCAGTAAAATATTGAACAGCAATTATTTTAAAATAAGATGCGCTAAGGCTGACGAAAGCTCGCTTTTAAATAAAGAGAAATCACCTGATTAAACTACACGGGCTCGAAAGTACTAATGCAATTTACTAATGCCTACCTAAGAATTAAAAATGGAAGCAAAAAAAAAAAAACAGCCTGCAAATTACGTGGACATCGTTAAGTTAAAGGCAGAGAGCACCGCGCGTACGGCAGTTAGAAATAGTTGCTCGCAGCAGTTAAGGAACTATAAATATACAATACGGAATCGATATCCTATCGTTTGTACATGTCGTCGCCGGCACGCAACGGCAAATGACAATAGTGTCAACAAAAAAGCTTTACACGGCGAAATCAACATCATCAATTTCTCATCCGTCTACGTCGATTTCTCGGCAATGTAATTTCTTTATTTTTCGGTTTGTTTTTCTTTGTTTTTTTTGTTTTGTTTTGTTTTGTTTTTTTTTTTTTGAAATTTTCATTTACGGAGAGCGAGATTTTCATTTGCGATAAGCACGTCGAATTGAATTTTCCTCCGCTGTTGATTTTTCTCTTTCGCCGCTTCGAATGGACGGAATTCAGAATTTTTCGAGATCACTTTACCAATGCACTTGGAACTAAATGAATCCAAAGTATGTAGTTCGCAGTGCCATAGATATATATATATATATATATATATATATATATATATATATATATATCTTCCGTCTATCATGTCATTAATTTGGAATTATGCAACAGTCGCATCTTCATGCCGCGCGCAGCTCCTTGCCCCCTCCCCTGTCCCCGACAGCGCGCGGAACCAAGGCAACCCGGCGATATCCGAACAGGCACACACATCCGAAGAAATGCGCGCGTGCGGACGCACGCACACGTCCAGTGGTAGATGCAATGAAGAAAGGAGTGGATAGAGATCGAGAGAGAAAGAGAGAGAGAGAGAGAGAGAGAGAGAGAGAGAGAGAGAGAGGACGAGAGAAACGGCGAACATCTCTCGCCCGTTTTCTCGCTCGCTGCCCCTATCCCCCCACTTCCGGACGCCGCGGCACGTCCCCGACTCCCCGCCCGTTGGCTCCACCCACTTTTATATTAATCGCGTCTTCTCTCCGGTCCTCTCCCCCTCCCGTCGTTCGTCCTCTTGCCACCTCCCCCTCCTCCCGTTCCGCGGGGAGAGGGATTTTCTCCTCCGCCGAGGGATGAGGTTGAGAGAGAGAGAGAGAGAGAGAGAGAGAGAGAGAGAGAGAGAGAGAGACAGAGTGCGAGAGAGCGGAAAAGAACGTCGGTGCCTGGGAACCGCACCTTTGCCCCTTACACTTCCGCGTCCCTGCACCCTCACCCCCTCACACTCTCTCTCTCTCTCTCTCTCACTCTCTCGCCGTGGTTTCCTTACGCTGCGCCGCTCTACATTACGTGTACACGTCACCGACCACCACAACGACCACGACGACGACAACGTCTGCCCCGCTGCGCCTTTCTTGCGCAGTCGTCGATGCATCCGCGGGAGCTGCGACCGCCGCGAGGGGTGGCGGAGGGGTGGGGGGATAAGCAAGCAGCCTGCGATAGGCGGAGATATAGCTGGGCTGGGATAAGCAGGGGAATGGGGAGGCGAGCGGAAGCCGGGGAAGCTTTTTCAGCGATGGCCGTTGTGTGTCTGCTTGCGTGTATGTGGGTGTGTTATATGTACCGATCCCTGGGCTGCGCTGGGCTTTTTTTATTTCGTAATATATATATATATATATATATATATATATATATATATATATATATATATATATATTGGTCAGAATGTGGACGTTGTACATGAATCTGAGCACCGAATGGCGGGGCAACCAGGTTCAAACTTGAGAAAGTTGTAACGTTTTTTGTTTGACGCCCCCTCAATGAACTTTTTTTTTTGCATAGATGAGAGGACTTTGACATCGTGACTGGTAAGTCGCAACTGTTCCTTAAATCGATTACGCACGAACGACTTCGTACTACTAACTCGTATAGCAGGTCACGTCGACCGTTCGAAAACTGCGAGTAAAGAAATAATCGAAAATAACGGAGACTGCGTACACGGAAAGGTTATGCATCGCTTTAGGGAGATGACCTTTTTCTCGCGAATGATGTTTCTTGTTTTTTTTTTGTTTTTACCTCACGAACTCCGTGCTTCGAGCAACTATGTTTAGAATGATGAATATTAATTTTTGTGCCCAATGATAATTATGTCGGTAACGTCTCGGGTCGCGTTGCAGATATTCTTCATCCGGGTCTTGGCTTTTTCATATTTTCCTTATCTCAGTTTTTTTTTACGATTCCAATCCTCATCAACGCCTCTCGCTAGATGGTCCCACTGGGCTATCGTTAGAAAACCATTCCGAAAAAAATAACGCCCTAACCTTCGATTTTGTCATTGTTCAATTAATACGTCGAAATAAAACGACATAGGATATTGCTTCGTACACTTATTTGCGACGGATAACAATTCGGAAAAGTAAGAAAGATTCTGAATATATTCTGGGTTTTGGTTGTAGTTTTTCAATAATAACTACCTATGCGACAGATGGTCATTAGGTTGTACCGCTGAATCATTAACGATAAGGACATTTTAATCGATGAACCCATGAAATTGAATCGAGCTCGGATCTACATAGATCTTACGTTCCACGAAAGTATCGGGCGATCGATAAAAGAAAGAAGAGAAAAACATTTATCGCTATCGACGGCGATTGACAAACGACTTCGTCACGG
This sequence comes from Sycobia sp. Sy_11, assembly GCA_018907035.1. Lineage (NCBI taxonomy): Eukaryota > Metazoa > Arthropoda > Insecta > Hymenoptera > Epichrysomallidae > Sycobia > Sycobia sp. Sy_11. The sequence continues at coordinate 4,125,896 of JACCIC010000008.1, forward strand.
TCGAGCAAATCCTAAATACGACAAACAAATAGTTGTAATTTGTAAATTGCCGTAAAATCTGGTTGCGCAATACATAGGCTTAGTCACCGAGTCGTGAATTATTGCCAACTGCAACTGCCGAGAATCGGCTTAAAATCGTCATTTATCGGCGACAACGATAATCGATGAGAATGCGAAATTACACGTTCAAATTTAATGTGAGAAGAAACCGGTAATTATTATAAAGACGAATGGGAATTAACCATAAGTTTATTATGGTTCGAAAGTCGATGCTGCGGCACGGAATGTATTGGACTCTTGATTTAGAGCTCCTATGCATCAGAGCATTGCCAGAAAAGGTCAAATTATAATATACCAATCAAGGATCATTTCAGAATATTATGGTCATTAATATATGATCATTTCAGAATATTATGGTCACTATGATAAAAATTTCAAACAGTCCCACAGCTTTATTGCTGTACACTTCGCATGCGCAACGCCACCGTATCGTCCTGGAATTCCTAGCCCCAATAGTCCCTTGTCCGTCGCGCAGAAGCGGCGGATCGTCGAATTTCGTCGTTCGGTCGGGTTATGTATTGTTACGATCAAGTGTTCGATTTATCTAAAGAAAAAAAAACTAATTAGATAAAATATTTCACCTGAAACACGAACGATTTTAGCTTTGTTAGGATTTCCATTCGATTGTTTTTTCTTTTTTTTTTTTTTTTTTTTTTTTTTTTTTTTCATTGACGGCCAATTTGTAGATCGAACGGTCGGAAGTTTGTTAGGGGAATGCATAATGAGTTTGATCTTGAAAAGTGACCGAGTTTCGATCGCTGCCCTAATTTGTCAAAATGATCGTTATGAGCCATCCTCAATTAAGCCACAAATGTTGACGCAACCTGTATTTGTTAAAGATTTTAACTGTCTATAAAAATCAAGTAAGAACTACTATAAGAAATGCCGGTTTGCAGGAAATTTCATTTTTGTTCCCCCGACTATTTTTCCAATGTAATTATTGCAAGATACTTTTAAAAATAATATTTAAAATAATAAATAATAATTTTTTCGAGTATGAGTTTCAAACAAAGTATTAAATGTGTATAAAAATGTGTATAAATTGTAAATAAAATTTAATAACTCTACTTTATGATTTATTCGTTATTTTGCAATTAAAAATGTATATGTATATATATATATATATATATATATATATATATATATATATATTCATAGAGGTGCACATGCGTCTAGGTCTGCGTATCGGCGTATTAAAATTGCATCGTTATTAGCACAAGTTTGCCCGTAACAAAAAAAGAAAAAAAGAGAAGACGCACGTTTGCTTACTCTTTCCCCGCTCGCCTCCGTAGCCGCTCTCGTAATACGCGCGCTTCAATAATTAAGCGACAGTGCGCGGTGTACGGCGACGCTCTCTATTATGCATCCGAGGCGTCCAGCCGAGCGTCGCGGGCGTCGCGGGTAACGCGTCGTTGCCGGGGCCGATCGTTATTTCAGGCCTGCATTAATTCGGAGGTCGGTCCGTGCGCCGGCTCGTCCGAGGCTGCGGGACAGAACTAACTCTAAGTATACGTTCGGGGCCGCGTATATGCGCGGAGCGTGCCCCAATAATTGACCGGTCGTAAACGCACCTTATTCGATATACATATATATATATATATATATATATATATATATATATATATATATACATACATATGTATGAGCGATGTATTACCGTGCTTATCGATCACGGGTCGAGATAAGCAGGTGTACAGGTGCGCGCGTTACATTGTCATTGCCCCACCAACCCTCCCGCTAGACTTCCCGCTTTTGTTCGAATGATCGAATGGAGCTGCGGAGACGCGCCGTCCTACATAATTTCCAAGTGACGCGGGAAAAAAAAAAAATCAACGGCGGAGAGGTCTGTCGACCCCGACGGCGCGTCCGTGTGTGAGCGTCTGCGCGCGCGCGCGCGTATATGCGGGGGGAGGGGTGGGTAGCGAGGGTGAGCGAAACAATAACAGCCCCTTATTATCGTCATCGGACGGCGCGCGGGGGGGGGGGTAATAAACAGAGCCCGTGGACTCGATCAAATTTTGCCCCGCGACAAGATAGACATATATATATATACACACACACACACACACACACACACACACACACACACACACACACACACATATATATATATGCGCGGGACTCCGCTATCATTGTCGCGGGTTCGACGGGCCATACTGAGTCAACACGGTGATTCGCGATCCGACTATACTGTGTATCGAAGGGGGCGGGGGGGGGCGGCTGCGAGGTTACGAGTCGGATTCGCGAGAGATCCGCGCTTCTCATTGTTACCCTCGCCGGGTGCTTTTTCAATTAGCTCGGGGCGCGCCTCTTTGCGCGCCTTTTTCTCTCTTTAAAAACAAACAGACTCCTGGGCGCGCGGTTGATTTTTTTTCCGTTTAATGAAAAAGCAACAGAAAAGTCGTCCCGTATGCATGCGCTTATATATAATTATTATTATAAATTTTGTTGTTGTTATTGTAAATATTGTTATCATTATTATTAATATTCAATCGAAAATTTCGGGAGGCGCCGATTTCAGAATCCATTATAGTGCCCCTCTCGGGCTTAGGATGTAAATTATGTGGACGGTTTCGGTTAGCTGCGAGGAGGGCTTTAAAGGGTGACGGAGCGGGTGAAGAGGGGATTGTTGGGGGGGGGGGGATTAATGCTGATTGAGGAAGCTGCTCCTACGCCGCGGGCTGGCAGGGTTTTTCCTTCTTATTCGTAAACCCCCGCTATTCATTGATTAACTCTTGAAAGTGGCAATTTAAGCCGATGCGTCGTCGGACCCCGCGCGCTACCTAGAAAACGAATCAAGACCTTCGCTGGAAAATTCAAAAATTTTTTCCAGTACTAATCCAAAAGTGCGTTTTTCCGTGTCGGCGGTAAATTTTTATTTGTATATACTTCAGTTTTTTTGGTTTTTTTTTTATTGCATTTCCTTTCCTTTATAGAACTTTTCTTATCGCTGGACAATAAATTTACAACGTGTTCGTAAACGTAAACGGCATTTACATTGCAATTTTGCATTAAACAACAGAATTTTTTAATTATTTAGAAAAATTCGCATTTAAAAAAAAACTGTAGTTATAATAATTATAGCGGGAGTAATTACACGGTAAATCATACATTAAGCGTAGTTTACTAATTTATTGGGTATTTTACAATTTTTTTTACGTCGAAAACAGTAATCGTAAATATGCAAATAGAAAAGTACAATTATAGCGAATTATCTTTAACAAAAGTTTAATAGAGGATTTTTTTTATTTCCGTATATTACGATATTACCGGCTCAAAAATGCGATTCAGTAGTTACGTCCGAGCTAGGCAGGGCGTCGCGCATCTGTCAAAATTCGAAATATGCGCCCAGTAGCGAGGCTCCCGTTAGACCAGGCGCTCGGCTATTTGCCTGCTGGCAGTTTCGTACCATTATAGGCGTTCTTTTAATCAGATTAAAATTTTTCGCCCTCCTTCGGATCAATAAGAATATCGATAATTTGTTTTTCAATAACATCTAGAACCGCGACTGCAATGATTTGTAAAGAGACATTCGACGACATAATTGATATTATAAGAGTTTATGGCCGGATATTTAAATTCAACATTGTAACGAAATATGCCGCCTTAAATTGACTAAACAGCATAATGCCTGGGTGAGAACGTCGCATGAAATTAAACGCTCGCGCAAACCAAGCCGGGCTCTATTCTTATTTCGAAATAGATATATATATATATATATATATATATATATATATATATATATATATATAAACCGGAGCGCGATTGATTGTTTTGGGGACGGATAATGGATGCCCACTGGGGAAACAAAAGCGCCATCCAGAGTGGCGAACGACACTCGTACTACGGAGCTGGGCTTGAAAAGAAAATTACGGTAATATTTGAACGTAACGAGCGCGCGAGCGCTTTTATTTACACAATACTATGCTATTGATCCGAAATAATTATTACCAAGCCCCAGTTTTATAAAGAAAAATAATAATAATAATAATGCTAACGTTCCGTTAAGTTATCCTGTGTTTTTTTTTCCTCTACGGACCTGGTATAGGAAAGTAGAGATAATTTGCAGCACGATATAATCGGAAAATTTGCCGACCTCGTAAAACACTGTCGATTTGCGAAAATTCCACATTATTAGCGCCCTATGATAGCGATTACTTTGCAATAGAGAATCTTCAATTGTCCAGCTAAGTGTTGAAATGAAATGGAATTTTATTTATATTTTCGGAGCATGCGCAAAAGGAAAAATAATACAAAGAATATAGCTAAATTACGTCTGTACTAGTTAATTAGTAACTAATTATTGCTATATTTAATTTAGCAGAGTTGCTTTTAACCTATAATTAGGAGAGAAATCAATAAAAAATGTATAAAAATTGTTCCGTATAGGTAAAATAATCATGATAAACCACTTCAAAAAAAAATTGATTAGCAAAATTAAAAAATTCATTTCAAATAATTTTACTTCATTGAAATCATTAAAGAAAAGATTTTATTTTAATAAATAAACTTACTTTTTCATCCTCATAATTCTAATAATTCTTTTTGACAACGTATAATCATTATGAAAAAAATTTATTTGGAATAAATCCGTCCCATTTTCCTCGAGCTTTATTTATTGCCTTCAAACCTGGCGTATTTCCCTGTGCGTAAAATTCCATGCGTTGAAAACGACTTAATTCGACGAATTTTATAATCTGTCCCAACCCCACGAAAACGTTTCCTTTTTTTTTTTTAACCGCCCACCGAGCACACAGAACACCGATTTATCTGGGCAATCACCGCTTAAACCATCCGCGCCTCGCAAAACCATAAAAAAGAGGGAAAAAAAATAGGATGAAGGGCATTCAGTCTCCCTTTGTCTCTCTCTCTCTCTCTCTCTCTCTCTCTCTCTCTCTATATATATATATATATATATATATATATATATATATATATGTACGTATGCGATGTATGTATGTATGTATGTATATTCGTTACGCAATGCATCATCAAACTCTGTCGCCGGGGCTGCGATACACTCCGGCCTCGCGGAAAATTGTCAATATATCCCGAGAGGCGGCTCGCGCGAACGTATACGCCGACGTATTGACCTACACGCGCTTATTTATACACACGCACACACACGCGCGCGCACACACACACACACACACACACCCAGACCGAGGCATCCGCGAGTGCGCGCGTGCGGAGGCCGCGTAATGGCTCGCTCTCTCGAGTTATTTCTGCGGGCTTGTTGACTTGTCCATCTATCTATCTATCCGTCCATCTAGCTATCCGTCGTCTACCTCCCATCCGTCCGCGCGCCGTACGTGTAACGTGGGCTTGCGGGCGTCCTCGCGACCCCGGCCCCTCGATGATGATTTGCCGATCGGCGCGCGCGACCGCGTGTCGAACGCGCCCTTCTCTCGTTTCCACGACCACCCCCCCCCCACCCCGCCCCTCCTCCCCGCTGCAGCCGGCCCTGTCGTCGACCGCGGCGTGCCGGTGATTGCGATACGTCGCCCCGACGATTAATATGCATGCGTTATCGCCTCCTACTTTTTCCGAGCTCACACACACACACACACACACACATACATACATATATATATCGCAAAGCGTGTAAATATTACAGCTTTACGCTTCTTTTGGACAAAAGGTGCCGTTCCTTGTTCGAGGCGGAATTTTCGGATTAAGGCCAAATTATGAGTTCATTAGGCTGTAAAGCAAAAATTTCTGTTTTTCATGATACAATATAGCAAACTATTGGAATCGGTGACTTAATTTTACGTATGTCCATTAGTTTTAAATCTCGTTTTAATTCAGTGAAATATTATTATGCATTGAATTTTAAAATACTCGCACAATTATGAAAGATACCGATAAGCGCGAGAGAGCCGGTCTGGATAAATTCGAGAGAAAATAAATACAAAAAGAAAATAATTACGCCTCGGTAAACATGATAACGTGTATTTATTTTTAGAATAATTGAAGAATTTATCACTGATTATAATATTAATTTAATACAGCAACATTCTTTTTTTTTGCAATTAATTTGAATAATTTAAGTAACGAGCAAGATCCGATTAAAGTTCTCGATACGTTTACGGTAATGATAACATAAAAATAATCATGAAAAATAACGATTGGCCGTTTTGCGGCGACAATATATATATATATAATGCACGTGGCCGTTCAAGGCAATAATTATTAACGCAATAAGCTTGATTAATGCAAATGAATTATTCCAATCGTTACGGATCAATTTGTCTTTTGTTTTTTTTTTTTTTCGAGATTTCTTAAGGCCTCGAGAGAATCGGAAAAGGCGTAGGCAACCGTCAAGTCAAGGCGAGCGTCCCGATCGAAATTCAATAAATCGCATCGCGGCCCTCGTCCATGTCCCTCGTGCTGTATATACGAATATAGGAAAAGGGATAAACATACATTTTGCGTTCATCAGTGCCAAACATTTTAAGCCGCGTCCCCCTCCGCTCCTATTTACATTTCATCTCGCTCCCTCTCTCTCTCTCTCTCTCTCTCTCTCCTGCATCGCATCGTTATATACGCAGTGAATCTGACGCATCGCCTGCATACCGCCGAGCTGGTTCGCGAATAATAACACATATAGAGACCGAGATGGAGGGAGAGTGAGAGAGAGAGAGAGAGAGAAAGTTGCGTCAAGTCGAGCGAGAGTCGGCTGGCGAGGGGGGGGGGACGAGGGCGAGTGGGGGGGGGATTGGTTGAAAGAGAGAAACCGGTCGGCGGGTCATATCAAAATGTAGCCATGCGTTGTTTGAGCTCGCGGTCCCATCATGAATCAATTACAGCGCGCGCGGATTTGTACACAGCGGGCGGGAGAGAGACAGCGGAATTGCACCGGGAGCGTCGGCGCGGCTCGGCCGTGCGAAGAGCATAAAGGGAAAATTTGCGCCATCGAGGCGCGGTTCGGAGAATTATGGAGACGAATGGGATCGGGTCTGGGGGTGGGGCGGGTGGTGGACAAGGCCGCAATTGCGCGGGCGGAGAAGAGGGAGATTACAATGACAAGAGGGCTTTCGGGGAAGGGGGCAAGCCCGATAATAATTTTATAATAGAAATGTTTGATAATTATATATATATACATACATATATACATACATACACACACACACACACACACATATATATATATATATATATGTATATATGATTTTTCTATTTGCACATAAATCTATATTTTGCCTCGGAAGAAATTTCTCTTGTATTAAAAAAAGTTGAGTGATTTATAAATGTGGGTCAATCGCTGTCACGCCTGCGAGTATTTCGCTTTGATTCGGTCGACTTTTTAAATAGATTCCACTGCAACTGCAACCAGTATTTTAATAAATGGAATTTTGTTGGACGGAAAAAGTTAATAAACCGTAGAGGGAAGTCTTATTTTTCACTAAGCAATTCATCAATGAAAAACTGATCGACAATATTTCAAGAATATTAAATTAGATCTCTCTCGCCGCGTAGTATCGTTAACAGCCGAATATCGATTATTACATTAACGGAGGATCATTAGTTAAACATCGTAAAGTACTGGCACTAGATTTTTAATTGCATGGAAAAATTGTTATCAAAACGAATTACGGAAAATATAATGAAGAATATTCTTTTTATATACTTGTAAATGGAAGTAAATTTCATATATATATATAATCCCACAGATAACTCCAGAAATCGTGGTAAAATATTTAGCTTGAGAACGTGGAAAATGAAATATGATGTAGACTGAGAACATAGAGAATTCTTCAAGAGAAATTTTCCAGACATATGTTAAATTATTTTGTTCCATTAAACTATTTTACGTCAAAATCAAGAGCTGGATTATACATGAAAATACGAAATTCGTGTTAAATTAGCATGAATTTTTCTATTTTGAATTATTAAGCATTGACTGAGCCTTACAGAAAGTTTCGCAACGTTCACCTTTGGATAATTATGAGTGTCCCATCCTGATGATCGAGAAAGCCGTAAACGTAGCTCATAATCATCGGAACTTCGTCGACTGCGAAACATTTGTTCTGAAAATTATTCTTCCAGAAAAACACTGTAAAAAGCTCCATTTAATCGAGGTATCTCTCCACCTTGCCATTCCTCGATCCCGTATTGCGTCCTCTTCGAAAATAATTCCCAGCGGTCCGTCGTCTATCGGCGATCGGTCTGTCGAATTTACTACGCGATTGCCTGTCCTCGGTCGGAATCAATCAGTCCAATTTTGGCGGATCAGGGGCGGGGGGGGGCGCTCGCGTCCACCTCGCTTGACGCCTGCGGCCGAGTGCCCGAGCACGAGGGAACTGGAGCGTCGATCGTGCCGCAAAGCATTCTTTTTGAAATACTATATATATATAAATACATTTGAAAACGCGACATTACGACATTTTATTTCGACTTTTGCCAGCAACTAACCGAACATTATCGCAGATCGCATGTTTCGTCCAAAACTTCCGATCACCGAAACGTAAATGCAAAATCGTAAATATTTCGCGAGTTCTTCGCCCTACATCTTCGGGCAATCCCAGCCCGGCCTGAATATGGCTTATCTCGATCACATGGCTATATATATATATATATATATATATATATATATATATATATTTATACTAAAATTCCCAACACCGTGACTATATCGATGTGTGTGTGTGGTGTGTGTGTGTGTGTGTGTGTATGTGTCGAAATTTCCACGTATACATACGAGCTGCATCCCCTCTCGAACTCCGCTGTTTATTCGGCCGGCAGCCGGCTCGTGATTGCAACCCGACGGATCCAACCGCGGTGTACCTCGTTATATCCTCCGTCCCCTTCCCCTGCACCGATCCGCAATATTATCATTACATGCCGCGACGGGCCCAGGGCTGTTCTTTTGTTTCTCACCTGGCGCGGTCATTATCTCGGCGTGGCGAGCACGAACGCGAAGATCCCGCAAATATAACAGTGGTATTATATAGGAATTGAGATGTGGAAGATGGAAAGAGAAGGATCGTGGGACTTATTATATATACATATATATATATATATATATATATATATATATATATATATATATATATATAATGTTCGATTGGGGAAAAACATACATTATCATGTTAATTGAAAAACCTTTTATATTCTTGAAACATATAAGCACATTTGTTATGTTTTGAATGAATTTATTAGATTTTTCGAATATATCTTTCATATTTTTTGAATAAAAATATTGCTCTTATGCATTAAATACATAATGTACTAACGAGCTGGTTTCGGTAAAATCTATATTTCAGTTAATTGAGTATATTTTGGCGGAATTAAGCCAATAATTATCTTACATCAATTAAATTGAATTTATAATTATTAATATAGTCCATGTTGATAAAATGCCCCCTAAAATCTGATATATGAAATTATTACGATTATAAATAGTCTGAAACCAAAATCTGAACAAAAGTCGATTTTGTATTTGTGAAAAACAGTTAGTTTTTCAAATTATAATCGATATATAGATCGCTAGCGTCTATCGATCAACTACTGTAAATTGTGTATGACAATTGTTTGAGAAAGAAAATTCTATACTGTTAAACACGCCAAAATAAACTAATTTACTCAAATAAACTCCTCTTCGTTTACGTTCATTGTAGATCAATATGTTTAAAGTTAAAAAGTGTAAATGTACGATTATGAGAAACGTGTTATTGAAAAAATTACTATTTTTACGTGAATTGGTTTAAAAAATTTCACAAGTGTTGTCTTCGTTTATTACTAATAAAATTAAACAGTTGCAATGTCGTGTATTTATTTTCTTTTACAAATAGATCCTACTTAATAAAAAAAAAGGAATCTGCTAAACACATAATTCCCAATTGGTCGTTCTACTGAATTCTGTCAATGATGTTAGAACTACCGCTGAGCTTTGAATTTACGCTTATTGGTCCAGCGCCTCTTGTTCTCCAACTAATAATACAGCGCCAATCGGTTTTCGCCAGCCTCGCCGACGAACCGAAATATCCTAAAGCGTCCCGTGTGCATTCGAAACCGCGCATTTGAGACGCTCGAACGTCCATAACAACGTTCGTCGCCGGCCAGATGATAATAAAGATAAACATCAACAGGCGCGACGCGGCGCGTCGCCGGGGCCGTAAATCTTTCCGCAGTGCTGTGCGGCCGTTACAACGTTGCGCGCGCGCAAAGGAGAGAGCGCTCGATCGAGCGAGTATTGTTCGATTTTTTTTTTTAGCGCGACGTCATACAATCGCGGGAGTAGTTGAATTTTCGATTGTTTCAGATAGTAAATAACGCTGGGACATTTCTGCTATGATCAAAAACTACGTGTTACGATCAAAATTTTTAGAACTATGCGTTTATGTGAATAATTCTTCCAATCAGAATTTTTTACTACTTCAGGTCGTGTATATATACATATATTTAAATTTGTTGTCAGTTTCGAAGGGACAATAGTTTCGACGTGACCACTAGGGAGCGTATAACCCAACCCGCTACAAAGATAGTATGTTAAGCGTACAATAACTATACAATAACATCCGCTCATTCTTAAACGTTACCGTATTCTACTTGACACCTTACTGTTTATTCTAAAGTTCCAGCATAAAGTCAATAAATGAAGTACGGGATCTCGGATTTTTTCTGAAATTAATAACTATTCCTAATTCTTAATCTTTTGGGGTTATGCCGGAGTAAATGTTGAAAATCTTCTGAAAATGATTTTCTCAACTATCAGGTAAATCACGATTGTTTCTAATAACGGGACACTCGCTGAAGGAACAAATATTTATCGCCATTGACAAGTGCATAAATTGTTATATAATCTGGAATCTCGTGGTCCAATATTCGACCACGTTACGTGACGTATAACGACGGCCAACTTCAACATCTTCTCCGGTATAGTGACACAAACGGATCGGAACTCCGCTCCTAAATCTTTCGCGCGCGCTTGCGCAACGGCGCGCAATCCGCGTCGATTCGCTTCTCGCCTTGCCGCTGGTGCAAATTTTTGAGAAACGAGCGCCACGCGCGCGCGGCCCGCCAAGCCCAAAACTCCGCGATCCGCATCCTATCAGTGCACCGGCAGCGGGCGTACGAGGCGCTCCGGGCGTAGTCTTCGATCGCGGTCCCCCGCCCCCCCTCGATCCGGCCAAGGGCGCGCGCCGCGTACGCGACCAAGTCCGCATCCGACGCCCCGCCCCCATCGGCGCACGGGGGCAACGCGGAAAAAATCGCCGCGCCGACCGGCAGCACGACGACGACGACGACGACGACGACGACGACGACGACGACGCGCTCGCGGAGGCGGAGGCGGAGGAGGAGGAGGAGGGACTGGCTCGGCGGTCGGCGTTCTTCCCGGGGACCCGGGCCCGCGCGGCGGCGGGCCATGTGCTTCGTCATCGGCTGGAGGGAGGGCGGCATCAAGATCCCAGGCGGTGGCTCGTAGGGCCTCGGTCCTCACCGCCGACAAGGTTTGCGCTCACCCTCCCCCCTCCCCATTATCCGACGCGTTATTGTGCCCAGACCGAAATCAAATTTAATAATATCTAAGTAAATTTATAATATAAGTAAATGGGAAAGGAATAAAATTTTTAGTTAACGGTATGAAACGTCATTTAGATATGCACTGCTTCAGCGTATGATAATTGGAGTTAGATGAGGATTTGTCAGGAATTATCCACGTGTCGGGACTGCTCTGTTCGCGGCTCCATACTAATTCGCAGTCCGAATCATTTTACGCGGTTGGTAAAACGTTAGATGGATATATAAGTCGTTTTTTTTTTTTTTTAATATAATTGATTTTGTTTAGACGGCTCTCAATTATTCGCTTACGTCGCGGGCGAATTGCTAATTCCCTTATCTCCACGGCGCTTTATCGCGCGCCGTTTGATTAATTTACCAATAAAGCTCCCCGCCCGGCTCTCGTGCGTGCTGCCCCCCTCCCCACCCGCCCGCCGGCCAGATAAGAGCCCAGCCGATTTTTCGCGGCGGAGCTGCAAGAGGCGGCAGGACTGGCGTTTGAAAATTTTTCACCGTGTCTTTATCGCGGAGTGTCTGCCGTGGCCTTCGCGCCCTCATTACGCCATTACGGTTTCTCAGACCGCTCTCTCTCTCTCTCTCTCGCTCTCGGTAAATTTTATATATACCCGTGTAATCGGGATGACTTTCCGATCTCTCTCAATTTCTGACTTATTCAAGAACAATGCTACTGACACCCTTAGAATGACGCGTGATATTTTTCAAAAATTGAGAAATCAATCAATTTCTTTTCGTATTTATTTCGCATTTCTCGTATTCTACGTCCATTTATTTTCTGATCAAATATCGCCGGGACACACGGATATTTAACTTCTGCGATTAGCCAAAGGTTGGAATTTCTAATTCGCCGTGTCATCGTTTCCACCGATCGTTCCTCTAATCGCGACGTTAGGGGGCACCGAACCGCTCTCGTATCGCGCATAATGATCATTATGAGGAGCACGGCTACGGATTCGCGATAGTCGCAATGGGGGCGATAACTCATCGACGCTGCTCGCCGGTGCAGCGACTTACGCAAATGTATGGCGTACGGCCCGATCGTGTAGCGGATCGTTTTATCGTCGAAAAACCGCGCGACGAGCCAATTCAACGAGACCGTTGATCCGAAAAGATATTGCGAGAGGCATGGAAGAGGCCGCTGCGAAACGAGGTCGCCTGGTTTTCCGAAATTACGAGGGTTGGATTCTTGGGAGATGTGGAAAATAATAAGACGATTTTCTCGTGGTCGTCGTCGTTTTTGTCCATTTCTTCGAGGGGCTGTCCAAGCGATCCGGCAAAAGGTACCTTTTTTTTTTGTAAATAATGCATTGTTGGATGCAATGATTAAACCATCGAGGCTTTTTACGAATAATGACCTTTATTCGTACGTACGTAATCGATCCTCGTTACTGCAAAGATTTCGAGAAAATTCAACGAGGGCTGAGGAAATGAAAATGTTTTGTCAAATTTTATTTATAACCTTAGTTTCCGTAATGGCAAAAGTGTTTGTTAACAAAATTTTTAAAGTTTCGACAACAATAGTGATAATGTCCGAACTGAAACTAGCAATAACTTATTGTGTACGTATTGTATTTTGAAAATCAGAGTACTTGCTACACAAGGGGGATACAGAAGAGGACAGTAGTCAGGGCCTTATAACGTAAAAATTTTAAAAAGTTAAAATCCCCATGCATGGATAATGGGCCAATATTGTTATGCTTCGAATCCGAATTCGAGTCGATAAAAATTCAAACTGGTGGTCTCGTGAAGGCGCACGCCAGTTCGTAAGAATTACAACGCACTAATTACACCGCGTCATACGGCTGCTCGCCGTCTCTCACGATGTCTCGGGACCGCCCGCGATTCCCAGATCCCGCGTTCCAAAAACCCTTCGAAATTCTGCCCCGCTCGCGCGATTCGCGCTCGATATAATTCTCGGCGTGGTACTCCCCGCCCGCCCCCCCCCCACCCCGAAAATTTTCTCAAAGGGCCTCGCGCACATCTGTACGCGCATACGCGTATACAAAAGTGTGTACGAAATGCCCCGCGGTCGATAACTCATATCTTAACTGGGCGACTTTTTCCATTATCCCACGGCAATAACTCTCGCCGCGTACGAGCTCGCATTATAAACGCGCGTCTCCCCGCATTAACTCGGAGATACTTGGACTACGCACTCGGCGATGCAATAAATTCCATCGTAAATCACTTTTATGTAGGCGCGCCGCCGCGGGAGCGACGGGGAGCCCGGTGCCGCGTCCAACGGAACTCCGCTGCGCTCTCGCGAAATTAAGCTATACCAGTGTATATATGCACATATATATATATAAATGTGTGCACACATAGTACGGCGCAGTGTATTCGCTAAATCGCCATCCGCGGAGGCCGGGCGCGAAATGCGCGCGGGCTCTTGCCAAACATCAATAAAAATCCCCGGCGGTCCCTCCCTTGCCCCCTCCCCCGTCACCCCGTAGCAGCGAGCATCAAAGGTGGAGGGCGACGGGCGATAATTTTTGCCGCGAAACATTATTTAGTCCGAAGCAATTTCCCGGGAGGATAAATTTGTATTAATTGTGCGTATATATAATATATAAAACGTATACCGCGCCGGGCCACCCGAGCGCTACACCCCCCCCCTCTCCCCCAACAGGTCGCCGAGGTAGAGAGAGAGATAATCTTTGATCATCGCTTTCTTGAAAATCTCCTCGTAACTCCCTAGATCCCCACCCCCCCCCCCCACTACGCCCCCACGTGCCACGTGAGTAATGTACCTCGCGAGCGCTCGCGCGCCCGTGCCGCTGCTCAATCAGCGGCGAAATAGAGCAGTGGTTGTAGTGGTACCGGTAATAGTAATAGTAGCAGTAGTAATAGTAGTTGGTGAAGTAGCGAGAAGGGGCGGGTGGCCGGCTGGAAAGCGAGAGAGAGAGAGAGAGAGGGAGAGAAAGGGGTCAGAAATGATTTATAAGGGGGCATATTTTCGTGCGTTCGCGCTGCTCGCGGTGCGTAGATGGTATATATATATATATATATATATATATATATATATATATATATAATGTTGAAGGTGGAAGAGTGGAGAGAGAGAGAGAGAGAGAGAGAGAGAGAGCACGAATTTATATTATACCGAGAAGTCGCGCGATACGCCGAGGGGGGAAGGGGCGGGGGGCATTCCGGCATCGTTGCGCGGCAGCGATTCGCAGCCGAGCGACGGTGTATATGTATATATATATATATATATATATATATATATATATATATATATATATATGGCACAGTTATAAGCTCCCGGACCTTGAGCATAATTTTCGTGACGCCGCCGCCGCTGCTGTTGCCGCTGCAACTGCGACTGCCCACATGTATGTATAGATATATATACACACGTCTATAGGCCGGTATAATCGGATGCGTTACTTGGAAGTGGCAATTTTCGCCCTTCGGACGCGTTGCGTATGCGCATGTATATATATATATATATACACATATGTATTAGACATATAATGTATATAATGCTCGGACCCGCGTCCATCACTCTCGGCCGTTTCGTTTTCCTTATTGCTATTCACGGGGCTTTTCGCGGAGCGTCGCGCGCTGGCACATATATTTTCTTGCTCGTCCCTTTTGCTTTTATATCTATTTATATATATATATATACGTGCGCTCTATTCTCGGCGAAATGTTCGGTAGCTACAATTCATAATAAATGCCATGCGTTAAGCCAATGCCATATTTATTACGAATTGTTATAGACCGCGGTAAATCTCAGGTATAAAGCGAGAGTCGAATTATTGATAATTTAAGAAAGCCATCGATGAATCATACGTTAAATCATTCGTGTCGTTCAATTTTGAAGCATTGTGCCGCAAAACTACTCGCGCGATCCATACACCGAATTCCAAAGGTGAAAGAGGTATTTTGTCTTCGGGTGTAAATTAAAAATCATTCTCGAATTCGATCGAGTTTGGTTTATTTAGATAATGCCCACGAATTCGGTGTCGATATCCACACGTTTTTTTATGGAATAACCGATATAGATTGTTATTAATTTATTCGTTCGCAATTAGTTAAACGATTTATAAGCATTGAAAATTTTCACGTATCCAAGTTTTGGGAATTATTTCTTACTATTCTAATGTAATTTGCCAAGAAGAATTTTCAACGATAATTGCATTAGTACAAATATTGAAACGCGGCTTACTTTATCAATAAATTTTACGATTTCGCACATTGAAATTTAAATTTTGAATCCATCTGAATAATAACAGAATAAAATGCTTTTCTTTCCAAAAAGCTTCGTTTAAAAATATCGAGTACTCAATAAAAAATCGCTTTGTATAAATACATAAAAAAATCGATATATATATATATATATACACATATATAAATATATATATAGATACATACATACATACATACATACATACATACAAAACGAAGAAAAAAAAAAAGAAAAAAATCACTACGTATGCGGCATGAATAATAGTAGCTCAATACGTCGGATCGACACAGTGTCTCAACTCAAATAAAGAAATTTCCAATGCCTAATTGCCTCTTTGCCAGGCAGCCCATTTATCGGGTATTCGCAATTCGCCGCTTCCGAGGCCCGACGGCGGGACGCAGCCCCGGGGTGCCTCGGATCTCGCGCGTCGAACGCGCGCACTCTCGTAAGCGAGCGAGAGTGGCGTGCCCCCCCCCGCCCCTCCCCGCGCCCCACACACTCCCTCGCTTCCCCGTCGCGCTACTAAAAAATCATGCCCTCGCGCGGGCCAGCGGTTCGTCGAGTGGCTATTCGCCAGCGGGGCAGCGTCGCGAACGCGTGGACGCGCATCCGTACAATCGCGACCTCCCCCTCCCCCCTTACCCCTCCCCAGCCGCGCGTGGGTGCGCCGGCCGACGGAACGGCGGGCGGGTGGGAGATGCGTTTATGATAATGCCGGTTTACCGCGCGCTCTCTCCTTCTATCTCTCTCTCTCTCTCTCTCTCTCTCTGTCTCTCTCTCCCTCTCGCGCTCCTAATACACAATTCGCGCGCTCGCGCGCCCGTCTACTTAACGGCAAGGCTCGCGTCCCTGATGCAGCGTCGGCTGCATTATCTGTATTCGAGACCGGTGCATGCGTATATATATATATATATATAAACATAGAAATAGGTGGGCATGTATATGCATCGCGACCGAGTGCCAGGATAATCGCCGCTGAAGACGATTGGTTGCTTCCTGCCTCCCCCCTCACGGCGCCGAGCTAGCGCGGCGTCGCGCCTCTGGCCCCTAGACCCTCGCGCCCTCCCCTCCTCTCCTCTACCCGCCCGCGCCCCAATTGCGCCTACGCGGCTCCGAGCGTGTGCCGTGCGCGAGCGCGTACCGACGGGATCGGGAGACGAGAGCGCGGTAGAGAGAGAGAGAGAGAGAGAGAGTGAGTGAGAGAGCTGGGAAAAATCGCCGGTGATAGCCTTGTGTGTATGAGGGAGGGGGGGTGTCGAAGTTTCACAGGGACAGTTCGCGGGGGCGTCGATGGCCCGTCACGTTATGGACGGTGGCGCAAGAGTCGACGGGCAAAGGAATTGGTTGGGACAATTTTTGCATGGCAGTGGGTAGAAAAGAAAAACTACAATAATCAACGCATGGCACGGAATTTCCGGTAACTTCGATTATTTTTAAATGACAACCGGGTCGTTGGCTGAATATCGACCATAACCACGACGTACGACGTTTGAAAGCGAAGCATCGTTCCGCACGAATTCACGTCCGACTGAAAAGCTTCGCGTCTCGGCGAGTCGTCGAGGGAGGCAACTGTGATATCGTTGCATCTCGCTTCTTTCGATACCGGGGAAGCCCGGCGATTTTTCCTCGTCGCGCTCGTAAATTTAGTCACGAAAGTGGCTCGATCTTTACAAATCCCTTAGTAACTTCTACGCCCGGACCGGAATTGTCCGAAAGTTCGCTGTGTTTGTTGAGCGTACAACTGGATTTCCAGCGTCGTCCTCGTCTCTTCTCGCCTTGTAGATGCGAGAAAATGTAATGTATCCAATCGTACATTTGCCATAGGTAGAAAAATAAGCGCACAGAAGCGAATAATAGAAACGACGCGCGATTGGAGAACGTCCTCGGGCCGACGGTTTGTATTGTCACAAATACCGGGAGTGTGAGACTGGCTCTGAACCCTGGCCTCGGATATTATCTACTTAAGCCAAGATTTGTCGTAAACGCCTCTTAAGCAGCCGAGCACCGTAATGCCAGGCATACGCGATCCCGAACGGCGCGACGTCAGCCACGTTTCCATTTCCATTGGGAATTGAAACGACGCGGATTCCCGACCGATGATTGGGCTGCGAACCCGGAAACGCGTCTGGCGCGCGCCCGTCGGCCTCGGGCCCCGGCATCGGTTGCATTTAAAGCGACACCGGGCGAATGTGGAGCAGGCGGCTTTTATGCAGCGCGCGCACGCGCGTTGGAAACAACAATAACTCGCCTATTATCATCTCGTTCAGCCCATCAGTGTCATTTAATACCCTCCATAATACGCAACACTTAGGCGACGCAAGAGTACAACAGACGCACGCGCGCGCGAGCGCGCAATTTTTACCGCCCGCGAACTTTTACGAAACGATCGCCAGCGTTCACCGGTACGACGGTCCGTTGGGAGCATGCACGAAGCGCGTTATCGAATCGTTAAAAAAAAAAAAAAAAAAAAAAAAGAGAAATAAATAACCTCGATTCTCGATATCGGTGCTGCACTCGCATAAGACGGTGACCCTCGACGCTCGTCTAAACAGCCTCCAGCCCTCGGCGTAAATAGTAAAATTGCTCTCTCTCTCTCTCTCTCTCTCTCTCTCTCTCTCTCTCTCTCTCGCTCGCTCGCTCGCTCGTCGCATCCGACGCGCAGCGTGATTGGTCGGCCGGCGCGGCGCGATCCGTGCCGCAGCGCGGCCGTTTGCGACCCGCGACGAAATGCGGAACGCGCGGGTACGCGGGAGGGTCCTCGGTATCGGGGCCACTGTTTATTTCGCGCTCGCTCGTCAATCTCGCTGGATTTTCAAGTTGAAATTCTCTGTACACTGGAAATCGGGCATTATTCCGGCGCGTTCGTCGGCTCCGCTGTTCCGAGGTCAGGCCCCCATTGGTCACGTTGCTTTCATAAATGGCGTTGGTTTCGATTTTTAGAATTATAAGAATATATATATAAGAATATATATATATATATATATATATATATATATATATATATATATATAAATAAGAATATATATAAGAATGTATAAGAATCAACGATCGGTTATAAAATAATCGCCGAATCCGAACTTAGTCGGTAAAAATTCTTTCAACTGTATTTCCTATCGGCTTAGATCAATTATATATCGATGAGGCAGATTTTTGTTGATTTTCAGTGTGTCGTCAACTTCGTTTGTCATACCTTGCACGACAATTTCATGTTTTATGATTCGGGGATAGCACCGGATTATTCGAAGCAGCACGGCAATAGGAGACCCCGTGGGTTAGCTGCCGATTGAACGTACGCCTAAGACGATTTTCTCCTCGATTTTTCTGACAATGACAACACATGCCTTCGGCCTCTCCGCTGCTGCGTATGTCAAATCCCCCCATGCATGACAAATGCATTTTACCAGTGACCAAATACAGGCTTTAGGCAAACTGGATACGGGATCGCGGAGATAATTGCTCGTTTCTGCTTCTTGTAAATTCAATAATGTACGCGGCTCCCGCCATGTATTCTCGACGAAATCCGAAAAAAATTCAATTCTGCTTTTTTTTTTTTTAACACGTCAATCGCCCACAATTTATTATGAGCTTTCGGATCAATATACAGCGCGGCGCGAAAAAATATTGATGCCGTACTTTGAGGAGTAATTATATTTTTGGAAAGATGGCATTCTGTGCACTGGTAAATTTTTTCACCTCTTAAAAACCGTTTGTTCGTATGAAATTCAATCGAGCATAATAACGAATAAATTAGTAAATAGAATTTTTTTTTTACGTTAAGTAGAAATAAAAACGTGTACGTGACGTTCGGCATTTTTTTAAATAAATTTTAGTTACGGTTATTTTTTGCACGATAAGTACATATACACTTCGGTATCTGTATTAAAAAAATTTTGTTTTATTTTACGCACATTTATTTACGATCAATAAAGCGACATCGACTAATAAGTGAAAAAAAAAAGAAACATACGAGATAAGATAAAAAAATATATTACTGTTAGTTCATGACGAATAATATCAGCTGTATTTTCTCCGATTACGAATTATCCATAATAACAATATTATCGCGCTTGAATTCAGAAATATCCTAATCTGCTTGATATAATTAAATAATCAATATACAAATTTTTGGCGATAATTTAAAAATGATAAATCTATCAGTAACGCGCACATTCACATGGATACGAAGAAGACGCGGGGCGGCATACATGCCAAACATAATTGCTTGATATTTTTGGTTTCTCCCCCCCCCCCTTTCTCTCGCTCTCTCTCTCTCTCTCTCTCTCTCTCTCTCTCTCTCTTTCTTCGAGCGTATATTTGTCTCCCCTCAAACATTGTCGCGAATCTCCACGGTCGAATTATCGAATAACTCAAGCTTCTGGACGAGAACGCGGTGCCCTGTTAATCATAAAGCGACAATTATATTAGACGTAAGGCGAAATATTGAAACACATGCCCAGATACATATGTATCGGATGGACGTGTATATGTATATATATATATATATACAGCTTCTAAAGCATCGCTCGAGGAAGCGGCGGGTGTGAAAGTAATTAAGACGAATAGGCGTAAGAAGCGGGAAGAACGAGCGCGAAAGGAGATGAAAAGGAATGGAAGCCGAGGAAATGAGGGACGAACGAGATCGCTAACATATATTTATATATATATACATACATACACGTATGTATATATTAAGTCGCTGGCGTGACCCAGATCGCTTCGCGCTCCGAGAGCTCGCGCGCGAACGAGCCTGAGAAGTAGAGGGCGGCCGTGCCCTCCTCCGTAAGACGGGCTGGCTCTCGCGGGTCCACCTGCTTTTCTGCGTTACCACGCGACGCAATCGTGCGGTATCGGCGAGCGATCGGGGCAGCGGCGACGCGGGAATACCCGGTTTTCGACGAATAATAGGGGAATTATGTGGGATATTATGCGCATGCACGGGTGTAGCGTGCCGCGAGGCTTCTCTTCTGTCTCGTTCGTTGCCCGAGGGCAACTCCTACACGGCTCACGACTTTATCGAACTTCTCTCTTCGGATTCTCATTATGCCGATTTAGCGGTTGGATAATACTAATAACGTGAAATTACAAGATTCACTGTAAATAGTAATTATTTTAGAATAATGCACAGGTGGGTATGATTTTTTTTCTTATTCTATCTACTAGAGAAAGGAAGCGAAGCGATGTATGCCGGGTCCCGTAAGACCGTTTTCAATCAGATTCAAATGGAATACGTCAATATTGCACCGACTTCATGCATTTAATACAAAAATTTTTCTCTACATTCGTACGGGTCCAATAAATCGAATGCCGAATCTAGGCTGCTTAGAGTGCAACGATAACATCGGCGTCAGAATCGAAAAATAAAATATCTGTGATTTTATGCAGTTCTACGATTTTCTTATGGCAATAAAACAAATTTTTTAAGCAAAGAGATTTAGTTTTTCATTACGCGTGTCCCCGTAGAATCGATTGTCGGTTTTAGCTTTATCAAGTGGCAATTGTTCTTATTAATCTAAGTATATAATTTTTTATAATAATTCAGAGGATAAAATGAAAAATTCGAGCACTATTTTGGCTATTATAATCATTCAATAATTAGTTTTATCTAATCTATCCTTAATTCACTTGAAGGTTTCACCGAATCATAAGTATTTATGAGAATACATTTGCTTATATGTAATTATTCTCATAATTTGAGAAAAAAATGTTTAAATATAACAACAGTTGGAAATATATTTTTAGGATTTTCACGTAGGGCATGAATATATACCTGCCTTCGAAAAAATATATTATATTAAATAGATTGACTTGTATTTTTACTGCAGTTCAATAAAATTAATAGTAACGAGATAGGATGAAATTAAATATCAAACATACGAAGTTGGAATTGCGACAGTTTCTGAAGGTTTATTGTTTACGGTATTAATGTTGCCAGTATTTTAGGTTGAAGTATACAGAATGGGCAGTTATTTCCATCACTGAGAGAAGAATCTACTGTTTTCTTATAGATAATCTCTTTTTTCCTTAGTAGTGCTAAGTAGTTTTATAAATAAAAAATAAAACTAATCTTTCAAATTATCATTAGAAATTCATTTTCTAAAATGTATACCTGCATCTTTTGCATTTTTCATACAAACTATCTGCGAGTAGCCGTTAACATAAAATCGTAATGAAATATATAAAAATCGTCATACGTTGCTCGAATGAAATTGGCAATTTGCTCGATTTTGGGCTCTTCTTTTTTGAAAGTCCTTGCAAAACAAGGAAAATACGTTTTTTTATGTCTGCCCTCCCATTATCACGTTGGGAATAAAGAATTTTTCTCTGCGTAAAATCTACTTAACAGTCGAATAAGCGAAACACGTCGTATTTTCGATTATTACATTCGTTACTTCGACCGTCAATTTTTACAATCTTTTCAATTTCAAATGCCCACGTACGGTGATCATTGAATGAGAGTAAAACCGAATTGCGCGCTCAGGCGTGTTTCGAACCATTCCGCCAGTCCTTCGAAACACGATCCAAGCGCCCACTGACCTACCTCGATCGGTATACTTCGTTTACCTTTATTTCCGAAGACACCGCTACGAAATAAAACGGGCTTTATACTACTTGTTCAGTAGATTTATAGACTAGTGTAGTACATAAAACGCTCGCGCAAACGTTCCTCCTCGTTTCAATAATTATTGCGCAATTGCGGTACTCGTTAAAGTGCGCTCTTTACCTGGAACTCAGTTCCTGCGAACGGTCCGGTAGCTGGAAAACGCCAAGTGCCAAACGCTATCGGGGACCCCGGTCATTATATTTAGCCCTCCGCGGTGGAGGGCGACGCAGGCGCCACGCTCGAAACGCTCGGAGGTCCAAATTCGCCGCGCAACGGTGGCCCCGGAACCCCGAAATCGCAGACCCCAGAAAAATGCGCGTATATTTATAAAAATTGCCCGGGACGATGAGCGCGTTGAATCCTCTCTCTCTCTCTCTCTCTCTCTCTCCCTCTCCCAGTGTCCCCGGCTCTCGCATTTACTCGGCCGTAAGCGGCACACGCTCGCATGTAAATCACTTATCGTCGCGCGCGGCGGGTAGCCCGGGAGCACGAGACAGATAGATAGATAGATAGATAGATAGAGAGAGAGAGAGAGCGAGAGGGACGGACTCTGCCTCCGACCGTATATAATTAGGGCTCAGAGGTAGGCGAGCGAGCTCCGCGTTATAAAGCCCGCACGCACTGTGAACGCGCGCGCTCGCGATCCCGAGCCGGGGAGCCGAGCGCTCCGAAATTGGGCTCTTCCGTTGTTTCTATTACAAAATAGACGGCGCGCTATTGCGAGGCGGCCCGTTTTCGACTCGAGCGCGCGAAGCCCACGGGGGGGGGGGGCACGGCCGGCAAGATTTTTCGCGGAGGGCGACACGCCGCTCGCGCTGCCGGCGAGGAACAAAGTCGCGGGCTGTTCTACGAAACGTTTCAGAGAAGGCTCTAAATGCTTCTTCTTTTGTTTTTTTTTTTAATGTTTTTCGTTTGCCACTTTCAATTCTTACACGGTAATGAAAAGATCCATTCGGATGTTAAATTTGTCGAATTACCCAACGAAGACGACTAAAGTTGGTATTCGAATAAATAGTCGATGGGGGCAACGCGAACAGTTAACGCGTTCCGCGTCGAAAAAAAGCAGAATTCAATACGACCAATTACGTGAGTGCGAGAATTACAAGAGCAAAAAAAAATTACAATATTTGCATACGAGATCAATGGTCTGTGCGCGTATTACATAATACACTAACTTGCTAAAATATGCAGAATACCCGACTTCACGTGCAATTCAATAGTTTTATTTCCTTCCGCCCACATATTTTCGTAATAATGCAATGCTCAGTCGTTCGATTTTGGATTAATAATAATGTAAAAATCCGTCGTGCGAATAAAGCGCAATTTCGCGCGTAAATTAATTTAAAAATTTACGTGAAATACCCGATAAACGCTACTATATCATTTCAGTGATAGAACGGTGTTTGAAAACAACGATGCCACGATTTATCCTGCCCAGATAAAAGCGCGTCTATACTGTCTTCCCTCTTGAACCGAGCAGAGTATTATGCACTGTGCAACAGCGCTCAGAGCGCACTCGGCTCGTAAAATGCTCGTTGACGCTCTATATACTTGTGTGTCTATATATATATATATATATATATATATATATATATATATATATATATATATATCCGAAGCAGAAAAAGAAAACACCCGCGTTACTTATATAATATACAGTGTATACAGAATAGAGGCAGTTATGCCGTTCTGCAAAAGCGTTAATTGCCCCATTTACATTTTGCCGCCTCCTAATGAGAAAATACAGCTCGTAAATTATATTTTCCATAAATAGTCGCGAGCGCTCGCGCGCCTGTACGGACGTTTAAGGACCGTGCGCTTTAACAAAATTTAATATTGTCCAGATAGAGAGAGAGAGAGAGAGAGAGAGAGAGAGAGAAGGAGAAGCAGGCGAGTACATAAGATATAGAATTTTACGCATAAATTATGAAAAAAGAAAAATGGATTAACGGTCTTGGCGAATAGAGGCGATAATCCACAATTTTCTGATTTTATGTTCATACGTTCGTTATGCTTAAAATTTATGGGAACCGAGTATTTCAAATGAAAGAAAGAGCAGCTTTAAATGTAAAGAATTCTTCTGAGATTGATTGTATATTCGCCGTACACTTGTCGAAAAACATTGAAACACGATTAATCGAAGATTTCGCGAAACTAAATATTTCTCTCCCGTTTCAACAAAACTTGTACCCAATTGCATAAATATAATTATGCATCCGTAGTATAAAAAAAAAAAAATCTCGTTTATGCGCGGACAATGCCGTAGCGCCTCGAATCCCAATGAAATTCTGCGAACGCATCGCGAGCGCGCCGAGGCTTTACCCCGCTCTGGGAGTATAAGGCCGATCGGCCATTCACAAGCTGAACCTCGCGCGCGTCGTCGTCCGTCCCACGAGCGTCGTCTCCGTCGGCACCCCGCGACCCGGCGCGTATACGCGCGCGACCGAGATATATTAATAGTCCCCGGGGGGGCGGGGGAGGGCGCGGAAGAGCGCCTGCTCTCCAGAATAGAACGCGCCGTGTTGCCGGGTATGGCGCGAGAGTGAGATAGGGGGCAGGAGGGGAAGAGATAGATAGAGCGGGCAGAGAGGGACGGGGGGGGGTCGCGCGACACAGTCGAATTCCGCGCCGAATTCGACGCTGGGCTTTCCGCGGAGACGTAGAGCAATGATCGGCGGCTTGGAATCGGAGCTTGTGCGGAAGCGGCCGCCGCGCCCACAGACGCCCGAATTAACTTGTCGGGAGATTCGCGGAGTTTCCGAATTCGATTGGCGATCTCTGGCCGATGTGTAGCCTCTCTCCCTCACTTCTGTTTCCTTAGCTAGGCTTGTGCGTCGGTTCATTTCCAGATTCATCCGAGGAGCTTGTCGCTAAACTCGATAAATCGAAGAATGCAACAAACTTTGCACTTTGCTACGGAGCTTAAAATGCACGATCGTATAACTGCGGTCAACGGCAAATTGTACGTACGAGGAGAGGCGAAACCACCTTGCGACACGTTCGCTCGTCTCTGTCTGACAAAGCGCAGGGGATAAATTGTACTTACGAACGAATATATGCGTTTTTCATTCTTATTGATAAAATATATTTTTTTGTAGTACGCGACACTGTGCCGTATTAGCTTATACGTTTGAATTCTGCGCAGTTCCTGTTCTTATATTAGTTTTGAGTTATTTATCCGTCCTTTTTTTTTCTTATTTTAATATCCATTTTTTCTTGCAATTTTTTTGTTCGATGCTTATTCGCAACATCGCCTGGAGCTCCAGATATTGTTATTGCATTATTCGTAGTTTATTTTATACTAATTAATGTCTCTCTCTCTCTCTCTCTCTCTTCAATGCTTTCCCTACAAGACACGGAGATACATTGTATATAGAATTTTTGTATTGTATTTACAATTTTTCTTTTACACCCCGGACTGGATTACCCTGCGTACGCGCACGGTAGTGAATCAGTAGAAAATAATCCGAAAAATTCGACGCAAACCTCACACCCACCGCTCCGCTGCGTAGGCGATAAGGTCGAAGGCAAGACCGACCCGCTGCCAATCGCTCGGCTTCCGGTTGCCGAGCGATTGGCGAGGAAAAACAATGTTTTGTCGACCGATGGAACGGGACAAATGGGAAATTTGGGCCAATCGCAAGACGAGCGATTTTCGAGGATCTGCGACGAACAGTTTTCCAGTTAAACGACAAACATTCAGCTGCGACACGTAGATAGGACAAAGTGTACTTGGCTAAAATTATTTTTAAATCTCACTCGTGAGAACAAAGTTTAAAGTTTCCTTAGCGTTGGACGATAATTTAGATTAGGAAATCTTCGATACGTCAGCAAAGATAATAAAATTGAAATAAAAATTGACACCCCCTGTAACTTCTACCCACTTACTGTCGGCACTTTCTCAATCTGGATAGAATTTTCTACCCTTCCTATTATTAAAAACGAGTTAATGATACATTTTCTTAAACAGGGAAGCGGCGATCTAAGCTGGCATATACGATTTCTTACGACCCGAGCGGTAAACATCGTTCAATGCTCTAATTTCACGGTCGGCCTGAATAAAGCGAGGAACAATGATGATATCCAGCGACGGAATAAATAAATAACGCCGGCAGCTGGTCGAATGGAAAAATCGCGCTGCGTCTCCTCCCCCCCCCCACTCCGCCCCACGCGCGATGTACAAATCAGAGCCGCCGATATCGTGGGACGAGAGACTTACGCGCATCGTTTATTACAACGAGGAGAAAGCAGGCGCGGGCAAAGGGCTGGTTGGAAGGGGGGGGGAGGCACTTTATTTCTTCGCTCGCTGCGCCTCGCTCGGGCGGGGGGAGTGGGGGGAAGTATAAAAACGCGAATTTTAAGGGAAAAATAAACGGAAAGGAGGCGGAAACGGAAAAGGAAAACGGCGGTCGTTCATAAATTACACACTCTCGCCCGATCGTACCTTCTCTCCCGCTAGCGGCGCTCCCAGTCCCCAGCCCCCTTCCCCCGCCAATTTTTGCCAAGCGTCGCTCCTTGCACCTCTCGTGCGCATTTGTCACGCTCCGATTGGGGGGAGGGGGGAGCGCGAGAGAGGGGTAGCGGAGGCAGGCGCGCCGCGCTCCCCCGTTCTCGACGAGGGAGGAAAACAAAGGAGGCGGAGGCGCGGGGTGTGGGGATAAAAAGTATCGTCACACTCGGCGGTCCTCCATCGATATTTTGTTGTGACTTATATTTCCCCATAATGGCATTAGGGTGTTTTGCGCGAGCGAGAGAGAGAGAGAGAGAGAGAGACTTTTTTATATATATCGAGGCACCGTTGCGCAGCCTTATTCTCACCCGGCGGAGCAGTTATCCACGCCCGAGCGGAGAGGACTGTATATATATATATATATATATATATATATATATATATATATATATAATGGAGAGGCGATATCGATGAGCCGAATTTCGCGGGCGGGCGGGCGCCCCGTTCCGCCCGGATTTTACGACGGCAGTTTTCCACCCCCCCCCCCCGACTTCCATTCCCGCCGGCTCCCTTCGGCTCGAACCCCCTGCAATCGCGACGCGTCAAGTGTTTACGGCCTCGCCAAAACTATCGAATAATCGCGACCCCGAGCCCGGGTCCCGGCGAGGGGGAAGGCTGCGCGGCGGCACGCGGTTACGTCCGCGTGCATTTCTACTTCTATTTATTCTTTCTTCATGTTCTGCGCGAAATATTATTTACATTATAATTACCACAATAATTTGAGAAATTTAATAATAATCTTCGATTATGATTGATTCGCATAGATCCGTAGCTTTCTGCCAAGCTAAGAAATATCATTATCGGTCTTACGGTCGTATCAAATAAAACAAGCATAATTAATTAGTGAAATAACGACTGTCGCACTGTCCCCGCTTCTATTCACCCTTGCTCACAGTCACCCCCGTAGTCGCATAGTCATAGTCATTCTTACTTTACACTGCTTTAAGAATGCAATTTTTTTCATAAAATATACCAAACTTGGGATAGAATCTTAGAAGAAAAATTCCATCGAAACGGCTTTGTATTGAAGCTTTGCGAATAAAAAAGAGCCCAACTGTTAAAAAAAAAAAAAGAATCCCCGTGCTCGCTCGGCAAATCAACGGCACGTACGCTTACAGTCTTATATGTAAGCGACAATCAGCGCGGGCGAACTGGAACAATGCGAGCAGGTACGCAAATGTGACTGTCAGTAGCATGTAAAATCCAAATTGTCAGTTATACGGCGGCAGCCAGATAAAGAGAGCGCGGCGGTCCCTATCGGTAGTACAACAAAGTGTGCCCATGCGGGTCACTATATAACCTGCCTATGTATGTATGTATGTATATATATATATAATAGGTGCGCTCGTAGAAACCGTAGATTCGCGCCAACTTGAACGACGATATATACACGCACGGGCAATAAGGAACAAAAGGTTGTCCCGTCTGACGTGCACACGGCGCACGCGAGCCGCGCCCCTCAGACCCCATACACGCGGATACGGGTGTTCGCCGATAGTTTCGATACGGCCGCTGTGTTTCGGCAGACTCTCCAAACCCCCCCCCCCCTTCCCCCACCTACCCCTATTCAGCCCGGCGACGTAACTTCGCCGAGTGTATGTCGGTGGTAATGTAAGGCGCGCGCGGCGGCGTCGCGCGGCAATTGCCGCGGGCGCCCCATAAATATCGGGCGCGTCGGCGTACCGACTCGTCCCCGCGAATCTCTCGGCCGGCGAAACGGGGGCGAAATTTCGGCGACGGGCGTTGCCACCGCGCCTCGTAGCATTGGGCGGAGCTCTGCGCGATGTACGGAGAGCAAAATTTTGACTGGCGCACAACGGGGGCGGCGGAAGATTAATAACGAAATTATTTTTAAAAATCGTATTTTCGTAAAGAATTGCGTCAGTTGCGGAAGCACGTGGCCCGTCGTCACAAGTGAAATACAATAATGAGAGCCACGGCGGACGATAGAAAGTCGATTAGAGAAAATAAAAAAATATCATTATGTTTCGTCGTTTGATAAAAATTGCCAAGGATGGGATAAGTCGATTTACAAAATGAGCTTGCCATTAAACCAATGAAGTTTATGCATCTTTAAAGGCACATTGTGCTTGGTGCGTGTCCCCTCACAAAAGGGAAAGATCGCTTCTACTTCCACCACCGCCCCGCTAATAATAAATTGAAAAATCAATAAAACTTATCGCTCTCCTATATCCGCCGTATTTTGGAATGTCTGTACGGCTCGGCTAATATGGCAATGTCATTATCGTTATTTTCTAAGAAATTGACGACCAGGATACGTAATTGCGACGAGACGAAAAATTCGAAATTTAGAAGAATACAATTCTAGTATAATTTTAGATACTGTAGAAATTATTGAAAATAGAGGGGGGAGTACTAAAATTAAGCATTAAATCGTTACTGACTGATAAAAAATAGGCACTAAATTGTTGGTCACGACGAGGTAATAAATTTTGTCCGAACATGTTGTTGTTATACGACATTATTTATTGCATTCAATCTTAAAATTTAACCTTAAATATTAATAAAATTCCGTTCTATAATATTTAATTACATTTTATTATACTGTATTTCTGTATACATTCGTACTAGTCGTATCAATCATACGGCGAAAATACTCCGTTCTCGTCTACGCAATTTCAATGAAAATCGAGCCGAAGTCCATCAATTGGAATGTAAGCTAAGAAAACTATTTAACTCTTTACTTTTCGGTGAAAAATTGAACCTAGTCTACCTGTTACATTTAATTATAAATACCGAATTCGAATGACATTTGCTTATAACACTATGTTATCTCCCTATTGATTTGCACCTACACTTGAGCTTCAGTACGCAGTACGAAAATTTACTTGTCGCATACGTATATGTGTAACGAAACCAATGATAAAATTTTTCAACGACGCTCGCTCTTCCTAGCGCCCCCGCCCCCTCGCCGTGCCATCCTCGCCGCGTGTGTGTGTCACTCGTGCATACATACTCATACACACTTGACGGCATTAATATATCGTCGTTAGATAGTCCTCCTTTAATAATAACAGAGACTCGGCGCGGTGCGGGGAGGGGGTGGGGTGGGCGAGCGCGGGTGGGTTCGCGATAATGACGAGGCCATCGTGGGATTTTGTGCGCGCCAGGTGGACCGTGAACGCGCGCATGAAGTGCGCGGATCGGATGAGTTGCGCGGGAATGTGTAGATATATGTGGATATATATATATATATATATATATATATATATATATATATATATAAACATACGCCAGCGGCGAGGGGGATACAAAGAAAAAAGGAGAGACAGAGGGAGAAGGAGCGACGCGTCGAACGTTACTGGACCGCGTTAGAAGTGCCGCCTGTACGGATGTACTCGGGACGCGTGACAGGAGGACGGGGGGGGGTGGGAACTCGATGACTGATCTTCGCCCGCTCGTCTTCGTAACATAATAATAAGAATAATAATAATCTGCGCTGCATACATGGGGCGACGAGACATTATAGTTTTATTGTATTTTTCTTCCCCCTCGTCAAAGAACGACGTCGTCGGCTTCTCTCTCTCTCTCTCTCTCTCTCTCTCTCTCTCTCTCTCTCTCTCACGCGTGCTCCGTCGATTTTTCTTTTTTCTTAATTCCAATCCAACATTATTATGTATGACTCGGTTTCACGCGAGTTTCACCAGGGGCAGATGTCTCTCTCTCTCTCTCTCTCTCTCTCTCTCTTTCGACGAGAGGCCGATCCGTCCGATAAATAAATTGCGACCGCTTCGTGCGCAGTGCCATCGATACACGAGTATATTGGAGAGGACACTTGTCGTTGCCTGCACCCCCCACCCCCGTCGAGGCTTGAAAACCCGCATGTACAAGGGCTCTAGAAAAGCGTGTGGCGAAAACGCGCGTACACGCTCGAATATTAAAATTACAAAGTCGCCGCCGCCGCCGCCGCCGCCGCCGCAATTATTTCTCGAAGCGGGCATTGCGCAGTTGAGGATTTCGCGATATGCATATTCTTGTATCGCATTGGAACACTTATATATATATATATATATATCATGGCCAGTAGTATTTTCAGAAATCCGCGATTAAATATGCATATATATATATATATATATATATATATATATATATATATGTATATGCATGTCAAGTCGATATATCTATTTTGGAAAATCCAATGCTGAAAATTCCACAATACACTCGTATTTTATTGATAAATCGCTTTATATTTGAATAATTAAGGCATTTTGAAATCAATACAAGAAATTCGAAATAATTGTCCTTCTAGTTTATATAAGTGCACTTATATATACAGTCTATATACGATATACTTTTTTATTGAATTATTAAATGCCAAGAATATAAGAAAATAATTTTCTGTTATTTTATTAGTTTTAAAAGGATGTAATAATGCCTTCAGAAATCGCACATTTTGTAGGGACTTTACAATTGAATAAAAGAATTATTATTCCTTGATTAGTAGTACTAAAAGTATCGTACTTGTACATACAATAGGTGAAATAAGATAAGCGAATCAAAATCCGACTCGGAGTGTTGAACGTATGGCTTATCGTACGTGATCTAAAATGGATTCATAGATTTACACACGGAGACCTTAATTTATTTATTTCTATTATGATGCAAATTTATATGAAACATTGTGGAAAAATTCCTTTCAAATTTATGAGATAATGAACATTAATAATATTTTTTATTGTTTAATAGAAACTGATGTAGTTCAAAATTTCTAAAATGCATCATAATTGCCGGCCTCCTAGATGAGTTCCATTTGATCCCCGATTGTTCAGACAAATTTTATCCACGACTATATTACTAAATATACTCTGAACGGTATTGATTAGCAAAATATCGTTGAATTTATTACCTTTGTGATCCAGGGCAGATACCACGATTTTGTACGATAGTCAATTGGACATGATTTTTTTTTTTTTTTTTAAACTTTTGCCTAGCTGTATTTTTCTAGTCGACACTGTTTTCGGCAGTTTTCTAAGAATCATACCAAATAGGGACTTCTCGCAATGCATCGATCAATCAATGCCTTACCTTACATCTTCCCCTCCCAAATCAACCCATTCTACATTCCCGCGGATAACTGCTGCGGAAACGCGAACGATGCCCGAGCCCCCCTCCCTCCGCTCCTCACTCCCTCTTCCCCCGCAAACCGGACAACCTTCGTATCTCACACCTTTAACATTCAACTTTTCAGAGTCATCTACCAGTAACTTCATTTCATTCGGGCGTATTATCGGCCGGCCTTGCGCGCATCGCGTCGAAGAACACATCGGACAACTGTTGATTTCATTTGCCGGCGGATTATATATATATATATATATATATATATATATATATATATATATATATATACACAGGCTCGTCAGCTCGTCGCCTCGCCGAGACAATGCCTTCGTTCGCGTGGTCCGCGGACGGCTCGATTCGCCCGGCACTTTTTGTTCGCGAGCGTTTCCGCGCATTAACCGCTCGCTATTCATTCCTGCGTCTCTGGCGTGTGATAGAGAACGAATGAGGGGGGGGGGGAGGAGTGTGGGTCAATGAGGAGCCGCTCGGCTGAGGTGTTGCTGCTGCCGACGCGCGAGCGGCTATTCTTCTGTTTGTTACTATCTCTCTCTCTCTCTCTCTCTCTCTCTCTCTCTCTCTCTCTCTCTCTCTCTCGCGGCCGACTGGAGGGATTCCGCTCGTGGATAGATTAATTAATCTAATGAGTAAACAGAGCGCGACACCGAGCGGGATTACTTTTTCCATTTGACAGCGCCGCCTTTGCTTTGAGCCGCGAATTGGAAGTGTTGGAGTATGAAAAAGGCATTGTAACGCTTTCCCCGATCGGTAAACTTGTTTATCTCTCTGTCCATTTACTTCTGATCATTTTGCAATATTTGTCAAAACTCATTGCTGTCACGCGTACTATTAATGTAATTATTTTCGTGCCAGAAACAATTAACTCAGACAGTTGAGACAAGTTGTCCTAGTGACCCAGTTCTCGATAATATAAATGAATAATGAGATTTCCAAAGCATATCTAAGAAAATTCGCATGTAATACTCCATTGGTTTAGCTATTTTGTTTGAAGTACGGTTTCGCTAAAGTAATATACATTATGCAGTCGAAAAACTACAGAGATACGTAAAGCATACAGCTATCGTACGTCTTACGAATTTTGGCGCTTTTTAATTCAGAACTTACGTAGACATAATTTTTAAATCACGTTCCTTTATTCTACCTGCTTATTTTTCCACGAATAGATTTGATGTCTATGATGGAGAGAGAAGGGAAAATTAGCTGAATCAGCTTTGCTTTTTTAATTATAATTAAGTAGAATAACGCGCCGATGATTGACATAGATTCTATTTTCAATAATCAAATTAACTAGTCGCCATCGTTCTCTGTAGATTACATTTCTGGTCTTTTTATTAAATTTTTTATTGTCTGACTTATTAATTGAACGAATGCTAACTTTAATAGTGATATACACTTAACAATAAATACAATTATTAATAAAATATAACTGCTATGACACTTCAATAAAACTGGACGATTTCATTCGTCTTTCAGATTTCCACTTAATTCTATATTCAATTTATTACCGACATTGTAGGAGTTAATTACACTTATACTGATTTAATTCTGCGTAAACTCGGGATTAGTAAAAAATATTCTTTCCTTGATATAAAAATTATTGTTTTGTTTATATTCTGGCCAATAGTTTGTTAAATAGTCACTCTGATACATAATGTGTTACAAAAAGTTGGTTAAAAATTGTTAAAAAGGATAAATTTATCAGAAATTTAACATGAAAACCTTTAGTTTAATAAAATCATTATTTTCTTTTTATTTTAAATTGAGAAATAAGAAAAGTACAGCTATTGTCAACTTCTCTAAACTCGTAAATAGATAATGATGACTCTTCTCAATTATTTACTACTTAATTATTTTTTTTAAACATTAGCTTTTCTTTCAAGCATTACACGCACGTATGAATCTACAACAGTCCCGAGACAGATCATCGGGTTTTCCGAGTTTTTCGCGCATGTAAGATTTTTCCCTGCCAGTGACCGTGATGCAAGTACGCGGGAGGTCCCGTAATCAGAATCGCGTACAAATCCAAGGGATGAAAAGCCGTTTAATTCGAACGAGTGCCGGATCACCGATTGATCGCGTTAATAAGAAACTTAATTTGGTCGATTTGTCTTTTAAGAACGAACCCACCTTCCTCGCTTCGTCCCCGCCAGTTATCAATTAGCGAGCCTTCGTCGTGCTTTTATTGATCCTCGTTGATGGATGGATGGAGGTATATTAACTTTTGCATTTTATGCTTTCATTAAAGCTTGCTGGAGCGCTCGCAGATTCGATCGAATAACTATGTGAATTACTTCATGTACCGTCTATAATAACCAACCATAAGCGAAGATAGGAAAATGTATTTAATTTCAACTCTATGCAAAATCGATATACTGTATGAGATTTGAATTCATTTGATTGGCATATGAGCGCGTCGTAAATATAAATACATTTGATGCACCAATGATCTTATTTATCTATATGACATTTATTTAGAGACTGCCACAGATATATATTTATCAATTAGAGGATGGGACAGGCTGTATTGTTAGACAATTCACATAAATTGAAAATTCGTGCAATGCGCTTTAATTAATGTACACAGAGCTGAAAGTTTATTTGCAGACCAAATGCGTTTAAATATTTTACAAGCTTATCCATTTGCGTTCTCATCTGTCTCGGAGGATCTTATCAGACGCATATTATAGATACATCTACGTTTCAAATTGTAATATTGTTTTAGATGATGCATTTCTATATGTAATAACGATATGGGTTGATATCAATAATTTAAGCATCGAGTAGGATTATTATGATTGTTATTGTTGTTATTATTATTATTGCTGTTATTGATGTTCTCGTCATTCTTATCGATATTGCTGTTGTAATTGTCGTTTTTGTTGTTGTTGTTGTTCATATATATGATTATTATTATTATTATTATTATTATTATTATTATTATTATTATTGTTATCGATATTTAATAATTTACATTAGAATTACCAGATGGTATATACCTAAATACGTTTTCTTAATGATGCGTTTCCCTCTATTCTGGTGCGTTAACTGCCCCTGGTGAATATTTATTGTATTAAACATACAATAATGATTATTATTATTTAATAATAATAATAATTATTATTATTATATAATCAATAATAATAACAACAATTATTATTATTATTATTATTTAATACAATAATAATTATTGTATTAAACAGACAAGCCAAGCTTTGAGAGTGTATGTTCGGAAATACCTCCACGGACGATATTTAACATCTGTATCATCAATTA
Source organism: Sycobia sp. Sy_11 (assembly GCA_018907035.1). Taxonomy (NCBI): domain Eukaryota; kingdom Metazoa; phylum Arthropoda; class Insecta; order Hymenoptera; family Epichrysomallidae; genus Sycobia; species Sycobia sp. Sy_11. The sequence goes on from JACCIC010000008.1 coordinate 4,161,152, forward strand.
TTAAACACATCACACCCGCACCACTAGACTACCTAATTATTTTTGAAAAATTATTCAAGGAGGAAAACGCTCTTCCATATTTTTTACACATCCATTAGATACTTAGGTCCGTGTTAATAGCTGCGATCGCATTCAGTTCCCCACAGGTGTACCATAGAAAATTTAACTCCCCCTTCTTTTCTTTTGTAGATGGTCCGATACACAGGGGAGTAGCTGCGCATAAAATTCCAAGTAACGGACAATTGAATAATGCCCTTCATTTAATGCAGGGAGCCGATATTAACTGTTAAAAGCGACTACCGTATTCGCAGGTTGAGGGGGTACATAAAAGAAGCGAACGACCGCGCAAAAGGGCGGTTAAACGGCCGCCGCGAAACATAAACGAAATCATCGGTCGAGGAACGAGAGCGCAAGAGAGAGAGAGAGAGAGAGAGAGAGAGACAGGGGGTAAGAAAGAGAGAAAGAGAGAGCCACTGAAAGATTCCATCTTAAATTGCAGCACTCGCGCTTGTCTATAATTGGCAGAAGTTGATCGGCCCGTTAAACTCTCAGACAATGCGGAATGCCGCCCGTTATTCTCTTACCCCCCGACCCCAACTCCGATCTTCATTCTGCCGACTCTGACGGCATCGAGTTGAAGATCTTCCCCCGCTTTACCCCACTCATCCTCTGTTAATTTTATTATTCTTACCCGGTTTTTCAAAAAGTTTCCCCATATAACTATCATCTGATGAGTTTCTAGGGGCGAGTTGGCCAAGACATTTCTATACCTCGCGATTGTCACCATACATGCCATGTGATATATATATATATATATATATATATATATATATATATATATATATGGAATAATTTTCCATATTATACTGGGGACTTTATTACAATAAAGTCTTACTGGTGCATGATCATTCATTATCGAATTTATCGCCAAACGTATTTTTAGAATAACATATTATAGTATTAAAGATTACTTTTTGTTCGTCGTAGCAGAGCTATCTAGTCGATCGAGAAGTATACACATAAAGTAAACTAATGATGTTAACTTCGAGCAGGATATTCTCATAGTTTTCCTTAGATATCAATTGTCAAGTATTTATTAACAGCTCAGTTTCAACTCGTAACATAAACTAACCGAGAAAGTGGTTTTTATTTGCTTGGATAATATATTAAAATCATCGGGAATACCAAGTCTTAATTTCGACCATTTTTGAAATTAAGTACAATTATTATACGAGATGCAATTATAGCTTATGCGTTGAAAAACAGTTAGTTCAACCCGTTAGAAGACTGGAGAAATGACATGTATAATCAAGAAACCATTCTTATTTATCTATCTGATCTTTTTGTACTCCATGTCTAAAAAGCATAGCGTTTCTCAAAACTTCAATTCTATATGTTACAGAAATACTGATCATATTTTCAATACTGATTTGTTAAAGGAACTCTGTAGCAGCAAAATAACAGTTAATAACGAAATCAGTGTTAATCTGCATGTATATTAATTAACTGAAAGTAAGAGATATTATTTAAAAAATTGATATACAATTGAATTCCCCAACATTTACTTCAAGGCACAAATTTTACAAGGCCTATTATAAAATTTACTAATGAACGCTATATAACAGAAATAATAGGATAAAATCATATTGGCCAAACAATTCGACTTCGTTCTTTTCTTTTTTTTTTGTCCATCGAACAGCTCGTTACGCGTTTTTCCCCGGCTTTTATCGACAATAAACCCGGTTCAAGTCCATTGTTGAACAACTCCCTTTGAGTCGGCTAAGTACCAAGATTTTTCCTCTTCATTCCATTTTTGATAATTTACGTTTTCCCGCAACGCCGAAGATTACTTATCATTACCTTATCATTAATTAACGAAAATCTCCCAATAGGATATTTAGAATTGGCTTATGGTAGACGTTAATTTCACAAACTCTATTTATACCGGATTGGCAATGTTAAAAAGCCACGCCAGTAGAGTAGTAAATAATTAAGTATCATTTTCTGATAGATGGGCTCCAGCTGATCGTAAATTTACGCGGCAATGCGCTCACGTGCAAAGATTTTGCGATAAAACTTGGACACCGGCCTTCATTTTTTTGATTTTGTTTTTTCAATGGCCAATACGTTTGAACTATATAGATAAATACTTACATATAACGCGGGCAATGAGAACATTTTTGAATTCAGCGTAAATGTTTAGAGAAAGTAAAGTTACATTTGAAAAATTCTGCGCATAACGCGCTATCGGTAAAAAAAAAGCATTCTGAAATCGAATATAACGAGAAACCGGACTAAATGATAAATCGAGAGCTTATGCGAGTTTCCAGACGTTTTCTTAGTTTCTTGCAAGATATCTGTATATTTTACCGATAAAATAAGTATACCCGGCGGTAGATGTTTATCTATAACGAGATCAAGCTGCAATCTTTTATTTTCCAGCTGCGTGGGTCTATTCGTAGCATTTATATATATATATATATATATATATATATATATATATATATATATATTCCTGACTTTCATAACTAATATTCATATATGCAAAAACTACAGGCTGTTTGATATTTCGACAACTGGAAAAATCTAGATAGTATAATAATCACTCGCATATTCACGTATCTCGCAGCTTTCCAATAACGCTCATTAGAATCAAAATTCTCAGCTAACAATTATCCCAAGGAATAATTGGAATTCCGTGATACGTATTATTCTCCTCGTACACGATGTCGACCCACCAATATAATGATGTTTTCCGTTTCTTAGTTAACATATATAAAATGACTAAATGTAGCCTTAATTAAGTGTAATTTATTAAAATGATCCCTAGGATACGTAGTTGTAACAAGTTTTCAATAAAGGATACAGAATCTTTATTTGAAAAGGCATAAAGGCATCTGAATTTATAATTTGCGTAAACTTCTTAAACAATATAGAAACCATAAGTCGACCGGATAAAATTCAAACGAGAATGCTTCTGGCAATTATCGCGGACTCGAGATCAAATTTATGTACAGTTTTCCTTGAATAATCGACAAACGTGCAATATTTTATTATCGTCTCAATATTTTTAGCTTTATCCTTGTCTATAATTGACAAATATTATAAGATTTCGGGATGAGAGGGTAAGTGCAGCTCTTTATATCAAAATGGCTATAACGACTTCTCACGTTATTGAAAAAATTCATATCAAAAGGTACTATATTAGCATTTAAGCGAATCCGCTTATTAACATTCTCATTGTGACCCGATCCTCAAATTTTCCTTTTCATCAGTCCATTTTTAATTCCTCTGCCCATAGAATTTACATGACAGTGGCGACATAAATGATATTATTGCGCGAAAAATGAATTATCTGTATCTAAACATCGGAAATATTTCGTGTCCGACATTACAACGATCTGTCAAACAGGTCGAAGATATAATGTTTATTTGTATCCTTGATGCACGATTGGGTGTTAAATTATTCTAATTAATGGAAAGGAGCTTGTCGGAAAGATTTTTTCACTCGTGTCCATGGACGTTCGGACTCTATGCCCAAGAATATATCAAATATCGAAAACCAGTCTTAAGCAGGTGACGCCTCTCGACCTCTTCTGAATCAGCAGCTCCATATAGTTTTTAGCGAACAATTAATGAAAGTGAGAGAGAGAGAGAGATAACCACTATCGCCAAGGAGTGGCCGGTATAAAAGCCAAAGCCCCCTCCCGCCTCCGCAACCACCCTTGAAAAATTGATTTCGCGCCGAGCGAACGAGCCGCCGCGCTTCTTACATAAATCAGTCGGTCTTGCTTTGGTTGAACGAGAATGGGAAAGGATCGGGGAGCGAGAAGCGTTCGCGCCTCCGGTGGCACACCGAAGGAGAGTGCGAGAGAGGCACTTAATTGAGCGCAAACAGGCCTCTTCGAATAACCGGACCGACCGCCGTACCGTCCGTCCTTCGCCGAGTCGTATGAAAAGTTTATAACGGCCTCGTACTCCTCCCCCCCCCACTCTCTCTCTCTCTCTTTCACTCTCCTCCTCTCCCGCGGCTCGACAGACGTTTTGTCAATCGTTCGGCGAGTCGGAGACGTCTCCTCGAAGTTTCGTCCACCCCCGCCCCCCCTTTCTTCCCATGCCGCAGCTCTCGGAAGTCCGACGTCCGACGTCGCACTCGCTAAAATCTAGCTCCCGACTTCTCTGCCCCTATCCCCACCCCCTCACGCTCCCTCTCTCTGTCTGTCTCTCTCTCTCTCTCTCGCTCACGTGCTCGCGCGGCGTCCATTTAAGGCTCGACCCTTTTACCGGCCGCAAACAGAAAATGCATTATTTATTGCGCCGATTCATCGGTGCGGTGCTCGCCCGCTAAAAGCTAAAGAGTTGAGAAAGTGAGTGAGTGAGAGAGAGAGAGAGAGACAGAGAGAGAGAGGAGGGAGGTAAAAGTGGAAGATTGGCGAGTGAGCCCTTGCGAGGGGTGGGAGAGAGCGAGAGGGCGAACGTGGCAAAGGGGTTGGGGGTGGGGGGTAAGTGGCACTCTCGATTCTTCGACGGCCGATGCGCGTTGCGCGCGTGCCAATAGAGCGCGCGGACTTGCTTCGCTTTTCCTCTTTTCTCACTCTTCGTTCCTCTTTTTTCTTCTGCGTTTTTTTCTCCTCGTCGTTCTCGCTCATTCCCGCGACACCGTCGGTGACCCCTCCCCCCCCCCAGGGAGCGCCCTCGCCCGCCCGGTCAGCGCAAATCTAACTTGGCGACGAAACCTCCTGGTCGCCGAGGGCTTTGTATCGATGAGCGAGGTTTGCCCTGATAAATTATGTAACGGCGTTCAATTGTCCACGTTGCTCGGACGAGATACGGCATAAATGCTAGCTTGTATACCGTACATAGGCATATATATATATATATATATATATATATATATATATATATATATATATATTTATATTAATTATGCACGGCGCGTTGAATGTATCGTAAGTAAGTAACGCGTCGTTTTGTATGTAATTTTTTGTATGCACAAATACATTAATCACACTGTAAATGTATCTTATGATAGTGATGAGCAATGTTTTCAATTGTAGTCTCAAGTAATATAGCAGTATTTTTGAATGACTCGAATGAGTGAAAATCGAAAAATGTGAGGAGAATTTTCAATGCGTTAAGTTGTTTCTGAATTAAGCAATATGATTGTTCTAATAACCATACAATGAATGAAGGGCATCTTATTAAGTATATATTTACATAGGAAATACTATAAGCTATACAGAATTATATGGTCTATCACTAACATAACGAACTAAAAGGATGTTTTACATCTTTCGATGTATTTCTAATAAATATCCGGAATATGTTAATAAAAATAATTAATTATATTATTAAAAATTAGATAATAATATGTACAATTTAGCATATGTAATTTAAATTTTGCTCGCCTTCTTGCTTTTTCTTCTGACACTTACGCTTTTGGCTTTATACTTTTTGCAATTAAATGTAATAGAATTTACTGTTCGTTTTACTGATTAAATCAAATACATTTATGTAAATAAACATGGTTTTATTATATTTTATAATAACATTGGGAATAAAAAAATTTGTACATAATTTATAAATGATTTTTCTCAAATGTGAAGGTCAAAAAATTGCACAACATTATAAAAAAAATTTTTTTGCTGCTATTTGTCATTTTCTGTTTTCAATTTTCAAACAAAAAAAATTTTTTTATATTACAATCAAATAATTTAGATAAACGTTACTCGCTACCATATGGAAATGTTTTTCTGCCAATGGCTTTTATACTGTTAAATCAAGAAACGTATGTTGATATACGTTTGAGAATGTCTTCGAAATAATTGATGGAAGTTTGAAAAAGTATTGAGAAACCATGTTTCCAAATATTTTCAGAAAATTCTGACTAAATATTTCGTAAATATTTTTAAAACATTTGAGAAATTAGCAGATATTACAGACTTTTTTTAGTTTTTATTTTAGAAATATTTTTAGCCTGTTTTTTTCGACACATTTTAGAAATATTTTTAGGCTTTCGGGAGTAATCATTGGGACTAATTTTATAACTCTGAATCTTCTGTCGGGCACGAATTTTCATGATACGCTTTCATAAAATTGGAAGAAACACGGTTAATCCCCAAGTATAATTAGAGCGTCAGTGCATTTCTCTCCCTACCAATTGATCCCGAGCATTTTTCACCCCAGATTTCGCGCAATGCGCGATCTGTTTTCTCGAATCACACCTCTTACACTAGAATTGTACGAAGAAAAAAAAATCGGCAAAACAGAACGTGAAAAACAGGATGCGCGTATGGTCTGACACGAGAACTACGAGCGTCCCGGTGCTCGAGCGCCGACGACAGCAGGGTTACTCGTTATGACAAAACGACTTAATTGTCGTTGCCGGATCGGGGTAGCTTTGCGCTCGCTCTCGAGTCCGGCAAAACAAACTCGACTGCTGCTCGCTTCTCTCTCTCTCTCTCTCTCTCTCTCTCTCTGTTTCTCTCTATCTCGCCCTCTCTTTCGGCAGAATGGATGAGGTGGGCGCGAGGCGAATACAAAGATACTCCCTCATACGCGCCCGTCACCGTAACTTCGTACCCTCGAATCGCCGATGAACGGTCGAGGATGCGCGTTCGGTAGAATCGAACGAAAGTTCCTGCAGAGCGGCCGAGACGGGCGGCGGGTGCAGGGGAGAGGAGAGGCGCAAAACTACGTGGCGCAAGGTTAAACAGCGCCGTGTGTCGACGGGGACAGAGAGAGAGAGAGAGAGAGAGAGAGAGAGAATGCGATCGCACCGCGAGCTCGGTGAAAATCGAGGTAAGGGTGAGGGGGACCGTGGCAGCGGCGGAACGAAATTAGGAGAAACGAATAGATCGAAGTAAATGAGAAGGGGGGAGGATTAATGTATGGGTGGGCGACAATGGCGGTCTGGGGGATGGGGGTGGGGAGGGGAGGTGTAATGAGAAATGCGATAACAGCGAGAGAGGCGAGGCTTGTGAAATCCAGCGTAAGGAACCGCGGGAGGGTAGCCGAAGAAAGCGGGAGAAAACAAGCGCGCCGGAAAAAGAGAGCGGTGAGGGACGGAGAGAAAGAGATGCGTCGGGGGGGGGAGGGGGGCAGCGAAGGAGGCGAGAATCAGGGATACCGATAGTACCGGCAAATAAGCGAGAAAGTGTAAGGGAGCGAAGAGAGGAGCCAGGAGTAGGGGGCAGCGAGAAAGAGAGAGAGAGAGAGAGAGGGAGATAGAAATTGAGAGAGCCAGACCAAAGTGAATCGAATAAACATCCGACTGCGGGAGTTTTGCGAAGGACGGGCAAAGGAGAATGAAACGCCGGCGTGGGGTTAAGAGCGAAAACGATAAGGGCGAAGAACAGAGAAAGAGAGAGAGAGTCGGCTCGTTCCCGTTTTCTCACCCTCGGAGCGCGGGCTTCTTCCTGATTTATGTTAATGTTTTTGTCTCTAGGCGAAATACACCAAAAAGCGATCCGATTTCGCGTACTCCCGCTTCCTACCTCCCCCCCCGCGAGGGAGAGCGCTCGAGGTCTCGCAGCCCGGATACGGAGAAGCCCGGAGAGAGAAAGAGAGACTGAAAGAAAGAGAGAGAGAGGAAGAAAGCACGACATTCGGATTAAGTTAACTGCTTTAAGACGGCAATAAAGGTCGGGACGATTTAACTCGTTCGGCTTTCTCATTCTATCTCTCTCTCTCTCTCTCTCTCTCTCTCTATGTCTCGCTACGCGAAACGGCCGCTCGCACGTGAACCTGGAAAGGGAGCGATCGAGTGGGAGCTCCCCGCGTGGAGGGACGAGGGGAGGCGAGAAAGTTTAGTTTGCCTTCGGTTATACACCAATAGGCGAGAAAATGAAGGAGCATAGAGGCGAAATAGTCGAGGCGCCGCGCGGCGGGCCAAAAACTTTGCTAGCCTCCCACCCCCTCTCATCGCCCCCTCGTCGCACGCCGCTCGGTCGTGCCGTACATAATATACGCGTAAAATCGCGGCCGCTCTCACGCGGCGGCGCGTGTATTAAATACCTTGAACGAGTGTCGTGCCTTCATCCGCGACGATTTCGGCAGACGACCGCGCATGTATATATTCGTATGAGAGCGGAGTGCGAGCGAGCGTAAGAGTGAGTGAGTGAGCGAGTGAGGGAGGGAGGTAGAGAGAAGTAGGGTGAAAATAAAAAAAAAAAAAAAAAAAAGAGGAACAGGCAATCTCGGCGCGAGCGATCCGGGCTTCCGTCTTGGACGCGCGTCGCGGCTGACGCTCGGTGGGAAGTAATAAAGGCGTAAATACGGGCGAGCGCCAAAAAAGACGAGGGAGACAATGAGCCGTAGGGGCTCGGGGGTGGGGGAGGGTGGCACGAGAGTTTTGGCGCGGCGCGCGTTCGACGGTGCATATTGCTCCGGGTAATGGGGAAAGTTCGCGGCTTCTCCGAGGGGCAGACGGGGGGGGGGGCTTGCGTCAATCAATGCACCCACTGTTTCTTCCCCCTGTCCCCCCTCCCCACCCGCGACTCGCTCCGCCGTTTCTCTTGTCCTTCTTTACTTGGGCGATGCGGCCCGAGGCGCAACGTACGTACGCACAATGCGGTGGCGAATTTTTCTTCTTTTTCCTTATCTTTTTTTTTTTTTATTCGCGGCGACTGAGGGGGTTGGAGGATGCTGTGGTCGCGCTCTTCTTCCGAGAGTGTGCATCTTTTATTTTGTTCTTAAAGGATCGTTATTGTTTTTTGTACGTAGTTGCGATTGAACTAAAACAAAAGTAACAAAAACAATAACAACAACAACAACAACACAACGTACGTGGGAAAATATAATGCCGAGTAAATACGAGGGAGTAAAATTTCTTACAGTCAGCTAATTCTTATTCGTAACTCCGGCTAACGAACATTGAATATTTGTAAATCGACTTTTAACTGGAAGCAGATGCGATTATATCGATCTTTTGAATTCTGAATCGCCGCCAACGCGATTTTCCGCTAACGGGTGTAAATCTAAAAAGATGTAAATTGAACGGAGAAATTCAAATTGATTACTGATCGTAGCCGAGTCAGCGCCGCTTCCACTGTACGATCGTGAAAAAAATCGAGATTCCGGAAATTCCGCGAGCGTAATACGGAAATTTCTACCGAGGGACGCGTGCGTTGGAAATTGGTCCATTCTCGCCACTTGGAAGTGGAAACGAAGCGCCAAAGAACAAAGCGCCGAAAGCAACTGTTAGAGACGGTTCGTCCAAAAAAAAAGAGAGAAAAAAAAAACCCGAAGAAGCGGCAGCGAGCACGAGCATCCTGTAAATAAACAATTTACGTAAAATTCCACATAACGAATTTTCAACCGCTTCATTTTACCGTCATTTACGTTTCGACTTTATACACGAATCGCCACATGCTCCTTTTCTCACACCTTCCATCTCGCTCGCTCGTCGTGTTGACGCGAGCCGAGAGCTTCGCGGAAGGCCCATAATACACGTATATTTACAGTGGAGTAACGAAACATATCGTGGCGACGTCGAGGATTTCGCGGAACTCCCGCTGAATAAACAAACAGCGCCGCGCAATAAGCGTGCGACTAGAGCGCCGTGCCCGGCGACGTGCGCGCTTTTATATACGCAGGATCCCGAAAATACGCTCCGACGATTGATCGCCGCACGGGCGTCGGGAAGAAAAGGGGCAAATGAGAGAAACGCTTTCGCCGGTCCGGAGGGTCTTCGTCAATTATTCAGTGTGAATTCTTGTATTCGTTTGGTCTTTTTTTTCTTTTTTTTTTTTAAACATCATCGCCCACATTTGATACGCGTACCAGGCGAATTTTCGAACGAACGCTTTGTAAATTCCGTACCGAGCGCTAGGAAGTAATAGAAAGGATTAAATGATTACTCTACTGCGACAGTTATAAAATACAATTCCACCATTCCACGAATACATCTTTGTTAATTGTGTATTTCGCAAGCCAGAAGCAATTGCCGGCAATCGATATTTTTGCAAAATATTTCTAATACCATCGCTCAAAATTAATCTGTCGTTCAGCGTCTGTACATTATTCGCCATTCCCAGTACAACGTCGAACAAAAATATTATTATTAAGAGTTCTTAAAAAAAAAAGTAACGCATTGTCGATGCAGCGAACTCGCGCGTAACGGCGCTATTTCACTATTTTCGCAATAGCAGCGGCTACTCAAGCATCCAATGAAGGACGAATTTTTGGTCGGCTGCGGATACGCACGGCCATCGGTCTAACCACATGGCTGGGGGCAATGGCCTACGTGGTCAAGTTGCAGTACATGGGGCTGGGAATTCATAAGGCTCGGGCGCAAGTAGATTAAGGCAGGCCCGGTAAGACATTATAAGACAGTATATCGAGTGTATTTGAAACTTAAGTCATTCTCAACTGTCGAGCCAACATTCTCTCGCATTTTCCCTCAACAACGTGCACAACGACGTTCTCGCCGAAGCTGGAAAATTCGCAATTACTTGAATTATGACGTCGAGCTCTCTTGTTTTTACTTTATTCGTTCTTTTTCGAACGCGCAACGGAATAACCGAGCGGAACAACGCTGACGCTCGAGAATCGAGCGCTCGCTCGGACGAGGAGTTAATTTTTCGCTCCATCGCTACGCTTAAAGCGAGCGAAGAAAACGGAAGAAAAAAAAGGAGGAGAACAACAACAATCCGCCCTTCGACAGTAAACTTCCTATACTCAACCTTCGAACTCAACAAAAAAAAAAAAAAAAAAAAGAAAACCGGTTCGAAACTTTTGCCGAAGGCGCGGCGGCTGTGGCTGGTCCAGGAGTTAGACTTAAATAAATATAATCCAACGACTTCGCGTGCGCGGGCTTGTACCGGGAAAACAATAGGGTTTTTATAGGGGGGGAGAAACAGGGACAAGAGGGGGTGTGGAAAAGTAAAACGGCGAGGAAAAAAACGTCGGTGAAAAAAGGGGGACTTCCCTCCACTCAAATAAAGTTCTTAATAACGGCGATTTCTCTCTCTCTCTCTCTCTCTCTCTCCTCCGTCTCTCTATCTATCTGTCTCTCGCTCTGTTTCCCGTTCTTCACCTCTCGATACCGGCTGAGAGGAGGCGAGGGCACGGCGGATGGGAGGCGGAGGTGGCGGCTCCTCTAATGCCCGTTTCAAGTTCGATAAGTAGCCCCCTCCCCCCTCACGACCCTCTTGGCTAAGCTCGAATCAATCGGGGGACGGTTGAGATTGGGCGGGGGGAGAAAATTTCGAGCGCCCGGAAGGAACGAAAAGCAGGCGAAGAATTAATGACAAGAGCCTGCGTATATATATATATATACATAATTCATCATGAGCTTTTACCTATACTTAGCGTGATGCTCGTGGTTAGACTGCTTTATTCACTGAACTTGTTTATATGTTTTTTTTTATTTAATATTCCAAGTAGGTTTATGTAGAATTCAAACAAAATGAGTCAACTAAAATATGAATAATTACGTTAACTTATGACGATAATTATTCACAACAATATTGAATTATTCATATTATTTATTAATCGATGAAGCGTATGAAAAAATCAAAATCATTTTATAAGCTTCTAAATCAATAGCGAATCGAAGGAATGAAATTATCATTTATTAATAGGTCCTTTATTAAAAAATAATTCATCTTATAATATGAATAAAAAGTTTTATTCGTGCAAGTCAAGAAGTTTTTCTATTTTCGCTGGTCAAACGTGAAAAAAAAAGAGCGCCTCCAGTTGAGTATCTCAAATCCAGATTTAAAAATTTATTATATAAATTTAATTAACTTATCATAGTGTAGAAAAAATCATATTGATTTTCCTTAGAAATAGCATTAAACGCACCGGTTTATATCTTCATGTACGTGTGAAAGAGAATCGAAGATCAAACATCAAGAGCTCGATTCCCCGTCGTCAATGATATGATAAGTAGTATAAACATAACATTTTTATTGACGAATTGATTATATACCTACTATGAACATTTGATGTTTTCTCAAATAATCAATAATACAGTATCAAATTGTTAATTAATTAACATTTAAAAAACTTGATAAATATAATAACCGAGGAGGAGATTTCTTATAGTCAGTTTTATATACCATATCTAATACACGATATTTTGCCTCGTATCTAATTTTGTAGAAACTGAATATTTTTTACTTTTGATGAATTTTTCTTAGACTCATAATATTAAACATTTTATCTAAATACTTCATTCGTGGCAACGAAAGACAATTTTCTTCTCTTTCATTTGTTCCTCTCTCATAGGGATGTATGTATGTATATATATATATATATCCCGAAGATCACAAATTAATTATCAATCGATTGTTATACGTAAATGCAATATCCGTAAAAAACGCACACACAGTATTTAAAAAAAGAAAAATCGCCTCCGCCACGACGAATCTCCTTGCGGCTCCGCCCGTAAATTGCACAAGAACGTTTTCAATGTGCATTTAAGATTCTTCCTCGGCAGGACACACTCGACATTTAAAAACGCGCGACTCCCTATTGTAAAAATCCTCGGTCGCGTAAACTCGCCACTTCACCAGCCAGGCAGCCCGCCGGCTGCTTTCCCATCCAAAACTTGCCAAGCCCCGACCGCGGCGGGACGACCGTAAAGCCGGCCGATAAATACGCGGCTCAGCCCCCTCCCCGCCCCCGCCCCCTCTGGGTCGAGACCGAAAGTACACCGCTCGCTCGCTCGAGCCGGGCCGGCCTGTTTATTGTTTTCCGGCGCACGCGCGCGCGCGCGCTCGGACCCCCGACGCCGTGGCGGCCGAGGATGGGTTGCGATCCCCTGCCCGAGTCCCGCCGCCCGCGACCCCCCCCCCCTCACGCCCCGAGGGAGTTTTCGGCTCGGGATTACCTTATCTGCGGACCCTCACGCTCGCCGCGCGGAGGAGAGGCGCGCGTGCTGCGCCGCGCGAGATTTGCCTGGACCCCGACCCTTGGCGGGGGTGGAGGGGCGGGGAGGGGGGTCTCGGACCGTCGGACGGACGGACGGGCGCGCGGACGCGCATGAATTTTTAGATTAGGCGGGTCGGGTGGTGAGGGAGGGGGGTGGGGCGCGTCGCGAGACCGAGGCGACGATGCGATATTCGAAAGTCGCAGCGGGAACCGAGCGTCGAGGGTCCATCTTTCCGGTGCTTTCGGTGGACAGTGGTAGGGGGGCGGATCGTCAAAGTGGACAGTCGTATAACGCGGCTTATTGGATTGATATTACACGGACGTGTAGATATATATGTATATACGTGGGTGGGAATTGGCGGCGATGGAAAAATGAATAATAAACGGGGGATCGAGGGAATACTTCGTATAATCTGACCGACGCGCCCGTTAAATTAACATTTCGTAAATACTTTTTTACAACTTTTGGAGATAATCGATGCAATTTTAAGGCAGCTGATGCAGAGGGTAAATGTATACTTCTTATTCCACTGACGTGTAAGTTTAAGAAAGTATTCAGAAATATAATAAAGTTAAGTTTAACTAATTTAAATCATTTCTTATTTACAAAGAATTGTCGAAAACTCGCCCCGTTTCATTTTGATTGCAACGAAAAAGTGCGAAATAAACAAAGACTTCACAAAGTAATTCGCAAAAATGTTATAAAATTTCAAAAATTCATTCAAACACAATTTGGTCTAAATCAATATCGAAGTTTTGTTAAATTTTTTTTCATGGCAGGAGGTTTTCATACTGTCGCAACTTGATCCCGACTTCGACAATCTAATCGAACGGTATAATTTTTGAAAATCTACTTGATTCATTGTAGATTGGATTATGTTTAAACTAGTCAATAATCTTCACAATGGGCAACTGAATATTTTTTTGCCGTACCATTCTTATTAAACCATAGCTTCGTGCAAATTATCGAATTTTACTCAGCAGTCTGTTTAATCCGCTGCATAGATTTTCTTAATAATTTTTCCTTTGGCGGCCTCGAGCATAAAAAATCCAACATCGTAAACCCAATACCGAGCAGAAAAAAAAACCCAAGACTGCTCCCCATAATCGCACCACTTGGGCCATCCACCTCGTTTCCAATTGGGGCTGGATTTTTACGCGCGCTTTAGACTTTTCAAGCGACTGGTAAATGAGTGTAAATGAATTCTAGACGACCGAGTTCTGTTCCCCGAAAATTCAGAACTGTCTAGACGATTTTTTCATTATACAATGATCGTGTCGCATTTTCCTCAATTTTGTCGAGACGAGCAAATGCTTAAATCGAACATGAGATCTTTCATTGTCCAGATCTTAAAAATAAATCGTAAATCCCGGGCTAATTACTCGTACTTTCACGTTAAACATTTCCACGCTAGCCCGATGGCAATTTTTAGTATGGATTAATTGCAGACTCGATTTTAGCATCAATCACGACCGTACGTCGGCGCTACCCGGGAAATTTTTTCCTCCAGAAAGATAAAAAACGGCGAGATCGCCTCCTCGTTCAACTCCTCGACGCCAGTCGCCATATAATTATGGAATTCGGTTGCGCGCATCGCGCCGAATTAGCCCTGCATACCTGCGTGCCTATATACAAATTCCCATTACTTTGTCAATACAACCCCCCCCTCCGTGCCCCTATCTCGAACATAATATATTTGTCAAATATCTCTGACAACGCAGACTCGAGCGCCACTTTTTCGCATATATATATATATATATATATATATATATATATATATATATATATATATACTTGACGTTACAGTGCGCGGCGACATGGAGGGGTTTAGCGTCGCTATTAATTGAGAATTATTGTTTCGCTAATGGCAATATCAATGTGCACCGCGCACAAATTTTCAATTAATTAAACGATGCCTGTGTGCCGCGACTGACGCGCGACGCCGCGCCCGCGCTATCGAGAGCGGGTGAAAAATAAACGGGGAGAGAGAGAGAGAGAGAGAGAGAGAGAAGAGAGAGAGAGAGAGAGAGAGAGAGAGAGAGAGAGAGAGAGAGAGAGAGAGAGACAGAGACAGGAAGAAAGATTTGGCATTCTCTTGGCCCCCGAGTATTTCTACAGCTATATATATATAGTTTTACAAAGTTGCACGGCGCGCACTCAAGCCGACATTTATATATGACGTTTCTTAGCAATATACACTCTGCCACTTCTTATGTAACATATACATTAAGAATTTAAATATTCTCGTAAAAAATCAAAGATACTTTTTCCATTTTCGTTATTAAAATATATTTGCCCTTCCTTTTTAAAAAATTGTCATACAATGTGTTGTGTGTGTGTTGTGTGTGTGTCATTGCTTTGGATTGATATTTATGAAATTTTAATCATCGAAAAAGAATTTTGTAACTGCATATTTATCAATATTTATATATTCGTCGATGTTTATTTGTAATTGAAATTATTGAAAAAGTCTCAATTTCCTTTGCTTTCAATGCGATACCCGCGCTCGTGCGATTTTTAATAAAGGAAAAAGAATTAATAAATTCTTAAAAAAAAAAAATTTCTCCCTTCTGCTCTAATTAATTACATATTTAAAAGATTATCAGTTTAATTAAAACGAACTTTACGCGCGTGGCCAACAAATATTTTAATTTAATGAAATCAACGTATGGCGTGTCCGGTATTGATTTTTCAACTACTTGTTCAAGTTCCGATAAATCATTGTGTATTGGTCAAAGCATAATTTCGTTTAATGTTAGGGTTTATGACGTATCTGTTATGACAATCTATTATTATAATTATATTATTACAATTGTAATTTTTTATTCGTATGATATTATCCGGAAATATCTGCGAAAAATTGAAATATTTATTACGTAAAGAATTAAAATTCAGAAAAGGTAGTTTGACTTATTTACATATTATACACAAGTATAAATAATACACAATATAATGTTTTAAGAAAAATTTAATCCCTTAATTAAAGTTAAACGCCTATTTATTCCGCTATCCTTCCACATAAATGACCAGAATTTTCACGATTTCTCCTACCCCGCACCCCCCTCCCCAGACAAATCAACCTTCCTTCAAGCTCGAATGCCTTTGCAACCGCGCGCAATGCTCGATTCTGCCCAAGTTATTGCAAATCAATAAGTCGTACACGGAATACTTCCGGCGGTCCATGGTACACGCGTAAATCCGCAGTTCGCCCACTTGGCGAATGACAAGGCCGCGTTAAGCCTATGGCTCCCCGATAAACGCGTGATAAAAGCAACATTAAAGAGATTTCAAAAATAAAAAAAAAAAAAAAAAAAGAAAAGAAGAAACCGTCCCCTCTCGGCGCGGCGTGCTAATTCGTTTCTATTTTTCACCCCCCCCCCCCGTCGTGTGAAAAACGTAGCCGTTTTCCTGCGACAAGCGTGGCCCTCGAGCTCACCAACCCCCCCTCGTCCCCAAGCTAACATTAATAGAGTAACGCCGTCGTTTCGAGCATCAGCGCGTACTGTATTTTCATATATATACATACACACACACACACACACACACACACACACATGTGCGCATCTATATATACACATATAATTTCGAGTGTAAGTCACGTGTGCGCCGCCGTATAACCGCAATTAGCCTCGGCGGCGCGCGAGAGTAAAAGTGGAATGAGATAAGGCACGACCGCTTTGCCGCGGCGAGAACGCTTATGTTTCCGTACATGTGTAGTTTCCCTCCCCCTCTTCTACCGCCCGCCACCACTTTCCCTCTTCCCTTACCAGCTCGCTCTCTCTCTCTCTCTCTCTCTCTCTCTCTCTCTCCCTCCCATTCTCCTTCTCCACGCGCGCGTTCTCGCGCGGCATTAATAATTATCGTCAATAACGCGTCACCGTGGCGTATTTAGTACGAGCGTTAACGCGCGCGAGCGCGCGCTTTTTCTTCGCTTACCCGCTGGCGGCCGGGTCGCGATAGCGCTTTAATGAAGGAAAGTCCCGTGCGGCGCGGTGGTTGCCATTTTTCTGTACTTTCCGTCTCTTTCGTAGTTGAGCGCGAGCCGCGCCCCGAACTACCGTTGATGGTAAACGCATCGCCGGGCCTGCGCGGGGAGGGATGGCCGTGCGCGCTTTTAAAACGAGTGAATCATTTGAAAAATTTTTTGTTTCGGCTAGTTCATATCTGACGCTACCCTCATTATCCCTCTCAATATCTTCCTGTAGGAATTAGAGAGGGAAGAAATTAGTCCTTCAAATGACACTGGAGAAAAATCGCAGTAATTGTCTCGTTAAAGCACTCAGAATAGATCGAGCAGGCCAAACACAATTGCCGCGTTCAATCTTTTACAGATAGGCCGGTTCTGATGTAATTTAAACTAAAATAAGCCAGCTGTACCGAGCCTTTAAGCAGAGTTACAGGATGTTCCAGAAGCTCTTAATGAGATGTACGCTATACGTTCAATAATCGCTCGACAATTGATTATCAAAATTTTAGGAATTCATTGCTACATACAAATGTGAAATTACTCATTTCTCGGGACTTTTCTTTACGATTTTAAAATTTCCAGCGACAGAAAAGCTGCTCGAAGGAAACGAACCTCGAAACTCGCGAGATTTACCCAGGCGACCTGTGCGCCAGAGGATTACGGAAAAAAAAAAAAAAAAAAAAAAAAAACAAGTGAACCACGAAAAGCCGACAACGGCCGTTTTAGCCGTTGATCCAGCCGAAACGTTCGCCGCGCGACTGCCGCCTCCTCCGAGAATCTCTCGAGCGTCGCTCATAAATCGCCCGGCTATTCTCGACATTCTCGAATGGAAGTGTTTTCGCGCGACTTCTCCCGAACGCGTCGGGAGCGATTGACGCTACATCGTACGGATTTTCGAAATAAATTAAAACCGGTTGGGGCAAGGCGTGTTTTCTCGATCGTCTAAATTCATATTCGTGCCCCCCCCCTGCCCCGCCCCCTGTTTAAAGTACCCGCAGACGCAAAGTGGGCGCAATGAAGTGCTTTTTTGTTCAATCTTCGAGACCTTGAGCGTGCACTAAGATCATTGGACCGTTGCATTATTTCAAAAATAGACCCTCTCAGCAAGAATAAGTATTACGACGTTCGTTCCGATGTATTCGCCGCTATCCGTTCAAAGTCGAATACACTTTTCAATCAGACAACTCGGATTTATCGCTTAACGGGCATTTTTAGTAAAAACTAGTTTTATCGCGGCAGGTCTAAAATTAGGGTATCCGTCACCTAATCCCGTGCGTCCCCAACGTCTCGGTACGAAGCGTATACAATAAGCAAGATTTTCGATCGGCTTCGATTCATTCGCATTTCATTATTAAAACCTCGCCTTGTCAGTACGACGATCAAGGATCCTGTGTTATTTCATCGCCGTTGGATCAGCGTAGCGTCGCTTTTCATTACCTCGAATTTCGCACGAAATTCTTCGATTCCGGCGTTAAAGTTGAAATTAACCAAAATCCATAGTCTACGTTTTGTATTAAAGTCACACACACCGTCGCCGAGCCTCGTTCGCATCTTGATGCTCACCAGCGGCGGACGAATCTCGAGAGGTGCTCACGCTCAGCGAATAGCAGTATTTTTAAGTGATTAAATAAAATGAAACTCCTCAATTGGCCTCAATCGGATTTCGCGCTTAGGTAAATAATCGAACCGCTCTCGCCTTTTTCCCTTTCTTCGGTGACGTTCTTTACGTCGTTTTATGGTTTTTATATTGTTTTCCAAAAATTTAGGCATAAACGTCTACGGAGTTTATTATTATCACGGCATTTCGGATCGAAATTTCTAATGGTTCATCGATACGTGCGTGGAATGCGTTCGTTGCATTCCCGGGTAAAAACTACGAATCATCGCGTTGTAAGGGTAAATGTAAAAATTGATAATTGCCACGTTGCGGCATTAACATCGATGGCTTGCTAATTGAGCTTCATAGCGAGCACTCGCGAACGGCAACGATTATCCGACGATTATCGCTCTACCGAAAAATCAGCGATCCTCGACGGAATACCGAGGCCCTCGTGGCGAGAGCAACGAGCGAGGCATTCGCCGCGGGCGCGTAAATGATCTTCGCCCCCGCAGCCCCCCAGGCACTTGGAATCGGGACTCCGGCTGGCAATTAGGCCGACCGCTACGTACCGGGGGCAACGGACAGCCAGGCGTGATTCTGTAAAGTCGACGATCCGAGCGCATGTCGCGCGTCGAGAAGACTGCGCGCTGGAAAATTCGCATTACATTGTAGAATCGCACGTTTAACTATCCGTGTACGGGGAGGGGTGTGGGATTCCAAGCTGCCGATTTTCGTGCACGGAGGCTTTCGTCTAGGATTGGCAATTTCGATAAACGATTTTTCTATTAACTGACAGGATTGATCTTCGATTGACCGTTGCAGCATTCGGTAAAACATATGGTTACACATTATTTCCGCTCTTTAATGTATTATTATCTTTCTGGATATTTTCATGCTGCGATAGGTATATTAATTGCACTGTAAAGGTAAATTACATAACTTAAGATAAAATAATTGACTATATATATATGGACAGTCAATCGTAAACCGATACCGATTGTTTGAAATGCGTTTAAATGTACCGTACCCCGTATTTGCTCATATTTGATCGTATGTAGGCTTTTGTTTTGAATAATGTTTATATTCTTACTAGTGTATTATACTTTGTTCGCTCAATAGCGTAATCGTAGTCATTGTGAATGTTTCGTCCAGAGGATGTTATTATAAGAAAATGTGCGTTCGTTGTACGTCGTATTCATGGTTCGTACGTACGTTTATTTAACAGCCTTCTTCCTTTTCAAATGCACAGGCACAGCGTCAAAGAATTGAAATGAAATTTATCACTGCCTTTCGAAAGAGCGTGAGAACGCAAACTCGTAGCGGACTAGTAAACCTTCGTCGCAGAATGCTCCAAGATTGTAAACCTTTTATCCTAGACTGGCTACGCATCTGCCGAGCAGACGGATCGCCGTCCGCGCCCATCCGTCCTATAAGTCCACGCTGTTTTCCCGCTAATTGTAAATCCCTCAATAAAGACTTGTTTAAAAAAAAAAAAATAAGGAAGCGACCGAGCTGAACTGGACGCTCAAGTCAGCTCGCTAGTATGTTTTCGTCCTTCGAAGCGAACACGTCGCCTTCCAGAATATTTAATAAATCGATTTTCAAACAAATTTTCATTCGTTTCATTTCCGAAATTTTTTTCTCTTCGGAGGAGCCTTCGTTGGAACGTACTAACTTTAGTATTATATATATATATATATATATAGGCGGTCTGAATGGACGATCAGAAGACGCGAATAAATCTGAAAGTGAAAGACTCGTAGCAGAACCTATTGTTCAACATTAGAGAATTTTCTTGATCTAAACTTCGATCATTACTTCCGAGGTTATTTTAATGTCAAGATCTTTTCTTTTTTTTTTTTAATGGAACTTTTATTTTTTTAATATTAAAGATATGAATACTTGAATTCAAATGGTCCAAATTCACCCATGTCAGAATTCCCGTGCTTAGTCATTGGTAATCATTCAACGGTAATGAAGCATTGATGTGATAGAGAATTTAAATGAGAAACTGAAATTTATCCACGTCCATAATTAATTATATTATATGGCCCAACGACGGAAAAATTCAGCCGTAGTTCTTCTTAAAAATCGGTAATAAAGCGCGCGATACCGTTCCCTACGCGCATGAACAAATTATTTGTGGATAATTCTTTATTATATTGAATATATATATATATATATATATATATATATATATATATATTAATTTGCCTAGATTTCCAAGCTACTAATCATATTTGAGTTTTTGTATTAAAAAAAATTTTTATTAATAATATCTATACGATATTTACGCGGATAATTTCAGATTATCGTTAGATTATAATTCAGGCGATCCAACAAACACGACCATTCGATTTCTTTATTTACGTAGAGAAGGTTCTTGAATAGCAATCGTAACCTAATCGGTTTCTTTATCACCGACAAATGGATGTTATTTGAAAGTTTTCAAATGCTATATATTGTCGTTGGATTACAATATTAGACGATAATGGGAATCTCGGAAATTCCAGTGATACAACGAGCTAAAAATCAGAACGCCTGATCGTCAGTTCTGTCATAATCACGACCTCGAAAAAAAAAAGTTGGAAACGAAGCTGTTTTACATCCGTCCCTCCCATCTTCGCCGAAAATTGCAAGGGGAATTTCGAGAGCTCTCGACCGCACTTTCCCGAGTCCTCGAATTCCGGAAAATGCCGCAAGTATATCGTTCGACAATACCAACCAAACTGACATTTTCCATATTACCGATCTCGTCATACGATTGGTAAACTTACCATAATGCCGAAACCGTCGGCTCTTCAGAAATTTCACGCGACTAGATGACGACGAGATACGGCTTCTTCCTTCTTTTTGTCATTTTGCAGAATTTCCGGGAAAAAAAAAAGAGCACGAGAAACCCAAAGCTTCGCTTGGCGAACGAATCCGACGTTGTTACCCAACTTTTTCGGTAAATAATGTGAAAAATATATAGGTACAGAGCAGTACGGCGGGTATTTTGGGTGCCGGGGATCGTTGCGCTGCGTCCCTACCTGTATATACAAGCACGCAAATGTACGGACGACGAGCCCGAGCGGCCGGGCGAAATTACAAAGGCAAATAATCGATAAATATAGCCGCTAGGCTTAAGTGTGACCGCGGGAGTGTTTAGGGAAAACGGGACGCGCGCCGATCGCTGCCCCGGTGGCCGTGTCTCCCTCTGTTGATTCGGGGGCCGAAGCGGTTAGGCTTCTCTCGCTCTTTTCTCTTTATTTTATTTTTTTTTTTTTTTTTTTTTTTTGGCTACGAACGCTCGAATTTTCGGCCTATTAGCAGTAAACGCCAGGCGGTTTAACCGCGAGCTCGCCAGAATCGTGAACGATTGTAATATAATTATTTTCTTGTTCTCCCCCCCCTCTCTCTCACACACACACACCGCACACACATTCACAGACTCTTCGTTTTTCCTTTTTCTTTTTTTTTTTTTTTTTTTTTTTTTAACAAACGAGCCGACTTCGCTAAATGGTTCGCGAACGGTTTCCCGGAATCTTTTTACGAGCGACTAAAGCGCCGAGGTCTCTTCACGTTTCGCGAGATTGCGCGACACGTAAGATAATAACGCTAATTCATTGCGCGCCCGTAATTTATTTCTTTTAAAGCAGGAAATAACTTTTCAGCGATAAGATTAGGGGGCCCGGCTGCTTAGGAAGTCGGGCGTATATACGTGGTGCACGAGCGCGCGCTCTCTCTCTCTCTCTCTCTCTCTCTCTCTCTTCTCGATTTTCGGCGGGTGTAATTGTCATTCGTCCGCGAAACAATCGAACTCTGAAAGTTTTTTGCAGGATCTCGAGCGTAATAATAATTACGCGCGAATACGGTTCTAAGATTGATATATGTGAATTATCTTTTCTTTTTCTTTGTTTTTTTTTTTTTTTTTTTTTTTTTTTTTTATTTCAGCACATCACTTATAATTCATGGCTCTGTTTGTGCCTCCAATTCCATTGATAATCAAAGACGGAGGTTTGATTGCTGTTATCATTGATTTATCTACTCTTCGTTCCAAAATTTTTAATACAGGAAATTTTTATATAATTAACTCGTTCTATTTGATTTATATAAGTTATGAGAAGTTGTATTAAATTATTATTTATTACATGAAATCAGTATATATTGTATTAATAATCCTTTAATTAACGTGGATAAAAAGTGTTATTTAGTCAAAAAAACGTTGCCAAATCAAAGAAACGTCTTTGATGATCTTTGATAATCTAATTCCCTAGATGCCAAACTGTCTAACCGCATTTTCAGGACGGCTTTACATAAACAGCAACCAAAGATGGAAATTTAACAATAAGTCCTCTGTCTATATATATATTGACCCTCTATACTACACTGCGAATAGCTAAAAATCCGTACCGCCGCGTCCTTTGTTGGAATCCTCGTAATCTAGACGTAAGCGCGTATAAGGAATGGAATTGTCATAATTATTGTAACTTACAGTCGCAACTGCGCGGCCATGCTCATAGACTAATGGGCCGCGAGATGACGCAGTGGTCGCTGAATAAGGCCTATTCTTGGAACGTTCATCATTACCGTGCCCATTAGAATCTGGCGGAGCGACGAAGGTCCCGCCGTAATTTCCTCGACGACGGGCACCTGCGCGGGCGACGGCCCTCGACGCGATCCTTCATGCGGTGACAGGTGCGCGCGGATCGCACGTGCACGCGTGTTGACGTCCAGTACAATTTTTGATAGCCCTAATTTACAGTTCGAGGACTTTTTTAAATTCGACTTTGGTACACTTTCTATTAGGCAATCCTTATACACTGCTTAAACTTAAATAAACTTCAAATACCCCATTTGACGATCCTTAAAATAAACAATTTTGACAACATTTTTTTGTTTCTTTTTTTTTTTATAAATTAAAATAATTGTACTCTCGAAGATTGCAAGAATAATTTAAAAAAATAAATTTTAAAATATTATGTTTTTTTAAAAATGATAAACAATTTATGAACTGAAAAAAATATTTGAATAGAAAAAAAAATTTATGAATAGAAAAAAAAATTAAAATACGAACTTGTGAGACTAAAATACCGATATACAAAATTTTTATAATTTTGATGAATAAAAAATAGTTTACAATTAGTCAAAGAATAGAATATATATTTTTAGAAATTTTCATACTAATTAGAATTTTTGATTATTTATTAGAAAAAGATTATATAACAAATTCTAAACATTTCCTGAGCTCACGAAATACTTCACAAAAGTCTTTTTTTAGATTATTTTGAAGTAAATGAACGCCTTATATTATACATATAATCAGATTTATATAACGTATGATTTATATATGTATAATATATTTATATAATGACATTTATTTAGTATACAGACTAATAATAAAAAGAAGTTTATACGCGCACAATAAACGTTACTTTATAATAAAAGTCAAAACTCTCTATGAAATTAAATAAAGCAAAAGACAATGTTGTGATGCTACTGCTGTCTGTTCAGCTGTGCCGAACCGAACCGAAGCGAAGTGCTCCCATAGTCCTTTTCTGTTAATAAGCGCTGCTGGTGGTAGCTCTGGAACATCTCGAGTCGGTTAGCTGTCCATTCTCTACCTGAACCCTATGCCTTGAGTGCTAAGGAAGTCTCCGTATACGCGGGTATCGTAATTATGCAATTATTTATTGTAACTATGTAATTATGTAATTACGTATTGTAATTATGCGTTTTACAACAGATTACATTTGACACTTTGACTTTTACACTTTATAGACTAACCTCGTGAAAAGCATCGTCTACGTTTATGCAGTCTTGGTATGAACTCCGTAGTCGCGTGTTTGTCGACCGGCGCTGTCCCCGGGTATAATTTTACTCCGACGACAATGGCACGAAGATATATGTGTGTGCGTGCGTGTTCGCGCGCGCGCGCGCGCGTGTGTGTATGTGTACATACGAGTAAAGTGCGCATCATAAGGAGAGAGGCGCGCATAGGTGCTGCGTAATCGCGTCGTCGCGCGGCTCTCCTCGCCCCGTTATTAAGTAGAGCGTTGCGCGCGCGGTGGCGGCGGCGGCGGCGGCGGCGGCTCGCGTGCGAGGGAGAAGAGAAAGCGGAGCCGCGCTCCGGATCCATGCACGCGGAGAGCGCCGATTGCGAATAATAATTAATACGCCGGCCAGCGCGCCGATTTAGACCGAGCCGTGGTGCGGGGGGGGGGGAGTTTGCGCGCGGCGCGGAGGTTTTGCCCCGGGTCGGACATACGGCACAGGGAGGAGCGAGAAACGAAAAGGAACGCTAGGAGAGGGACAACGATAAATTCGAACGCGTTGATTTTTTTTCCTTTATTTTGAATTGGGGATGATAAAAACTTCCGGGTCCGACGCGAGATAAAGATTGAGCTTATCTCCAACTTGAATGGGTCAAAGTCAAGAGCCAGTTGAAGGTCAAGCTGAAATGGCAATCTAAAAAATTGGTTGGAACGATTGGGCTTGGAGCTTGAAGTGAATTTCGAGGGTAATTCGATCGTTGATATAAATCAACTAAAATAATCTAGCTGTACAACCTTAAAGCAAGCTGTGAAGCTGATCAATCTACGAAAACTTCCACCTCTCATCATTGACACGAAGAAAATTGATAAATATCTTCATTCGTTCTTACTGCCGGTTGAAGAAACTTATCTAACTGTATAATGGCAATCAGATTGGCTTTTACTTATATACTGACCCCACGTATTACACTTCAACTAATGCTGGTGAAGCGAAATTTTTCTGTCAAAAGCCCGATTTTCTCCTCTCCCTCTTTAAAGACTCGATTTATAAAAGAAAAAACTTATTTAAAAACTTATATATTATGCTCTTAGCTCGAAAATGTCGCCGTTAATTCCCACCTTTTCGATCTATTCATAATTTATGATTGCCTTATGAATCGTATACTTTGACGTTGTCGAATGGCAATAGAAACGATCTCATTATTATTACCAATTATGTGGTGCGTGGAGCGTGTGAAAAATTTCTCTATAAATAAAAACTACGGGACTGCCACTGCCCCATCTCCATCGAGCTTCATTTTAAAGCGTGATCGACCATTCATTTCCCGTTACAATTAGCTCAGCCATTAAATCGCAAGACGGCAAAATCGTTTGCGAGCCACCTCACGTGACGGCGCTCCCATTGCTTTGTGAGCGGACAGTGTGCAAAACGTGTTTCCCGGCACTGATCAAACGACCTTTCTTCGCTTTTGGAAATACGAAATTCATTACGAGCGCGTCCGATCGAAAAGGCGAGAATTTGCCCCAAGAGACGGGCGATAAAGCTCTGAGTTGTCGAAAGAGATCGTCTTCGAGGACTCTGCAGCGATAAGTCGGCTAAGAGAGGAGAACGTTTTTCCAATCGGGGCATATATACCGTATTTAATCGCGGCCGGGCGGGGGGAAGAATAACAACAACAATAATGTATGGCTACGAGCACTGTTTCGAGCCGTTTACGCGCGATAAAGAGGATTTGCCGGTTTGTGTTTTTTTTTGTTTTTTTTTTTTTTTGTGTGCACGGCGCAACGTGCTAATGACAAATATATGGATCTATCGTTGGTACGACGCGGTCAAAAAGCGAGGCGGTCGAGTAAGGAACAAAGGCAAAAAGCTATATGCGTCGAATGTTCAAGGAGGCTGCGGCGCCGAGTCTTTGTTCTCGATGTAATCGAATAGAGAAACAAAAAATCTTGACGAAAGAGGAGGGCGTGGGTCACATTGTCACCCGGTCAGTTAACCAACATAATTAGAATTTCATTTATAATAGCCTAAGGACTCGTGGTCCTTCATAGGCCAGCACTGAAATATTACAATTATAGTCGAGCTATACATCATAACGAAAGAGAGAGACAGAGAGAGAGACAGAGAGAAATTAGATTATTATACTCGTTAGTCCTGGTACTCGATGCTGATCCTTTTTAATATAAACCATTTTTTACATAGCGCCATATGTGCAATTATTCACCGCCCCCCTTTTCCATCGTCGACAATACAAAATTCGGATTAATCGTCCTTGAATCCTCGCTCAACGCTCTCGTATTCCGCGGAGGCGAAACCGGGATTTTCCGTTTTGAGCTGAACAAGAGCCATCGAGCGCGGCCGGTACGCGGGAAAGGTGGAAGGGCGTGGCTGGCGGACCAAAAGCTGAAACGGGAACGCGAAATAAAGAAAGAGCGAACGCGCGCATGTGGGGATACGGGACGCAAGCGGCGGAAAGTACGAGATGATAATCTATCTGATGCGTACGAAGGTACGGAAAAACAGAGAGACAGGAGAGAGAGAGAGAGAGAGAGAGAAAGAAACAGCGCGACCGACGGGATGAGGAGGGGGAGATTTCTAGGTCACCCGCTAGCTCGTTGTTGTTGAATTAACGGCACCCGCGAATCGTAGCTCCGATCTTGTTTTATTGCCATTAGCGCCGGTCCCGGCCATTGTCACCATCTTACTTTGTTTAGTTTTCGCGATTTCATTCGCCGCCGGATCGACGCGACTTTTTGCCCGACCTTTCAGTTCCGTTAGAAATCGCCGGTTTATTAGAATGTCGAGCGAAAGATAAAGATAAAAGCAAACTAACAAGAAAAATCAGAATAAGAAGAAGAAGAAAAGCTGTCGTAGAAAGCTCGAATCAAAATTTTTCCGCGACAGGGAGTCGAAATTTTACGTCGATCATTATTTATCGCCCCACTATTACTCAGCACCGTTGTAATTATTGGCCGGACGTCTGAAAGAGAAATTATGCTGCGAATGTGTATGTATGCACGTATGCGTGTAAATCGGGCTCGGCTCAATTCGAATTATTATTTCAATATACAAAGTTCGCAATAAAGTTTTATTCCTTATTAGTTGCGAGGCTGTAAAAGCAACGATTATGAATATCATTATAGATCGCGTATCAAAAGTCGCGGATATATATATATATATATATATATATATATATATATATATATCGTTAATGCAATAAATTCGTCACAAAGTAATTGAGAGCCTGTAGATGTAAATGTGGACTAGTTCTCGAATAACCCAAGAGCTGTATAATAATTGTCCAATCGCATTACAAGTCGAGCGCCGGTCTATTTATCCGTTCGTGCTCTAGCTGGGACAAAAAAGGGGGCAAAGACTCGGGAAAAGATTTATAAAGCTTCGACATATTCAGTTGGCGATCGAAAAATCGCCATCCCCCATTCCCAATGAAATTCAAAGCGAAAAGCACGAATGGACGAAACTCTACATATATGTAAATATATATGTATATGTATATATACCGATCGAATATTTTTTGCATCGTTTCTTGTTCTCTCTCTTTTCACCCGTAACGCACTATTTTAATTTCGCGACGGAATCTCGAATTAAAAACACGTCGCGTTCAAATCCGTATAAAACGCGTAACTTGTGTACAATAATATATCGTGTATTAAATTTTGCCTCGACTGTACGTAGATGCGGAAAAATTTTCCATTCGACTACTTTACGCGCGCGTCGCGTGTCTCGAGTGGTCAAAGCCGATATCGAGGAAAAATGAAACAAAAACTAAAAAAAAAAAAAAAACAAAAAAACAAAAAAGCCGACCGTATAGAGAAATTAGCATATTTAGAGGCGGTGTCGATATTTTTCATTCGACCACGCGTTATCCCCCCTCCCCCGACCACCTGCCTCCCGCGAACCGGCAATTGCTCGGCTCGTTAAATATCTAAATAAACGCATTGGTCGGTGCCACAGCGCCCGAGAAAGTTAATTGATAATTTTCCATTGAAAAAAAATAAAGTAAATCACGGGGGGGGGCGAGAGATTACAATTTCGCTCTCGAGTCCGAGATCTTGTTTCTATCTCTCTCTCTCTCTCTCCTTCTCCCCTCTCTCCCTCTTGTTTAAAGCCGCGCACGCCGATGCAAAGCCTGGCAATTATTATCCTTTTACTGGATTTACACGCTCGCACGCAAGCGCACACTCCGCCACGACCGATCGCTCTGCAGTTACTTCATCCACCCCCTACTCACCGGTGTCACTATCGTCTCCACGCTCCCGGTCGATCTATACGTTGATACGCGTGAAAAACTCGCTCCATCGGAGCCAATTTTCTTAAGACTTCGCTTAATCATTCGTCGCGATTATCCGTCGAATGAAAACGGATGCGGCGACGTTAATACATAGACGAGGGAGGGGGGGGGTCGAGCGATTTGCCTATGGTTTTGAAAGTGACTTCGAAAACGCCGATCAGAGAGCTACTGTGTAAATACATTGTGCGCGTTAAGAACTGGATGTATGTGCATATATATATATATATATATATATATATATATATATATATATATATACATATAGACTGTCATTGAGAAATCGTAATTTTCTCACGCGTCCGGGTATCGAATGTGTTTTCATTGAAAATTACACGCGCCATGATAATATGTTTCTTCCCTTTCTGCCTTACTAAGCTAACTGCCACGGCTGTCGAGATGTTCTGTGTACACTGGTCGATATTATGGATAAATTTGTCAGTATCGTTTACGATATAAAACTACG
This sequence comes from Sycobia sp. Sy_11, assembly GCA_018907035.1. Taxonomy (NCBI): domain Eukaryota; kingdom Metazoa; phylum Arthropoda; class Insecta; order Hymenoptera; family Epichrysomallidae; genus Sycobia; species Sycobia sp. Sy_11. Next base: position 4,190,131 of record JACCIC010000008.1, read on the forward strand.
CGTGCTCTTATGATTTCATTCTACGCAATCGTATAAATTTAAACAACGATTGTATCTATTACGCAAGGGAATTATTTCCACACAGACCCCTGTCGTGAAACATTACCAAAACAGCAATTTCTACACTGAAAAAAAATATTTTCCGATAACAAGTAAATATTTACTTGTTTTGTACCAAGTAAATCATTTCCCTAAATTAAGAAAATATTCACTAGATTTAAGAGTACGTAGTTGGATTCGAAGTGAATTCTCCTTGCATTGAGTAAATACTTCCTTCATTTAAGAAGATGCTTTCTTAATATAAGAAAATATTTAAATTGGTACAAAACAAGAAAATATTTACTTGTTAATAGATATTTTTTTCTCAGTGGAAGAGGTGTGTTCAAAAAGTAACGACAATTTTGAAATTTCGCGGGTTTAGAGAGTCCGCCTCAATAAAATTTTTTTATTATGTTGGTACGCATGCCCCTGAAGTACGATAAAATTTTCAGTAATATTCATTGCTTACTTTTTAAAAGGCAGCCGCTAACTGTAGACGTGTTTTTTGAGCTCGGCGATTTGCGGTTGTGAATTAAAGTGGAGCAAAAAATTTGAATTCAATTTGGCGTAAAAAATAAAATAAAGTGTAGTTTGTAAAATGTTAACAGAGGCATATGGTTAGTCTGCTATGAGTAAAGCAAGGATTTACGAGTGGTATAAGCGTTACCAAGAATAACGAACGACCCGGACGCCTAAGCACATCAAACACCGATTAAAACGTGAAAAAAGTGAATGGAATGGTTATGAACGATCGCCGACTCACAATCAGAGAAGTCGCTAATGATGTTGGCAGATGAGTTGGCTCATGCCATGGAATTTTTGGGATGTTTTGAATATGAAACGTGTAGCAGCATAATTTGTTCCAAAATCGTTGAATTTCGAACAAAAGGAGTCGCTAAATGAAGTTAATAACGATGCAGAACTACTAAAATGTGCTATAACAAGTGACGAAATATGAAATTACGGATATGATGTCGAAATTAAGGCTCAATCATCCCAAGTGGGGGCATTCTGCATCGCCAAGACCGAAAAAGGCTGGACAAACAAAAATCGTCGAGCTCAAAAAAGACGTCTAAGGTTAGCAGCTGCCATTTAAAAAGTAAGCAATGAATTTTATCGCATTTCAAGGGCATGCGTGCCAACATAATAAAAAAAATTTATAGAGGCGGACTCTCCAAACCCGGGAAATTCAAAAATTCTCGTTACTTTTTGAACAGACCTCGTATATCTTTCACTATAGATTCTTCGAAGAGCACGGCTATTCGCTTTGGGCTCGTCGTCAATTTTAGCGTGGAAGTAAAACTGTAAAATAATGTATTTAAGGCGAATCTACAAAATTGGACTGGTATTGTTAGTTGGGCATCTTTTAATTGTCAAAATTATCAAATTAATTCAGAAATTGATTTGAAACATGGGCAATCAAAGAAAAATATCAACTTCTGTTCGTATATCGGTATCCGATTATGACGAATAGTCGAAAATCCATCTTTGTCTTTCAGTACTTGACTGAAATTTATTATTATATTTTTGAGGTGAAAAATTGTAACAAATAAGATATATTATTCAACAATCTTTCATAAATACTTGAATACAGTGCGTTAGCACTACAATCAATTTAAAACTAATTTGTAGTGCGAGAAAACTTTCACTCGACAAGTGCTTAGTCAGTGATAGAGATTGTATAGGATGGATATATAATCGAACGTATCAAAAGGTGCTGCGTCGTGCATTAAAAAACAATAATGAAGTCAAAATATGATTGGAAACTTTTCTAATCATCCAAGAAGGAAGACAGTGTTTCGCGATTAATTGAATAATTCCCCAGTACATTGATTATTATCGCAATGTTTAATTTTAAAATCTTAATATAAAATTACAAATGTGGTTAATTAGCGGTATATCCTTACTCACTGGTACATTTGTCTTATGTATATTCATTTGCTTATTCATCTTCTCTTTTTTTTTTATTTTTAATAGAGGTAAAAATACCTCTCATATTCCAGGTACAGTCGCGTTTTCCATAATTCACCCAAACTAGATTTATATATATATATATATATATATATATATATATATATATATATATATATAAAAGTTTTAGTTTCCTGCTCGACCACTACACATAAAATATAAATCCACAAGAATACGCGACTTTTTATATGGCTTATCGGTTTTTATACACGAATAAGACTTTATCGCCTATTATATAATAAGCTTACAGCTCGATCGGCGTAGCGCCGAATTTTTCGAATGCCTCTCTATTCTATCTCCCAAGGTCAACTTATATATATATATATATATATATATATATATATATATGTATATGTATGTATGTATGTATGTACGTACATATACAGATATATTTATACAGAAATAAATCAGCTCTCTCGCGCTGTAAGCCATATATAGAAAGAGGAGAGCGTCCGGGGCGTCGAGACGCAGAGCCGCAGCCGTGGACTTGACACTGGAACAAACGCGGCGTCGGCGCATCTGCATTATGCAAAACGCGGATCTGCTTACGGCGGCGGCTCGGCGTCGTCCGCGGTCGCGCGGCGGCCGCACGCGCGCCGGCTTTGTCTCTTTCCTTTTTCCTCTTTTTACTCTTCTTTTTTCCTTCATCTTCTTTCGCTCTCTCACTCTCTCTCTCTCTTTCTTCATTAAAAATGCAGTTTTTGCTCAGCGTCGTCGTCGTCGTCGTCGTCGCGGTTTTTTTTTCTGCTCTGCCGTAAGTACGTGTCTGCGCGCGCGTGTGTGCATTGGCACTTGTTTACACCTTCCCGCGACTGCCTATGTGTGTGTGTGTGTGTGTGTGCGTGTGCGTGCGCGCGTCTAATAGCTCGGTAGGGGAACGGGGAAATAACCGGCCGCGGCTTATCGAAAAATGATCGATGAACGCGAGCGTCGTCGATTCGACCGTCGGAGCTACGCGGTGTTAATGTAGTTGATTTTGCTTTTGCCTGGCGACACTTTGATACGGGACAAGCGAGATGAAGATATTAATGCACGTATAATCGGTGCGTCGTTCGCGTTGTAAACTGTCGCCGTGACAAATTCCAATTTATCTTTTACCTTTGATATAATATGATTTGTTAGCAGTCGCGGTCTTCTTGAAATTTAAACACGATGTTGAAAATAACGTCGAATTGTCTCTATGCCAAATCTTCTGAGCCGCGCCGATTTCCGAGCGGTGAGCAGATCGATATTTTTAAAATTAACGCGCACGCTTGACAGACGATACTTTGTATCCTCACGATGAAACTGTATCTTTAAATCTCGATGTTGTCAATCTCGAAACATCAGCGAGATATTTTGCATACATGCAATTTTCAAAAACCATTGTCAATAGTTCGCCATCCGCTTATGGACTATGTAATATATATATATATATATATATATATATATATATATATATATATATCGAGAGATAGAGAGAGAGAGAGAGAGAGAGAGAGAGAGAGGAGAGATAGAGAGAGAGAGAGAGAGAGAATTTTCCGCGGACGCGGATGGAAATTGTTTTCTCCCCTTCCCGCCCATCGCGCTGCACGAACGAGCTCTCCTCGTATAAGTGCATATAATGCGAGCGCGACAAAAAAACACCGGTCCCCGAACAATACCCCGAAGAATGCCAAAACGGTTTCCGCGTCGAGAGCGCAATACGCTGCGTTTCGGTGGCGATTTTTTTTTCTTTTTTTTTTTTTTGCGGAATTCGAAAATTTTTCGGTGAATAATTACAAGTCATCCGGAGGAAAACCGCGCGCCTCATCTTCGCGATTATATATATATATATATATATATATATATATATATATATATATATATATATATATATAAACATACGAGAACGTGATCTCTGGCGTCGGTTACGTTTTATTCAGCGGTATAGGATGCGGGAGGGGAGGCGAGCTCATTATTTCATGATTTTACGTCAGCTCGTGTATATGTCTGTATTTGCATGAACGTAAGATGCAGAAAAGCCGCCTAAATTATGAAACGCTGCACGAGGGTGTATCGGTGACGTTGCAAGACGTCGGCTGAAGTTTTCTATACAAATCTGGGTCACTTATGCTGTCATCCGACGTACGTAGAGCCACTCTGGCATTTTTATCGCATCTTTAATGAAAGAAGGCGAGGGTGTGTGTGTGTGTGCGTGTGTGCGTGTGCATATCGAGTTTATTCGCGTGGTTGACGCATTCTGTTATCGACGCGCGCATTAACTCGCAGCCGCGCGAGTTGGAGCTTCGGCTATTTGTCCGGAAACACCGCGGGCAATTTGCGCATTTCCGCGGAACGATATGCAAGGGTCGAGACTAATCGGATTAGTCCCTGATGAGGAGCCGTAGCGAGCTCGAAAGGTTGGACAAGTCTTCAATTAGGTAAGGGTGTTGGGGACAGTCAGACTGCACTTTACTAACAAAGAATTTTTTCAGCTAATATTTTATTTTCAGATTAGTCTACGGGGGTGAATGTAAACAAGGACAGTCTGACTGTCATTATAATTTTAATTTAATTTTTAATTTAATTTTTATTTTTAATTTTATTTATTTTTATTATTTTATTTTATTTTTTATTTTATTTTAATTTTATTTATTTTAGATTGAATTGATTGGACTATAAGACCAATAAAAAATATTTATTAAGTTGTATATGGGCAGTCGACAAAAGTACAATTCAATTGTTTTAAAATTGCAATGGAATTATATAGTTTTCATAAAATAATTTTTTATTGGCATTCTTGCTGTAAACGATATTTTTTTCGTCCATCGATATTCGAATGACCTACTCAATTATTATCGATGTAAAAAATCTGTTTAGCTTAAAATAAATAATGATATTGACAATTGGAACTGAAAGCTACGCGTGGTGTAATAAAACTAAACTAAAATTTTACGTGTGCCCTGTCCTAAAATCGCACCACCCCCCCCCCCTCTTGAACGCTGTGATTGATAAAGACATTCGTCTGCCCGTGCCAGGAATTTTACGTAATTAAAGACACAAAAATCATAGCCGATACTCACAAAACAAACTATGTAGACTTTTCGCCGTTTGCATTAGAAAACACGCTTGTCGAATTATCGAAACCGTCGGCGATTCGACTAACGGCACATCGCTGCAGCAATAGCCAGGATAATTTATAGCCCTATATATAAATATATGAACATTCGTAAAAAATTTGTACCTATCACGACTTAATCAATCGTCAAATTCGTTGCTTTGCCAAACTTTCATTCTGAGTCTTCGCTAAAACGAATGTACTTGGTGAATATTTTACAATTGCTTGAGATAAAGGCAAATTGTTAGCCATGGATTATGGTTGCAGGAGTAACTTTACGCGTTGCAATAGCGAAATTCTACGGGAGAAATTTTACAATAGAGTGTTTTCAGGATAATAAGCACGTATGGCCCTATAGAGTACCTGTGCCGCCTGTATAATGAGAAGGTCCCACTGGCCGCCTCAGTTAATAAAGTGGCTTTAGTATCCACACTTATTTCATCAGTCCGAGCCACTTTAGTTGCGCTCAATTATCCTGGCCGTATGAAAGGAAATCGGTCACCTTAGCAAGCTTCCTGATCCTTTCTGCTCCTGTTCCTTGATATATTATTTGCCTGTTCTGCGCCCCACTTAGATACGATCTTTTCGTCATTTTACAACTCCGTGCTCTCTTCTCCCTCTCCCCCTCTCTCTCTCTCTCCCTCTCTCTCTCATTCTCTTCCGCCAGAGTTCGAACAGAAACTGTCTCGTGCCGTAATTCACGGTAGTTTTATCATGGGGCACATGCGAATGAAACTGGACGTTCTCGGTCGCGTGGAAAAGAAAAACAACGGGATGCGCGTTTGTTTTGATTGCAGGACGCACGGAGTCCGCAGCCGTGGCTAGGACGATAGTATCTGAAAGTATTGCACACGAGGTTTTATTAGAATGTAATGAAGATTTAGATTACTTAAATCCAGCAAGATCAGTACTGTCATCGTATATAGGTCTATACAGTACTCTCATTAATGGAATTATTTTGAAATATGTGCCCCCCCCCCATGCAATAAATTAGACATACTCTGCTTCTTTATGAAAAAATTGCAACTTTTCAAATATATTTACAATAGAAGTTTTACGGACACGATTCAGCTATTTGTTTGCGCGATCAAAGGCAGGGGGAGAAATTTAATAATACGTACAGAATCAAAAATTACAAGAAAAAATTTCCTTTCTCTTTCATGAGATAACTTCCGAGATGGCACCTCCGTTATAAGGTCGAATTTGATTATTCGTTATTTTTGTTTTTTAAAAGATTCGCCAAGGATCTTTCAAAACGTATATTATAGATATATATATATATATATATATATATATATATATATATATATATATATATATATATATATATATATATAATTCAGCTCTGTAAAATCAGACCGCACGTGACGACCGACGGGCCATTCCGCAGCAAAAAAAAAGAAAAAAAAAAGAATACGCCACGAAACGAACGTAAGAGGCGAACGCGAGAGCGCGCGCGTCAAAGCCGCGTCAAAGCCGCGCGGCGAGAAGTGCAAAAGAGATGCCAATTGCAGCTTGCTATTATGCATTATAAAGCCACGTCCTATGCGCGTCACGCATATCGCGGGCGGGGGAGCGAGAAGCAGAGTAAAAAAAAAAGCGAGAAAGAGCTCGCGGTGTGCGCGTCGACCATGCATACATACATACATATATACGTACATACATACATCTATTTATATTTATACAGATGTATATCGCACATATGCATACTGGCGCGGGCCAGAAGAAAGAGCGTGGAGAACAGAGTATTATGTGTGTGTGTGTGTGTGTAGTATATATATATATATATATATATATATATATATACACATATAAACAATACAGAGCCACTGCTACCGCCGCGGCTCGCCGGTTATACGGCGAGGAGGGAGGGGAGGGGGTGTCGGTACAGAACACAGGCACGCGAGGCGTATATACGCGGCGACGACGACAACGACTACGGCGGCGACGACGACGGCACAAACACATCTCTATACGCGTATAATGGGAGGTGGGGCGCGGGCGCGCGGGGGAGGCAGCTCGAGCGGCGCGCGCGGCGGGGCGGGGGAAGGGGGGGGACGGCCGAGCGAGCAAAACGCATAAACAGAGTCAACATGTAAACAGGCCACTCGCGAGACAAACAACGTGGGGGCCGACGCCGCCGCTCCGCCACCGCCGCCGCTGCCGCCGCCGCCGCCGCGGCGAGCGCGCGCGCGCGCCCGAGCTCGCTCGCTCGCTCGCCAGAGCCGCGGGCTCTCTCTCTTCGCGCGGTGCGTGTATCATATGCCTCACTCCGGCGGAGACGCGAGCCGCGCGCGCGCGGCGTATTAAAACAGCGGATATATCGTACGCGGACGGCGGGCGGCCCCCGGCAGCTCTCCCTCGGCCGATGTGAGGAGCGCCCGTGTCGTCCGTGCGCCGCCAGCCCCCGCGATCCCCGCCCCCCCCCCCAGCCGAGCGCCGCGGGCGCGGGACCGTTCGCCGGTTCTCGGCATACACGTGCATTATCGTTACGCGGATATACGCGCGCGCGCGCGCGTCTGTCCCTCTGCGCGCGTGTGCGTGTTTGTGTGTATGTGAGTGTGACGCAGTGGCCGCGGTCGTTTTCGGCCGTTGTCCATCGGGCAACAACAACTGCCCCCCCCCTCCCACGCTACGACGCTCGTTGGTTGTTTGTTTGTTCGTTCGTTCGTTCGTTCTCTGGGTCATAAAAGTATATGTTGTTGAAGTGACGAGTATAATACGGTGCGCGTACGTACAGGTCTTGTTGCCAGTGATACAAAAGAGTGAGAGAAGGAAAAAGGAAGTAAAGTTGCCAAAGTATTGGTACGTGTATATATATATATATATATATATATATATATATATATATATATATAGGTCAGTGCGCGGGTGTATACGGATCGTCGCTGTGCCTCCGTTGTTTCTTCCTATATTTTTCCACGCCGCCGGGCCAGCCGCGTGCATCATCAGCGGAACGCGCGCGGCCTGGGACGACGGACCGCGTCGCCGCCGCCGCCGCCGCCGCCGCGGTTCGAATTTCCCGCCCGCCCGGGCGGCCTGATACTGCTGCTGCTGCTATTACTGCACTACTACTACTACTACTACTAGCACTACTACTACTGCCGCTGCTCCTTCTGCCGCCGCTGCTATCAGCGTTCGCGGCGGAGTCAGTGTCGGGGATCTTCGGCGCCGATGTATGGCGCGCTGCTCTGCCCTAAGCGCGCACGTGTATAATAGAGTAATATATATATATATGTATAAGCGTCTATATATATATACACACATATATCAGTGACAAGTTCCTTTTGTGCCGAGTGTGCGTTCGTGCGTGCGTGCGTGTGTGTGTGTGTGTTGAGTGTTTCCGTGCCCGCCTGTGTATGAATATCTATATATGCATGCGATAATAATAATAATAACAACAACAGCCGACCAGAAGAGGAGGAGGAGAGGCGCGAGCGCACGCGCGCGCCCGCTCTCGGCTCGCGTGGGCGGCTACGCATCGCCCGGACGCTCCGCCGATTGTCTCGGGAATAAGCGCGCACGCACACGTACGTATAGGTATTTATTACGATGTGTATTACGTATATACGTGCATGCGTTATACATCCGTGCGCGCGCGTGTGCGTCTAGGTATCTGTGTATCTATATAGTTGAATGATCGCTCGATCGAGTATACATTAGAAACCCCTGTATGTACATATTTAATGTCGCCGACCGCGAAAGGAGGTCCGTGTATTAAAACAAAAAAAAAAAAATACAGGACAGAGTATCGTTCATGTATGCGGACGAAGAGCGAAAGATATAAAGGCCCGCATTCACGAAGGATCGACGTGGAGAGAGAGAGAGAGAGATAGATCTTTTTATGCATATATAGATACATATGCCGTCTCGTTCTTCTATCGGTCGATCTCTCCTTCCACGGCCGCTGTATATATTCATATTGTATGTACCGTGCGCCGCGGATGCCGAAGTAACGTCGGGGAGCCTCACTGAATCAGCGCCGCCGGCGCGTTAATAGTCATTGTCGCGAAATTAGTCAGCTGCGCCGCGAGAGGTCGGCGGGTGGGGGGGGCGGGGCGAGGAGGAGGCTACGGGAAGAGAAAGACAATAAGATTACGAGCCGCGCGCTCGGTCGGACGTTATATATTTGTTTGTTGTTTGCGCTCGCCCGTGTATATATAAAGCGGCGCGCACGCGCGTGCCAGAGCGTGAATTTTAATCGCGCCGCCAATATATGTGCCATTATTCGTTTATTTCTCGTTCTTTGTTTCCTCTTCCCCCCCCCCCACCACTACCGCCGTATTTGACTTTTTCCGCGCGTATAAAATCGCGGCCCACGGAACGTTTTCTCTATCCGTGCCTCGTCGACGAGTCGACCCGATGACGCCTCAATTTCGGCACTCGTTTTGGCAACTTCAATTCGTTGTCCATCACGAAAAGAGACGCGGATGCCGCGCGCGTTCGTAGGTGTGCTCGGTTCGATTCGACAAATCTCGAATTGAGAAAGAGGGAGAAAATAAAAAAAAAAAATAAAAATAAAAAGAACGGCACGCAATCTGCCAAGAGAGGACTATGTAGTCGGATGGCTGTTTAATTGCGTATACATGTATATACAAAAATGTGAGTCAATAATTTATATATATATATACGAGTAGGAGGGAAGGAATGTAAGCTCGGATTTCGGGGAAGCAGTCGACTAATATAATACGAGCGTCGGCGAAATGAAAAAATAATTCAGGTAGACTATTAAAGCACCTATGGCGTGAGCGATTGCGTCACGGGGGGGTAGGGGAAGGCCATTTATTTCGGTATCTACACGGTCTGTATAAAGATCAATGAAAGGTGTATAACGTACGTGCATATGTATTTGGTGTACAATCAATTGAGCAGCTAAGCAATTTGGAGCAATGAACGCGTGCGGCGTGTATATATATATATATATATATATATATATATATATATATATATATATATATACGGAGCGCGACGCGGAATCGATCGATCGGGCGTCGAGTTTTCCCTTCTGCGAAACAAACAAGTAAACAACTGATTATATACGTACGAGCGCGCAAATAAAAATATAGACCGTGTAACTTCTTATCGGAGTCCGAGTTCTCTGACGCGCAGGTGCATATCGCGCAGGGCCGTAACCCGAAGTGGCCGGTGCCCCGTGCCCGCCACGCGAGGATACACACGGGGGATTCCGTAGTATCAGGAATTGATAGTCGCGCGTATTGAGAAAAGGGTAATGATGAGCCGCTCGAACGGAACAATTTATCGCGGCGGATTCTGCAGACGTTCCACTGAATGATAAATCGTATTATAAGACGTAAGTGTAGTGATATTACTAACTATAGTGATAAGTGGGGGCGTAGATCATTACCAACAATTGTTCAATTACGGGCGAAACAAAAAACACACACACACACACACACACACAAACAAAACGAAAAAAAAGACGAAAAAAGAAACGAACCGGGGTGACGAAACGAAATTCAGGGAAACCCGCGCGTTTCGGAGACACGACTTATATACCGGTCGGAGAGCACATACGTCAAAATCGCTGAATAAAACCATCGGGCGCTAGAGGAAGGGCGAAGGGAGGGGAGGGAGTGAGCTCGACCATATAGAATCGCAAGACGTCGCGTGATATATATATACGTGTGCAGGTATATACATATGTGTGTATGTATGTAGATACGATATATAGATATATTGTCCGAGCGACGACAACAGGTGTAGACGCGCGCGAAGAAAGAGCGGACGGCGACGGATGGGTCGAGGGGGGGAGGTGGACGGACTCCGCTATATAACCCGAGCCGCGCTTACGTCAGCGCGCGCGAGTATTATATATATATATATATACAGACGCTTGTGTATATAATGTAGGATAATCTTTTCTTATATATCTCGCTGGGCCAACGCGCGTCGTCGTCGTTCCGACGTTATAGGTCGAGACCGAGGGATCGATCGTGATATATGTACCGGCCTCCTAAAATCGATTGAACCGCGCCCGTATACGCAACGTCCATATCTAGGATGGGTAGCGACACCGATTAAGGATGAGAAACGGAAACGAAGGGTGGGGGATTTTTTGACAAGTCGGGCGATTGGGAGAATGAGACGATTGCAAAATTTTCAAACTTGGAGGTAAAAGATTCGAGCTCGGACTTTGATGGGGCATCGATGGTAACTAGACGATGATACCGACTGCTATACAAGCTTGATGAAAAAAATAAAGGGGGATAAAGATTTGTTTCCAAATACGAACAGGAGCCGTGCTATTTAGAATTTTCATTTTGTACCTTTTTGTTTGAAAAATTGAACTGAAATTGGCTTAGTGAAATATTCGAGGCAGGATCGACTCTATTAAAAATCAGAAGCGAAATGTTACTCGTCTAGAATCGGGGTTGCCAAAGTCATTTTCCGTGACAGTTCGAGTTTGAATTTTTAACAATGAAAAGCTGCAATTCTTTACATTCAAAGTTCGAGTTGTATGATTGTGTTCAATGTTTTTCTCAAGTGAAATTCGAGTTATTGTGACGTATCCATTCCAAAATTGGAATTTCAATCTTTTTTTCATCGCGCGTGAATGCCAATGATAATTGTTCAATAATGCTGGCATCTTTCAGTTTGCGATACTATTCCAGTGATCTTCCTATTAGAAAATACAGTTATAAAATTATTGCACTTATAAATGTAATATACCGTGGCGATGTGGATAAAAACAATTTTTTCTTACTTAAATTATATAACGTTAAATTATCGCTTTTTATTGTTTTATTTTTATATTAAGAATTTCTTCTCAACGTAAGCGTGTAATACCAACGAGGAATCTATATCGTGAAAAGCTAGTTCTTCAGTTGGGATCCTTTACCCGAACAATTCGATTTGGAACGAACCCATACGTTAAAAATGATCTGATCCTGAAAAATTTGCAAGACAAAGATTCGAGTTGGGTAAATTTTGTGACACCGTGTATATACGTATACAAACGCGTTAACGCGTGCGGCAACCAAGCGCGTGAATGTCAGCGACGAGTTCTTCTGTAAGACTGGGACGCCGTGCCGCTTCCTCATTGTTATTATACTACTGATCTTTGACTCTTTCTCCTCTCTCTCTTTCTCTCGCCCTTCCCCTTCAGTCTCCACTTATACATCGACTCTCGAAATAACGCATTTTTTATTTCTTACGCGCCCGATGGGAATTAGTCACATTATATCTGGCTCTTCGAGCGCTGCGTGCTGGTTCACAATATCGTGATTATATATATATATATATATATATATATATATATATATATATATATATATATATAATTTATGGCATTTGGGATCTGTCGAAATTAAAATTCAGGGAGGCCTCTGTGAATTCGAGACGAATATAGCGAATACCTTAAAAGGCCGTTCACTTTTAATCTTGACTAAATAAAAAAAAAAAAATGAAAAATAAAAATAAAAATATAATTCTGTTCACTTGAAGGAGAGCGGCATCGCTTGAAATTACACTACGACAATAAATTCCCATATTACATCGGATTATTTCCGTTCATCCTCGTGCCTCGACAAATAAGAATAGTATAGGTAGCAATAGTAAATACGAAAAAATATACAAATCGCCGGCGTACGGATTTTATCATTTTTCTTATTTATTTTTTTCTTATTTTTGTCATCTCGACGAGATTAAATCGGGCCCCATTCAAATTTCAGCGGGACATATGTGCGTAAAAATAGAACGGAATCGTAATTACAATCGGGTATGCCCGAGCGTCGACTCGACAAAATATTTAAGTGATAAATATATTCTTGTATAAAGTTTAACTCGACTTTTTTTTTCGTCAACTTGTAACTTTGCGCGAGCAGAATTATTATTATTATGGAAATAATAGCTTTTTATTGTTTTCAAATGTTATTTAGATTAAAAATGCTATTAAATCGATCGAAGTTAAAAATAGAAATATTTAAGTTGATTTTTATTTATTATTTAAAAAAAAAAAAAAAATTAATTACTTTATGCTTTATGCGACAGTCGAATGATAATAGGAAAATTTTCGGAAAATTTTCGACAAATAATAATTCGAGAGATAAGGAAAACAACTTCGAACAAATAATTAACATTTATAACGAAAATCATGCGCGTATATATTTAAGTCGTAAGTTCAGTTATCCGAGTCGAATGTAAAAATAGAAAATTACTTTGAATTGTTAATATTTGGAGAGAAAAAATTGCACAAGCTCCTGGACTATCTTGAAATATTACTATCTTGAATTACGCCTCTTTTTCGCACTATCGTCATCGTTAGTTCATCCAATGAATTTATTGATAAACGATTGTAAATAAGAAATAATTTTCAATAAGTCTGAAATCTATAATCAGTACAAATAAGCGAAGAAAGAGAAAAAGGGGGGGGGGAACAATGGAAACTACAAATCGCAGCGGAAAATTGTACATATTATAATTCATTAAGAGATCGATGCCAGCGTGAGCACACTTTTTTTAACTGCGGCGAAAATTCTTTATACCCTGTTATTTGATAACCGAATCACTGCTCCATCAAGTCTTCTCGATTGTATGCCGATTGAATTTTGCTCGAACGTATTTCGTATATACATAAATCAATCCGATGGCTCAACAAGTAAAATTAATGCGTCAAAGTCTATACAGTCTGCGGCGTGTATTGTCTTTCCAATAGTGTTGCCACACTATACAGAAAAATCCGTTATAAATGTTAATCTTTCTCCCCCTTTTCCTTCTCGCTCTCTCTCTCTCTCTCTCTCTCCCCCGTTCTCCGCTTTACAAATCCTGCTTTTTCAATTCTTTATTTCGTATATTTGCATTCTATTTTCTTTTCTACACAATACGGCTTATCAGCGATATTTTCATCGGGACAGATAAAAGCTTTCACTCTCTCTCTCTCTCTCTCTCTCTCTCTCTTTCTCTCGAGCCTTTTAAATGTTTAATGACACGCCATTGTTAATTTAACCGAGGAATACACTTGCGTAAGTGCCGCGATTGCAACAGTTTTTTTTTCCAGTCTCTTCTTTTTCTCTATCTCTCTGTCTCTCTCTCTCTCTCTCTCTCTCTCTCTCCAAGCGGGAACCGCACGTACGCACTACACACGGGAAGTGAATAAATTATTCGTTTTGTTCAAATACACATACGCGGCTCGCGTTCAACCGAACTCTTCCGTTTTTGTGTATACGCCCAGCGGAGGCCTTATAGATTAATTGCTTTGTTGTTTGGCAGAGCGGGGAAAAGATTCGCGGGGGAGGCCGGTGCCGGGGGGGGAGAGGAGGGAGCATACAATGAATCGACTACTGATAATAAAATCTGTATTTGCGCGCGTGTCTGCGTGTCTGTGTGTGTATGTATGTGTGTGTGTGTGTGTGTGCGTGTAGGCGCACAACGGAGTGTCGCAAGAAACGGATACGTTGGCTTTTTTCTTTCTTTCTTTTTTTTTTTCGACCGAGTTTGGCTTCGCGCGAATTTAAAAGTGGGTGGGGAGCACGATGGAAGCTCTGAATTGCTCTCGTTCTCCCTCTCTTTCTCGCTTCCGTCTCACTTACGTCCGCAGGCGAATCTAATGTATGATAATGTAAAAAAAAAAAAAAAGAGGGACAAACTCCCGATTGGGCATATATACACGTACGTAAGATTTCGGTCATTCGAACTTCTGTCTTTTAAAATTCACTTTGCGCTACGAGCAGGACTACAAAGGGAACGATTCCAGGGCTCGATAGACAAAAATTGAGCAAATGCCCCATTCAAAGAGGGCAATTTGTTAAAGCCCGTCGTGCGCCACGACCGTAATTCTCTCTCTCTCTCTCTCTCTCTCTCATCTCTCTGCCTCTCTAGCTACTACTCGAGTCGAGAATTTTGCGTAAGTGACGCGCGCACGAAGCGCGCGCGCCTCCTATATAGAGGGAAAGAGTCGGTGCTGTGCTAATGTATGCATATTCGTAGTAGAAATTTTTGCTGCACTTTGCGCGAGCGATATAGCGCGGAGCGCGTGCGAGCGAGCGCGCGAAAAACGCACGCGAGAACGAGAGGGAGAGAAAGAAAGGGGGAGGGGAGGCTTGCAGAACCCTGCGTGCTCGCGCGCGGGCCTGTCTGAATCAGCTTCTTCGCCCTCTCAATAGAATATATATATATATATATATATATATATATATATATATATATATAGTACATAGTGCTCTTTTGCGCTCGCGCATTTCGCGCATAGAGCCGCGGGATAGTCTGCGTGGAGCGAATCATAAACAATGAAATAAAATTTTTTTCCCTTCGCCTTTTATCGCGTCGTTAATATTAACCGAATAGGTTATTAAATTAAACCGTGTGTATGAATTACGATTTGCCTCTTATTCTTATCTCGCTTAATATGTCGGCGAAAAAGCTTTTTCACGAATGATCCGATACGGGCACGCGGTGCCGCTCGGAAATCTAATTATCCGGGAATGGAAATAATTGTGCTTAACTCAATTGTAGCCGAGTGAATCAATGGAGGTGTATATATAATGAATAATGCGAAATGAGCGAGAATCATTATCGATCCTGCCCGTAGTAAACGGTGGAAAAAAGTCGCGCGTAAAATTTACGACGTGTTTTTCTGCCGGTGTAAAAGGAATTTATCGCTCTGGAATAAAAACAACAATCGTTAAACCCAAGTATGCGCGTCCTATGTGATAATAATTTTATTTCGGCTGAACTTCGGTCGAATGGCGAAGAGCAGGTCGAAACGTTAATTTTTCGATCGCGCCCGTCCGTACGTGCGCGTCTAAAGACGCGCATACGCCCCCCCCCCTCCACAAAATTCATCCTCGATAAGAACAGCCGCAAAGAGCGTCGCGCCAAAAAATGCTCCCGAATAACTGGAAGGCTGCAGCGGTCGATGCGCGAGGCATCAACGTCGTCGGCGTGATTTTAAGATGGGAAAATGAATGAAAACAGGCGGAATGGAGGGAATGTCAGTCTGAAATCGATACGAATCGGAAGTTCCGGTGGTTGGGGTGGCGCGGGAAAATTTGAAGAAGAAAAAAGCATCGACGTACTAGGGATAGATTGAGATCGATGGTTACTGTATAAATAATATATATGTATATATATACATTATGTTTCCACTACAAAATAAACTGAAATTGTAGTTGTTCTTATACATAGAGAGAGAGAGAGAGAGAGAGAGAGAGAGAGAGAGGCAAAGAAAAATATATATATATATATATACATATATAGAGAATTCCTTAAATTTTTAAACTTTTACGTAATCTTCGGCAATTTTTCCATTGTATTACAACCGCAAACGTCAGAATCGTATATAAATCGATTCGATTATATAGACGCCCAATGGCCCCGATCACTCGCTCTGACGTAAAGCGAGAAACTACAGACACACACACACTCATATATATATATATATATATATATATATATATATATATATATATATACAGACCAAGCGAGGCATCTTATTAAGCCTCGCGTTCGAGCGAAAAATCGGTTCGCGAAAAGGAAATCGAGGCGCGCATTACCCTACTACGCGCGCACAAATATTATATATTTATATGGGTAAAACTGCGACGAGATCGCGCGCTCGAGCCCCGTTTTCCGCTTCATCCCTCCCCTACCGCAACCCCCCCCCCCTTGGTACCGTATCATTATACGTCCAGATACGCGGCGAGCAGTGATTGATGAAAGTTTTTTAATCGAAAATTTAATGCCGCATCGATGGATTATAGACGGAGAGCGTTTCTCCAATTTCTATATAATACAACTTCGCGCGCATACGGCTGCGGCGCACACGCCCCGCGGATATGTATATATATATATATATATATATATATATATATATATATATATATATATGCGGTCGTAGATAAGAAGTATGTATCTCGTGCCTATATATACACTCATCGCGCGCGACTTCATTGCCAGTTCGAGCATGTAATATCAGCTCTTAATTTATATACAGCTCCTTTGAGGTAAATTCCAAATAGATAACGGATCTGTGCTCGGCGGCGGCGGCGGCTCGCGCGCGCGCGTTCCGATTTCGTATATAATATGCGAGAGCAGGCGTTGTGTGGTTGTGTGTTTATTAAAGCATGCGTAAATACGTGTGTACGTATGTATGAATCCATGCACGTGTGTGGGTATGTATGTATGCAGCGTGTGGAGAATGTACATTTTCCCGATGATTTTTCACACATCTACGAGATACGGATCTTATTTCTTTTATGCTTTTATACTGGATTTCTAAAAGCTCGGCTTGTTCCCCGTCATAACATCCCCATAAATAAATAAATAAATATATATATATATATATATATATATATATATATATATATATATATAGGAGATACGAAGATACCGATGGTGTAGAAAATCGGCTATACAAACGCATTTGTTTGTTTCATGTCGTTGTTCCGCGTTGTTCCACGACGGCAGTTAAGGGGGATCTGTTCTGTTCTCACTAATCGAATCAAATAAAAAAAAAAGAAAAATGAGATTCAAATCGAAAAGAGAACTTTTGATTTCGATATAAAAAATATATCTGTATAGATATCGTGACACTCCACCAATCTAATCGACTTCATGCTGTAAGTTAAGTGTATAACCATAAGATTAAATATGTATCGATGTGATTAATTACCACGTATCTACGGACACGTGCAGCGCCTTGAGTCAGTTAATTACAAAACTTCAACATTTTTTTGTTAATTACAAAACAGCAAAGCAACAGCAGACGGGAACACTTTAACGTTTCTACTATAATTACCCGCGTACGCAATCGATAGGTGCGGAAAATGTTTTTCTTTTTTTGTTTTTTTTTTCTTTTTTATAAATACTGCCATTAAAAAAACAATAGCGATGATGTATTCGAACAAGATTTTTATTACAAAATTTGCCTTTTACAATACAATGTCTCCTCCGCAATGTTTATAATGAAGAATTTTATTACCAAGATCACTACAATTCTTTTTTTTGGCGTTATATTTAACAAATAAATTAATCTTTATATATTTTAAAAGACTCTTTTTTTTACACTAATTTGATTGGAGATTTGTTTGAACTTTTAAAAATTAGAAATTTTGGACTTTTGCAGTCTATGAGTCTATCTCTCTCTCTCTCTCTCTCTCTCTCTCTCTCTCTCTCTCTCTCTCTCTCTCTGTCTCTTTCGCGTTTTCTCGAATTTCTCACTCAATTGCCGGCCTTACACGTGCGCATACTCCACGTGCACACACGCATGTCAAGTATATATATATTATACAATTGAACTCGTGGGAGGGAGAGAGAGACAGAGCGACAGAGAAAAAGAGGGAGATCGATATTGGCCTTGAGGAGAGCGGAACGCCGCACAACAACCGGCAGCTATTTGAGGCGGTCTGATGTGCCGATGTGCTTCATATTATAATACAAGCATAGACGAGTTCGAGTCGACCGGTGAAGTTATAATACGTATACCGACTTTATATACCTTGTTGAGATTACATAATGATTGGTGAGAAAACTTCGGTCATCGTGAGAGCTGGAATTTTTCTACTACTAGCCGTAAAATTCGTTTTTACGTACTGCTTTCTGTCGATAAACTTGAATTTTACGAAAAATTAAAGCGGAAAACAGTACGTAAAAATTATTTTGACAGCTATAGTATCGTTATATTACTAAAAAACTACGGTTGCAAGAGTTGAAGGCTTCTTACGAAGAGCGATATGTTCGATGTCCTCGTATATATACATGGAGATCGGGCAGGAGTTCACTGTTACGGTCTCGTGACGGCGAATAAACTAAAATGAGGCGCGATCTTTCAGTCGGTTTTCTGGCGTCATTTGATCGAATTCGTGTACGTCTCAATGACGCTCGGAAAATTTTTCAACAAAAACAGAAATAACGAAGGCAGAGTATTTGTTGCGTTGTTTGGTGTTTCGAACGGAATTTCATCAGAGCCGAATCAGTTCTGATTTTGAACATGCCTTATATGCGGTGTTTCTGTCGTATCGAAAACCCTGAGTTTTCCAAGCCTTAGTTCATCGAAAAATTATTAAAACACTCGCGAGCCGTTAGATCGCCGATAAACTCGATATAGCTAAAGAAACTTCAGTACCACGATATTCTACTATAGTAGCAACCAACATAGTACATGCTGCCAACAATTTGAACAAATGACGTTTTTAACGCGTCGATTCAGCATGACCATGCTTTCTACAGGCATCTCGTAACGTGACAGAATGGTCAGAATAAAAAAAAATCAGCACATATATACCCATTTTCAATGAGTACCGTCGATCGTTTATCTGACTCTGTGAAATCACTTAGAATTAGAGTAGAGAATATTTTGATTTTCAAATAATTCGAAAATATTTTGATTTCAAACAATCCGATCGAATCAGCTCCATTGTCTTGTTTTATATACATATAAATGTTAGATCGAGTTTGACTGCTTCGACTATATTAGAACATTCTATGGTTTGAAGAAAGGTCCGAGTTATATAATATCTAATTATATCTAAAAAATATATGCTGTACAGATACCTTTATATTCCTTTTTCGTCACTATTTTACCATTACTCGTCTCGAAGTTCATTGCCCCCTTTCCATTTGGTTTTCAAACCTTTGTATCTAAATACTTCCAACCTTGCATTCTCATGATTTTCATGGATACACAATGAATAATTGCTTATTTTAATATCCAGTTGCAAAGTTCGTTTGTCGAATTCAGTTGGCCGTGTTGAAAACGGAAGCTACTGCGTTGTATTCTTCGTCATCAATAGACTGAATGTTTCGCTTGTATTTGCAATAAATAAAATTAATTTTATTTTCAAAATAAAGTCTTGAATATTGTTTAATACGCATTAATAATAATAATGCCGAATTAACGATGATCGAAAATTTGCATGTGATTCCAAATTTCCTACTCAAATTAACCGTGTGATTCGTAGCAGTGGAGCAACATCTATACGTTACACCCCTCTACTTAATCTACCGCTTCCATAATCTTGTTTCGATCCTCGTACAGCCAATTATATAGTGTTCATTAGAGTATAGCACCACACATATATATAACTGTAGCTTTCCATGCTGGTGTTTAAAAAAAATTCATGAAGTGCAGCATTCTCTAGGAGTGGAGTGGGGATCCTCGGATATCGCTCACACCTTGGCTTGGCGGAAAAAGATATAATCCATCCAGCGTGCTGTGCTCTACACATATATAAATCAGACCACGTATACCAATTATTATTGATATGAGAACTTGTTGAGCCGATATCACGGAGCGATAAAGCGCGCGCTGTTTGTCGATTATAAACAGCTTGATCGCAGGCTCTCTCTCTCTCTTTCTCTCTCTTCCATCCTGTTATTAAACACTAGTTGTATAGGAAAAGCACATCGATAACAGCCAAACGCGCTGCCGCCGTTGCTCGCGCGAATCCTGTTGGTTGATGCTTTCAAGTGGAAATTCATACGGCCGAGGAAAGCGGCTCGAGTACAAAATGTGCCTGGTGTCGAAAACAAAATATCTTTGCCATGAACCGCTGCGAAATTTTTAGTTCATCTTTTTTCTGTTCTATTTATGTCCACGAAATATTTATATAAGTTTCTGTGTATCGTGGAGTAGGAAAGATTTAAATTAATTTTGTATTTGAATAACAAAAATTTTTATTGCAATTGCAATAATAGTATCCTTAGTAGTCAATTAAAAAATTAATCAAATTCTTCTGAAAATGTCTACTAAATAGATTGGAGGCTTTTTAAACAGTGATTAAGAATCTATTATAGTTTTAAGCTAATTGAAGAGATTTATAGGAGAATATAAGATAAAAACTTATTTCTTTTAACGGTTATTAGTATTTAAATTCAATTTCTATTGTTAATATATAAAGCATTGATTCGATTTGTTTTTGTTCTGTATACTTTTTTTTATTGAGATATGCATCTCTACTGTTATTTTAAACAGATAAATTTCATTTTAAACCAATATTAATTTATTTAATAAAGTAAGTTTTCATGGTAATGAAAACTTGTTAGTGGAAAATATTACATTTATTCTGTTATGTAAATTTAATTAAAATATAAAAATGTCTAAAACAAAACGTATCATCTGAATTATTTTATATAATAGATAATTTTTTAATGTTTATACGAATATTATACGAATTAACGTTTATACGAATGTCTTTGACTGGTAATATAATATTGAATATAACATAGATTTGAGGATATTATTCATAGTAGAACTACGTATTTTATACAATTTGAATCACCGACGCGTACGTTTACTACAGCTAGCGGGATAATAATTTTCGAAAAGTTCGTGATAAAGTTATTGCTTTCAACGAGGACAGACATATTGTCAATACATTTAAATGCAAATTTATTTACTGGAAATAAATTTATTTAGTGTTTCTAGATAATATTTTATTGAAACGTATATAAATTTAATTTGACTTTCATAATGTTAAACAACTGTATGTGTGTGTGTGTGTTTGACACGCGCTCGTACAGGCGTACACGCAGGTACACACACACACACGCGCGCGCGCGCGCTCAGATATTTCTCGTTAAAATTATTATTTTCCAGCGTATAATCGCAGCACACGACAATTTTTGCATTCTAATTTTATCATATCGATTTCAACTTTCTGTTGTGAGATGTCTGTATATCTGAAATTTCTCAATTGAAAAGCTGTTTAAGTGAGAGCGAATGAGAGAGGGGCGGTTATAAAAACAGAGCAATTAATATTACTTTATTATTTCTTCAAAAAGCTCGACTGCTTGTCAACGTCGTTCGCGCTGCTACCGCTGCAGCCACTTAATATAGTCTCGGCCTAGTCTTACTATATATATATATATATATGTATGTATGTATTCGCACCTCCGCCACGACCGTTTCGCTTTGTAAGTTACAACTGTGTTTCTTACTTATCCTTCTAACCCCGCCCCTCGGCGACTCCAGCGCGGGCATGATATTTTTAATGGGCGTACGGAACGGATGAAAAAGGGGGGGAAAAAAAACAACCGATCTCTCCCGCGAACGCGTATTAATAAGTATATTAACGTAGCGAGAGGGATTATTATTCGAGAAATGGCGCAAAGATCTCGATTTAAAGATACACGCGTGCATATCGGGTATGCGGAGCAGCAGCGCTCTCGCCGGGCAGCACTGATATAACGCACGTATGGTAATTAACTTTCAAGCCAGTTTTATTGCCTATACCTCCTTTGCGGGTTGCTGGCGATTTTGAGATTACGCGGACGGCGGCTTGCTCGTGCGACGGTAACCGGCCGAAATAGATTTCTTTCTCTCTGTTCTTTCGAACTTTTTTTTTCCTTTACAATAGTGACATTTTTTTTATGTCTATGTCTCTGGGCTTATTCCTCGGCTTATTCGCTTCTATTTCACACGAAATGCCGCCGTATACAAACTATTCGTATGTATAAAATGGAAAAATGATGCTTTCATTTTGTCCATATTAAATTTCCATTTAAGTACAATTGTACTGCACAATTTTTATTTATAATTCAAAATAATACTTGACTAGATGTTTGCTTAGCCAGAACCTGAATCGTTGTGTTCTTATTCTATAATTCCGGAGATTTCTCGTTCGTACGATCGTATGCTAAATCTGTGACTATGATTTTTCTTTTTTTATATTTTACCTAATCATGTAATAAAATTATTGTTAAGTATTATAGCGTTGGTATTCATTTCCTCATAAATAATAACGATTATGTAAATGGAGGTTGTATGTTAACTTTTATGTCCAGCTTACGTACATAGGTTAATAAAAGTATCTATTTTAAGTCAAACGGGTAAAAAAAATTGAAAATGACAAAAAAGTTGGTTAGAAATGTGAAGATTTCCGATTGATTTATGAGTCAAAAAGTGGAAATAGCAATTGCAGGCTGAAATTGTTGTTAAAGTCGAATGCAATAAGCGTGGAAAATCATCTTAACGATGGCGAGATAATTAATGCGTACTAAAACATTAAAAAGCTGAAAAGTCAAATTTTGCCCGGTTAATATGATGGTTTTGCACTATCTCCTGGCTTCCGCCAATCTACAAAATGCCGCTTAGGTATAATCAAGGTATTGGTGAAATTTTGTTTTGCGGATACTGGAGCGCTATATAACGTGACGCTGCAAGTTTTTCATTGTAGATCAATGATTACAAGTGAAGTACGTAAAGAGTCCGACAAAGCTTATGTGAAAATTAAAATGTATAGTTAAGACTTGGATTCAAAAACCAAAAGGAGATTTCCATATGATTTTCATGTATAGCGATGTCTTAATAACGAATATGATACTTAAGCCGATCATAAAATCAGCTGTCGTGGCAATTCACCAAAATTCATCAAAATTATCAAAAAATCCAAGTTTTGCAAAAAATAAAAAAATAGCTACGGGTCACACCAACATACAGGTTTTTTTTTTACCGCTACAGCATTTATCTTCAATAGCGATATTTTACGTGAACAGTCAATTTCTATTTTCGAAAGTCCATAGAGTACTCGTAACCTATGAGTCAGTTCTCAAGAGTTCAAAACTATTTCTCCTCATATCGTTTACGATCCGCCGGCGAAAGAACAAAACTTGCAGTATCACGCCGTACAGCCGATGCTCGTTTGCAAAGTTTTTCGACAAAAGTTTCATGAAAATTCAAGAAGTTCCTGGCCGTCGAACGATTTTTAACCGCAAACTTCGTGATGTTTTTTTTGTTTTTTTTTTGCTCCGTCACGCTTCGAGACGCCCGTAGTTTTTCTCCCCTGGACAATAAAAAACACGTCAAATTCACAACTCGATGATCCTGCACAGGTCAATAATACTACAATCTCAAAACTTCGCTTTGAATGTGTTTGCGCGGTCAGCGGGAGGGAGGGAAGGGGGGGATGACATTACGCAATTAAACCGCAGAATTTCACGTTCGATCGCTCGAAGGCAAGGGGAAAAAAAATGAAAGGGAGGCTCATCGGCGAACGCTCCACGGCCGCGGAAGTGAGCGCGCGGCGCCCGCGCCGTCGCGTGCGTATGGAGAGCCGGATAACGGACGATTGTTCGAGCGGCAATTGGAAGGGAAGTCGGACTTCTCCGATTATCGTGCGGGAACGATGTTTTTCTTTTTCGGTTTTCTTTTTTCATTTTTTTTTTTTTTTTTTTTGAAAATTATCAGGATTTTTTGTCGTTGTTACTTGTTTTTGGTTTTTTTTTTAAAATAGACTTTTCATTTCTTACAACGGAGCTGTCCACGTCGCTTTATTCGTCGATCTTGCAAATTGTTGTCGCGTTGTAATGCAAAGTCGTGGCATGACATCTTGATACGGCAATTACAATCAACAAGAGTAAAATATCTGCGCGCGCGCGAGTTGCCGACGCCGACACAGTAGTAGAATTAGAATTGTAAAGCGAATCGACGACGCTGACGGTTGAAACATGTTCAGTTCGCTACATTGACGCGGAGAAAACTCATTTACTGTGCGGAGTTTATATGCGTGTGTGTGTGTGTGCGCGCGTGTGCGTGTGCGCACGCATACACACATATTGCATCTGCACACACGCGCGCGCGGGCACGCACAAGCGCGCACACACACACACACACACACACATCAGTGCAGCAATGATTTGCTCCGAGCAATTTGTATCTCAAGGCTAATTGCGAGTTAAAGAGGAAAACAACTTTTGGCGGGATTTTCATTTCATTGCGTAATTTCGCGGATTCAGAGTGTGCATATCGTTCTGTGCTTCGCTATATATGATGTTCGTGATACGAAAACAAATTATGAAACCATGAATGAACGAAATGACAAATATGTGTATGTATTTATATATATATATATATATATATATATATATATATATATATATATATATATATAAATATATGGAAGGCGCGGCGTTGCACAAGCGATATAGGGAGAGAAAAAAGATCGTATAATATTTTGATTTACACTGCAGATAATACATATATATTTGTGTTGAAAAATTAAGTCGCACAGTAAATAACCGGCGGAGTTGATGTTAGATAATGTGCAATAGACGATGGGGATTGGCAGAGGCAGAATGTTTTATTGAGCAACGTTGATGTTGACAATAATGCCGCAATGTGTGTTTGAAATTAAAGTCACGCCTCCAGTGCCACTAACCGAACATCCTCGCGGGCGAGTAAGTGCGGATACAGTCAATACGGATATATATATATATATACCAGCTTGCCATAAAATTCGCGATCCTTATCCTTGTGCCCCGATACATCGATGTCCGCCGTTGACGTTCGCCCGTTCGAATCGTTCCCTCGAATTGCCGCTCGATTTTACCCAATCCACGTGTTGGATGCCGGGTAAATACGTGTAATAATTTAATTCGCACGCACGAATAAGCGTTATTTATTTTGCTAAGTTGACGCTATTCGCCTATCCGGATTGTTACATCATCGATCGAATCTTGGATCATTCTCTCCCGGTAGTCCGAAAATCCGGGTGAACCGTAATGATCGGCGAGCGGTCGACGGGGAATACGGATTGTTAAGTATGGGGATCCTGTAACTGCGGCATATACACCAATGGGCTCGAATAAACTGCGATTGCTGGACTAGCCTAGGTGATTCGAATTAATACATAAAGATTTTGAGCTGCTGCGTGCGAAATCTGAAAACTTAAGACCTTCTTCGAGGAGGAAAACAACCTTAATATAGGCTCTGTCATTTATATAAAGATCATTCCTAGAAAAGCTATATATGTCCTATACAGAATAAATCACCAATTGTATCACAAACGAATCTCCTTTCGCGCGCGTGCGAAGCTCCGAGACTTCCTCTTTCTCTCTCCCTCTCTCCTCTCTCTCTCTCTCTCTCTCTCTCTCTCTCTCTCTCTCTCGAGCAATTTTAAGCACAAATTTCCGAGTAAAGTTCGCTGCCCCCTCCGCGCCCCTGTTCGGCGTCTCAGCGACCGAATATAAGGCGCAGGCGCGTTCTCGCGAGACTTCTCGAAGCGAACGAAAAATAAAAAATGATAAATAAAACTATAAAAAAAAAAAAACAAGAGAGAAAAAAAGAAAAAGGAATATTTAGCGGAGGGCCGGCCGCCGAGAGAGGAGGCGAGTAAACAGCCGCGTTGGCGCGAGTTTTATTTATAGAACTCGTGGCTAACATCAGCAGCGCGGCAGCATAGGTGTGTGTGTGTGTGTGTGTGTGTGTGTGTGTGTGTGTGTGTGTGTGTGTTTCTGTGTTTGTATGTTTCTGACTTTGTGTATTTGTGTAACTCTGTGTTTGTATGTGTGTTTTTGTGTGTGGTAATGTAGCGCGTATAAGCAAGCTTGACGGTAAGACGAGGCGAGAGACGTGTGTAGCGGAGAAAGACGGAGAGAAAGAGAGAGGGTTAGAGCAGATATAGCAGAAAACCAGAGCGCATGTATATATATATATATATATATATATATATATATATATATATATATGCATCTGCAGTGCAGTGCGCTGTGTACGCGGAGCATCGCGGATTGTCGAGCTCTTTTGCACTCCCCGCGCGTGACTGCGACGTCGAGACTCGCGTGTATCGGTACACATATGTATGAATGCATGTGAACTCGCGTTCGCGCATACACACATACATATGTGCGGCGCTATTCTCCTTCCTTCTTATCCCTCTCGTTTCTGGAACGAGTTGGACAAAGAGCCGCGGGCCGGGGGACTGAATAATAACGCGCGCCCGCGACGACGCGGACGACGACGCCTCTGATGTGAGGCGCGCGACCGTTTTGAAAAATGACGCTGAGTCCGGGTAAACAAAGTGCGGGGCGGGGGGAGGCCCCGTTTAATTAGAGCCTCCCCCACCCCTCCCGCCTCGTTGCTCGTCTACCCGGCACATTATGCGCGGCGAAACGTACGGGACGTTCGTAAATGCTCGCTCCTCCAGCGGCTTATCCTACCGCTGAAGTGTACACGGAATTCCGATGGTCGGTGTGCTAAAAATTCTGGGATCGCTAGGTGTCGGGCCGCGAGGGAGCGATTCGATCGCAGCAAGATAGAGCCGCCGTGACTTACCAGTTGCGTAAGCAAAAAAAAAAAAAAAACAAAAAATAAATAAATAAACACGGAGGGGCACAAGAGACGCGCCCATACCCGTTACGGATAAGGGACGATGAAACGGGCCGCACATGTGGTGACAATGAACGTTGGGCAAAATCTTATAGAACAACGGCCGAGATTGCAGGGTTTCTTGAGTTTTTTTCTTTTATACAAGGAACGCCCAACGCGCCCTCTATCCTACGATTGGGAAAAAAGTGAAGTAACTGTGTATCATTATCACATTGCTCGGAAATTACGACTTATGGGCGAATGCGCGTCCGGGCACGAGCCGGGCACGTGCGTTTGCTTTTTTGTTTTTGTTTGGTTTTTTTTTTTTTTTTTTTTTGTTTTGTCGACGACGACGAGGCTCGATCGGCGACTGGCGGATGACCCCGTATTGTGAAAAGCTTCGCCTCGTCGCTTACCGATTTTTACCTACTTCTACATCGAGTATTGGTGCGTGGTCTTGCACGAGCTGCGCCTCGCTACTTAGGCAGAGATAACGCTGTACAACATTTCTTGACAGTGACTGAATTTTGCTTCGAAAATGGTCACGAAGAAGAAGTCTCTCTGTTAGATTTGGAATCCACAGGAGTCATTCCGTGTTTTGACTCAATGGCCCGATGAATTTTTCTAAGCACAGAGAGGGATGGAAAATATTTATTTGAAAAAGTCCCCCGGTAGAGAGGATCAAATTTGATGTTTTGAAAAATCCTGTTTTCACTTGCGTCAATCTCTCGATCCCGTCGAATTGTTTTCACCTCACTGACAAGCTATTACGATTATTTTTAATTTTAAACTCGATGCACATTACGTGCAAGTCTTTCATTTATTAACAATTATGTCGGCTACAGCCCAGGCTCTTATTTACCTCTTCCTTTGTTAATACCAATTCCACATTCGTTCGACGAAAGGAGCGGATGTTATTTGTCCTTAACGGCGAAACAAACATTTCCAATGCACCCAAGTAATATTATCGAGCGCCGCGTTACTAACTGGGATAAATCTCGGCTTTCCATCGTTCATAGAAAAAGTAAAACGCGTCTGTTGGTTTTTACCTCCGTGCGAAACTTAAACCTAAATTACGCGCACGCTTCGCTACCCTCGACGGAAAGTCCTACTCGACGACAGTATCGCGAATGAGAAAGAAAATCGTCACGAGGGTATTCAAAAAAAAACAAAAAACAAAAAACAAAATGCCGAAAATAGCAAAATTACACGATCTATTTATTAATTGGTCGATCGATTATACTTATCATTAGATTTATCGTCTACGCTGAAATTTCACCACGTTAATTAGCTACAGTTCGCGATTGAATCGCGACGAAAAATTCGACGGCCAAGCCGGCCGGAAAGTATTGCGTTAATTTAACGATGAGAGAGAGAGAGAGAGAGAGAGAGAGAGAGAGAAAAGCCTCTTCGAATCGCCGCAATTTCGAATGAAACGCGACGTTGACGAGCACGAGGTCCACGGTATAACGGGGAGGTAGCCAAGCACGTCTGAAAGCGACTGATTTTTATTCATTTATTTAATTATTTTGTTTTGTTTGTTTTTGTTCTTTTTGTAATTAACATCGTAAAAATATCCACAATTTCCGATAAACGCAGTGACGTTACAAAAAACAGACGACAAAGTTATCGCAGCGCAAACGACCGTAGGAAAACATTATATTTCCACCGGGGTCCGCGAGCTACATCTCGGATACTTTAAACTTGTTCTTTATACGTCAATTTAAGCGTACTAAATTTTTACCCGACGAAAAGCCGTCCGATAAACATATATACATACGATTATTATTACTTTCAAATGGGCGCGGAATCGAACGAATTTCATTTCAATGTTCCGCGTACAGCATGTTTATTAGACGCAGGTATATGTATATATATATATATATATATACATACATATATATTTATAAATGAAAACTTATTCGTACGGTTATTAAACACACCCGATCGATATTTTACGTCGGCCGTATCCGCGGCCCGTACGCCGCATTAAAGACCCGTTTCTTTTTTTAATTCTCTCTCTCCCTCCCTCTCTCTCTCTCTCTCTCTCTCTCTCTCTCTCTCTCTCTCTGTCTCTCCTCCGCTTACCTTTTTTTCCCCTCGGCCGTTTGCAAAAATCGAGAGGAAATCGCTCGGCGGCGGCGGCGCGTGTTGGCTTTTACGTATATACGATAACGCGCCGCTTTACCGTTATAATCGATTCGACGCGCGGGATTGCGCGGGCCGCGCGGCCATTTTCCAAGATCTAAATTCAACTCCAGATGTTTACGATTAATCGGAACGCCCCCTCGATCGGCTTACTCCCGCCTCCACTGCTTTGCTTTAGCTTCGTCGATAATTTAGTCAATGAAATTTGTTCAGCCCGGATTCGCCTTGATTTTTTCCACGGCGGTCGTCGTATCTTTTACGTATCCATCCCTGTCTACTGTGAGGTCACGTTGCTTTTTTTTCTCGATAAAATTGTTTTTCCTCCGTCTCCCCCCTCCCCCCAATATTAGATATACATAGAAATCTAATCGAATCTTCAACCACTCGCTCAGTAGATCGAGTCCCCCGGCCACGCTGCTCCGCGGTATCATCGACCGTGCGCCTCCCGCTGCGCCTCTACTTACCGGTCGTTTCCGTTCGCGGATTCGCCCCCCCCCCCTCTCTCTCTCTCTCCCTCGTTCTGCCTCGCGCGTGAATCGCGCTACGCCTATACGCGCGGCTGAATCATCGGGTGCCCCGATCTGCCCGCGTTCGGCTCGGATCGTTAATCGTTGATCGTGCCCGATTAGCGCACGTCGCGAGCGTATCGCTCGTCGCACCGCCGAGGCGATCGGGCAAACGAGCGCGGCGAGGGCCTTCTCGTTCTCGTACCGATACGCGCAGAAGCGCGTGCTCTGCTCGATCGCGACGAATCGTGCGCGAGTCCATTGATTTGGGCTGATTGCGCAACCGTGGCGGTTTTACGGGATTTGGGATGAATTGAAACAAAAAAAAAAAAATGAAGGAAAAAAAGTAAAGCAAACAAAACAAACGTAAAAAAATTTGCAAGAATACGTTGATAAACGACGATGATTAAAGCGCGAGCAATATACTTACGTATACAGGGTGGCCTGTTCCGATCGATCTCGTACTTTTGTATCGGACGTATTCGCGTGAAGTATAGTCAAAAAAAAAAAAAAAAAAGAAAAACGAAAACAAAAAACATTGTTTACACAACAGATGTTGGGAAGAAACCGGGTCACCCGTCGCAATAATAACTCCGATGTTGGTCGAGGGCGATCGGTTCTCAAGAACGTCTGAGCGTGCCGAGTAGGTTTTTTTTTTGTTGTTGTGGAAATAGGAATCACTATTTTTGACCCTCTCCGGAAGAAGGTGGGGGGGGGAGGGGATTTATTTTCATAAAAACCGGAACGCAATCCATTGTTCGGCACGTCTCAATTCAATGGAGAAACGACCAAAGAGCTGTTCACGTATTCACGAGAACGTAAATGCAGTTATTCGAACGCGTGATTCAACGTTAAATATTCAGTTGTTTCGGAGCTCAGCATCAAAAACTACCAGTTCCTATTTGTAAATAAATTAATGCGACCGAGAAAGCCAAAGCCAGCCTCCCCCCCCACCCCGTCCCTGTCAAAGTTGACAATTGTTGGTTCAATGGGATCGTCCATACTTTGTCGAGCAACTCTTGCGTAAGCGACTCTTTCACATTCGACACTGTCGAATAAGAAAGCTCGCTCGATTGCATTACTCGGCCTTTTTTAAATCATGGCTAAATGTAATTGAAATCGCTTCTGTCCTAAATACGAAATAATCGCCGATTACTTTCGCATAAATTATCGAATTTGAAAATCCACGCGAGAAGCACGAGCACAGACGTCTTATCAAACGTGACGTTATGCTCACTTCAAAGTTACGTAACGATTCACATAACCTTCAAAGAACTTAATACCAATGATACGCAGTGCAAAAGATGATGGATTATTATTCTGTTTTGTTTTTTTTGTTTTTATTAGAAGCTTAGAATGGTTTTTTTTCTCACAAATTATCCATTTGTTTGATTAATTGACTTACGAACATCGCTTTGTCGCTACGTGAAGTTTGTCTTGTTTTGAAGAGCATTTATTAAACGGAAACGTCTCCTCTCTCCCTCTCTCTCTCTCTCTCTCTCTCTCTCTCTCTCGTTTGACGTTCGCCAAAAAAGGAAAAATCAAAAATCAAAGAAAGATAAAAAAAAAAAAAAAAGAATCGACAAATTACTGATTTAATGACGTAAGCGAGCGCGTTTTAAAATTAGCTTTATAATTGAATATTACAGCGCGAGATCGCGCCCGAGCGGATAAACAAATTTTCTTAATGCATACAAACTGCAAACGTACAATTTATACTTCAGCGACGAATTAATGCGGCGCGCGAGGGTAATTTATTGAAGTTGATTTTAATACCGGCGATGATTAAAACTTCTCGGGCTTCGATCGCGAGCGAGCGAGCGCGCGAGCGACCGCGCGGTAATGCATGAAAATAAAACTAATGAGCAGCGGTGCCGTGTAATTATCATTGGATATATCTTTATCTGTTTACAACGTTTTACCCGACGCAAGTGGCAGAAAAATAAAAACTACACGCGGACTCGCGCGCGCGCGCGCGGTACACGCGTACGCGAAACTCAATACAAAATCGCTCCCGCCGATCGGACGACGCCGAAGTCCGCGAGGTACGTTTCGGCGGCGACGAGCGCGCGTCGAACGAGGCGTACGCGCGATCGCGGCGAGGCGTGCGAGGGCGATTAGAAAAATGCCCGAGCCAACGCGGGACGGGGCGAGGGGAGGGTCCGCGCAAGGATCGCCGGAGCGCTTACGAATAAATCGTGGGTGGGTGGGGCGGGGGCGGGGGGATATCGCCTAACGCGCCCGCTGCCTCCGCTCGGTATACGCGCGCTCGCGAGATGGGAATCTAATACAGCGTTATTGCGGTGCTGAATTGCGCGTAATGGCGCGCCTCACCGCCCGTCCATCGCTCGCTCTCTCACTCACTCTCTCTCCCTCTCTCTCTCTCTCTCTCTCATTCCCTCTCGTTCCGCGGACTGCGCGATGTCGTCGCGTGCAGCGAGCGGGCAACTTCTCAAATTACCATCGGAAGTTTCAAGAGAGCAAGCTACGTGTATATATACACACAAGATACACATTGTGCACATCGTTCAGTTTCGTGTCAGCGCAGCTAACTCTGGAGATGGAGATAATATAATACTAAATTTCCCCTTTCTCTCCCCCCTCCTCTGCTCTTTTGGTGTATATATATATATATATATATATATATATATATATATATATATATATCTAAATCTAAATGGTGAATATTAAAGTCGAACAAGCCAATATCTATACTCATTTAAACTTCGTGCTAATCTAACGTAAGATAAGTACATATATACGAGTGTATATATATATATATATATATATATATATATATATATATATATATATCGAGTAAGGAAAACATTTTATCGAAGGAATACGTTCTGCATTGTAAGCGAAGGAAGCAAGGTAAATCGATGTATTTGTCGAGTTCGAATGGATAAAATGATAGAATGTTTCTCATACGTATATGAAAAAATGGTCCCAATCACCAAACAACATATAATTTTATATTTTATAGAATAAAAGGAATTTTAGCCCCGGCGATCGTCTGTAATAATCGAATAAGCGACTGATATTCTAGAACTCGAAGACGGTTAGTTTGAAAGAATAAGTGAACAATTCCTTTGATGATCTAAGGATCGATGGAAGAATTGACTTTGAATATTCGTATTTTTGAGAAAATATTACGAAGAATGATTGTTTTTTTTGGTTTCTTTTTTATTACTTTAACCAAGTTGGAGCTGCTTTTCTGTATATTGTCATCTACCGATGCGTAAAAAACCGAAAAGTAAGAGTCTCTATTCATTTATTGATTTAACTTACTCAATAACTTGAAGTTTTACTTAGAGAGAGAGAGAGAGAGAGAGAGAGAGAGAGGATCGGCCGCGGGGGCGGTAAGACGGTCGCTCGGTACCAAGGAGAACAATACCGTGCCCGGAGAACAAAAGTGTATACGTACATGTACACATATACACCTCCATGTAAGGAAGCCTGAGTTATTGTTCAAACATCAAGCAGGCGCGACGTCTGACGCATCGTTATTGCCTTTCTCATTCTTCGTCCCCGAGGTGTTGTGCCGGTCGCTGCGCGCGAGAAGAGAAAATTCCGACGAACGCGCGTACATCGGCTGAGCTTTGAATCTCTCTCTCTCTCTCTCTCTCTCTCTCTCTCTCTCTCTCTCACTCTACCCCCCCCCCACCCAACTCTGTCCAGAGATTCTCAACAAACGTCGTTTCGGAAAATTGGATTTTCATCCTTTCGCGCCGATCGAGATCCTCTGTCGACAATGTGTTGTTTTTTTTCTTGCATGATTACATACTATATATATATATATATATATATATATATATATATATATGCATCGCGATAAAGACTTTAGCAGGGCCGTCGCGTGGGTGTGCCGGGCAGAGATATCTCGGAAAATTGAATACAATGGCAGTTGATCCCGTCGGCTTTTTCAAAACATGCACGCGCTCGAATTTCACTCCATTGTTATAGGCGGTTCTGAATATTTATGAACAATGATTAAGAAGTATTAAGTTTTAAAGCTTCCGCGTGCTTCTCGCGCCCTCCTCCTTCTCGATGAAATTTTTCTTCTGCGTGTACGCGTGTATGCGCGTGTCTGCGTGTCTCACTGTGCGCGCCTTTGTATGTGCGTATGTTTGTGCGGGCGCGTGCATCTTTTTTTCTTCTCCCGCTTAAGTTTTTTTCACACGCTGGTAAATATGCTGTGTAAAACCATACGAGCACTCCAGTCCACTTCTGTGTACAATAGGATATAAAAAGAATTTAATTTACCTTATGCCATTTGCCACATATATGAAGGAATCAAAATCTAACCAGATTAAAATTCACATACACAATTGCAATTTATTCGATTTTATATAAATAAAGCAAAAGTGTCGTATTTAAAAATCGAAAAGCCAAAGTATAGTCTTCAAAAATCGAAATTTTATCGTATCAATGCAAATCGCCTAGTTTTTTTTTTTTTTTTTGGTATTTTACCATTGAGATTCAGTCGCGCGTGGAATTTGAAGAAGATATCTGAATTGAAAAACAATTCAGTATAAACACAAATTCTAATCATAAATTATCGCTTTTACCGAGGTCTGTAAAATTTATCAAACTCTTATCGCGATAGTTGTAAAAATGATCGAGTCGTTATTATTAGAGATGGGAGGAAAATAAGTCAAAATTGGTTAGCCTCGGGACAGATCAAACACGAAATCCACGCGAGCATAATTTCCATAGGAGATTATTGTATGTGTATATAAAACGCGAGATATCGTCGTAAATCTTTATATATATATATATATATATATATATATATATATATATATACACACACACATATATATAGTATATCGTTCTCGTCTTCACGGTCATGGTCACGGTCTGTCTCGGCACGACCTTGAGATCGGGCTGAGGTCACGCGCGCTCTCAAAATTGTGACACTGGCGTCCGCTCGGCCGTGACGCTGGGAGAAAAATCGATCGATTCCGTACGATGAACGATCGATCTCGAGGTTTTCCCCTTTGTTTTACTCTTTCGCTTCTCAAGCCTTCTTTCGTCGAATCTCGTTCAGCGCGGTTCGACGACGACATTTTACACGATAACCGTGGGCCGGTATTTGGCGTCTTTTGGCAAGCCAGTGTTTAGTCCCGAAATCAGATTGATAAACTGTTATATTTAATCTCACGATGCATGATCTCTTCTCTCTCTCTCTCCCTCTCCCTTTCTCGCTTGCACAAAGTAATACACGTCTTTTACGAGGACAGGCAAGAAATACCGGTCGCCTGTAATATTCATGCAGTTTTATTGTTCGATTATCGTGCCATATAGCACACGTAATAACAAATAATTGATACGCAAACGCGTATACGATGAAATAATCAAAAGGAAAACACGCTGTGCGTAGTTTTTTTTTTCTTTTTTTTTTTTTTACGATTATTCATTGGAAACGAGGTGAGGCCAATATAAGCGTACCGAAGACGGGGGGGGGAGGCTTACGTACGCGGTTAAAGATGTCCGCGTCGCGCACTGCTCTGCAACGTTGGCCGGCTCGATTCTTTCATTTCGCAGCAGCGTGACACCTCCGATTCTCTTGGCGAGCCCGAGAAAACGCCAAAAAAAAATCCGGCCCTCCGAGCATTTTCCGACGGCTGGGACGCCTGCACCTGCGTGTCGCGCGACAGGCCGTGGCAGAGCCGGGAGACACGCGCGACCGGCGAGTAATTTATCGTGGCTTTCGGCGAAAATCCATAAAAATAACCGGGAGTCCCGGGAAATCCTGGGAGAACCAGTTTCGTTCGGCGACGGGCGCGCGAGAGAGAGAGAGAGAGAGAGAGAGAGAGACTCCATTAGAACTATATAACTTTACAGATGTAAATTTCGATTTTAATATTCTAATGCGCCGCTTCGCTAATGTATGCGCGCTAAAAAGGCGAGCGGAGAGCCGGGCCGAGAGTCGAAGTGTCTAATGGAATAATTAATCTTGGCTCATTGCCTTTTAATTTATAGACAATATATGTGGGCAGATACGGCTCGATCGGGAAATTCGAATAACGGCGCCACGTCTATTTCTCAACGGGCAATTCTCTCATTGCTACGAAATACTCGAGAACACTTTTCTCTTCGCATTTTCCTTTTTGTTCATTCGCGAAAGACTTTTACTAACTCCGTATAGAGGCGAGACATATTTCCAGCCGCCGGCGAGGCGTGTAAATCAAACTTTCAAAGAACTAACATGCACGCGTGCGAGCGCGCGCTTTAGTAAGCCGTGGCGAAAACGAGACAAGGGGAGAAAACAACGAAAGGGACGCGCATATATATATATATATATATATATATATATATATATATATATATATATATATATGCGAACGAAGACTGACTCGGTCATTCGCGCACGATGCGTTCCTTGCACGGCCATTCATTCCAATGAGCCGTACGATGGAATTCCTTCGATTTGTCGCCCAGATTTAGGCCTTCTTAGTCTGGGGAAAAATAAAGATATTATTTTTTAATTTTGAACTATATAGCCCGAAAACCATTGTTCTGAGCAAGTTTAATCATTCAGTTCCGTTGGAAAACAATGTTTCTCATTATCGTCCATTTCATTTGTTATTTAGATTTCGATTATTTATCATTATTCTTTTAAATTGCTCTTGGCAAAGGCTGTCGCTGAATTATTTATATATATATATATATTCGATATTTAAATTAAGCAATAATTATAAGAATATTAATGAAAATAGTAGCATAATAAGACTGACTTTTTGCATTCGTTTTTTATCCTTCCATGCTTTTGGGTAAATTAATTCAAAAGTGCGGTCGTAGTTTTAACATTGCAGATCAATTTATTAAGAGTATATAATGTATGCAGTTACTGGCGAAAACTGCCCGATCGCGTCGATTGAAGGGCGGATCCCTCGCTGCCGATCTGATTTGTATCTCGCGCAATTTCCATTCGCATGTACGAATCGATGATTTTCAGCTCGCACGTTCGGCTTATTAGCACTGCGCTGCCGTTATGCGCGCCTACACAGAGAGCCTCGATCGGCCGATTCGATGAAAATCTGCGAGCCGCGGTCGAGCCGATTTTCGCGCCACCGTTCACGCCGTAGAGAGCGCGGGCGGCGAGCGGATTCGGCGAGCGCGTAAACAATGGCCTCGACGGCCGCGTCCCCGTGGCGCTTGGGCACCTTCGACTTCGCCGGCACGCCCGGCGTATGCGACGAGAGGACCGAAACGCGATCGAGGCCCGCTGCCGAGCCGCCCCGTCGTGCGAATAATTCATCTAAATCTCTAGCTTCTCCCTTCCGTCATTGCGCTTACGGCTCGATTCTGCGAACCCGGCTCGTCGTAAGTATGCGCAAATATATAGAAAACTTTTGACTAATTAAATGCGCGCGCGCGCTCGCGACGCGGACTGTGGGGACGGGGCTCGCTCGGCGAGCTGGCTGGTATATATAGGATTTCGCGGTATTAATGCTCGCATTGTTCTCCACACTGTTGCAGAGGCCAAGCGAACCCGATATATATTAATCTTGACGTCGTTGCTGCTTCGTACACACACGCACACGCACGCACACACACACCTGTATGAATATCACGCTTGTCTGTTTCATAAGATATACAGACTGACAAACGCTTTCTAACAGGTGTTATGTTCAGTAGCCTATATGGGAGAGCTCAAGCATACATATATATTTATATACACATACACAGACGAAGATTATTATATACACATCTAGACATCTAACAACCTATGATTTGATAATTTATTATATACCGCGAAAGGATTCGAAAAATTATAAATCACGCGAATAAATATTCGCGACGTGTAAGCTCAGCAACGTGAAATGGCGATAGAGAGAGAGAGAGAGAGAGAGAGAGAGAGAGAGAGAGAGATAGAGAGAGAAAAGAAAGAAAATCTCGCCTTCGCCGCGGGCGAGAGCCGATATTTGTGTATATATAATAATTAGCTTATATGACTCGCGGGTCTAATTAATTAGTTTTTCAAGCATGCGGCTTGAATATGAAAAGGGAAAAGAAAAGCGAGGAAAAGGAGCGCTTTGAAAGCGAAGAAAATCGGTAGTGTCGTTAGTTGGCGATAAATAAATAATCTGTCAAAAGGCACCAGTAAATAATATATATATATATATATATATATATATATATATATATATATGTATGTATGTATGTATGTATGTATGTATGTATGTATGTATGTATGTATGTATCTATGTATGTATGTATGTATGTATGTATGTATGTATGTATGTATGAATGTATGCATGCAGGCATATGCGTGCCTACGATGCGTGGCGAAACACTGGGGCGGTCTCCCCCTTCCTCACACACACACACACTCTCTCTCTCTCTCTCTCTCTCTCTCTCTCTCTCTCTCTCTTATACACACTTTCTCCCTCTGTTCCCATTACACGTCTCGACTAATATACTAATAACACAGCAGGCGATGTTATACAATAGAGTTGTTTCAGTATACGATTGTATACGAAATTAATTGTTAGAATAATTTGTTCTTCTTCTTTTTTTTTTAAACGTAATAATAGCATGTTTTTGTGTTTAAAATTCAAAACGAAAAAAAGTCGAATTACAAGTTTCAAAATTCGCACCAAAGACGCGCGACATTGTACAATCGCACGAGGTGGATAAGAATAATGTAGGGACAAAATAATGCAATGGGTAAAAAAAAAGAAGTCAAAATCATTGGTATTTTTTGCGAATCGAAATCAGCGTTTTTTCTCCCTCGCGCCAGGGTGGAAAATTGTTACGCGTTACTCGTGGTATCGGAAGACTCGTATATTTGACCGTCCATCAATGGTAACCCGTGGTAACCCATACTGATTCTGATCGGCCATCTGGAAAAACCTATAATCCAAAACTTTGTTAGCGACATGTTTAGTTCTATTATTATACAATAGCGTGATTCTCGTCTTTTTTTTTTTTTATTATAGTTGTTTTCGGCTACGTTTTCGACTACGTTTTCATTAAGCTCATAATTCACCGCTATATCACAAATGACAAGAGTCACGAATCAGGTAAAACTAGGGAATACTAGAAGAAAACTAGAGAAATATCATAAAAAAAACACAACATATACACACAGACACAAATAAGGTATATTCTGTTGGAAAATTTCGATTTCAAATCTACGTTAATTTGATATTTTTAGAAGTGCGTTCAAATTTCAGACTCTATTGTACCGAATCTATTTCGCGATTAGCCAATCGAAAAAAATTGCGATTTTTTACCGGAACCTATAATTTTAGCAATAATAATTACGCATCGGAACATACGTGTATCGATGCATAATACCGTACAATATAAACATAATATGTGAAATATTATAAGAATAAAAATTTACATATTAGTATATTATATTAATAATAATATAAATAATTACGGATCGTCGAGAAAACAAAGAATTTTTAATCATGAACAGCTCTATTAAAGTGTCTGAATTGACATCCGCGCGATTTACGGACTCCAGAAAATCTGCGACGTCCCGCGACCCTGGAAGCTCTTTATCTCTATAATATGTACGTATACACACGTTAATGTGTATAAAGATCGGAAAGTCGCACTCTGGAGCATGCGACACAATGAGAGAGAGAGAGAGAGAGAGAGAGAGAGAGAGAGAGAGAATGAGACGCTTTATTTGCCGTAGGCGCAAGAGCGCGACCGCTGAATCAACTGTTAAATTTTCATTAGCACACGTTTATTTTGCAAATTAGAGCCGCGATCGATTAACGGACGCGCATTAACGAGCGGCATAATTTTGTAATCACATAGAGTAACGCACTAGGGATTGTGTTTACTAGAATTCTTACGCAATCTTTCGCTCCTGCATATATGCATGCATATACATGTGTGTGTGTGTGTGTGTGTGTTCTGTGGATGTTTCCTCAGAATCAAACGCTAAACAATGCTCGCGCGATATTCAGAAACGGTGACGACGACGTGCGCAGGCTCCCATTCGACTGACGGAATCGTTACTTTGGTGCTGTTTTTGAAAAAAAAAAAAAAAAAAAAATATCTTCTCACCTCCAGCACTCCGATGCAACGCCGCGAACTTGACGGCGGCCGGCAGGCCGACAAATAAAGATCGGCTTCTTAAAATATTAATAAGGCTACATGTTTTTCCAGGGAAGAAAGAGGAGGAGGAGGAGGAGAGAGAGACAGAGAGGGGGGAGGGAGTAAGAGAGACAGTGAAATGGCGAGCACGTGCGGATATATATATATATATATATATATATATATATATATATATATAGGTGTAACGCAGTGCAAAGAGCGGCGTAAATCAGCGAGCCGCCGCTCTCCATAATAGTCGCGCGCGAGAAAGCGAAAGTAACGCGATCCCCGGCATGCCTCTTCGGCTTTGCGTATACCTGTGTTCACGCGCGCACCCGGGCTCTTTTCCCCGTCCGATCTAGTTCTTCGGTCCCTCTGCGGATTTCGCGTTGGAGAGCGCAAATTTTATTTTTTTTTCTTCCCCCACCCCCTCCTTATTTTTTTTTAAAGCTCTTCCATAATTTTTCCTTTATTTCTATTATGATTAATGCTGCTTTAAGCCACGTATGTAACAGTTGAAATTTATTTCTGTTTCAGGTGAGTTCGAGCAACTATTATTATCCTAGAGATGATTTTTCGAGTAAGTTTTCATGTCTTATTTCGATTGAATAAAAGCGAACGACAGATTATAATATACCTGTCAAATTAACAAAATGACGAATTCTCGATGGATGATCCCTGGTACTGTCGAAATCCAACGCGCAGTTGCGTAAAATCGGAGAACACAGGTTAAGTTTAGTTCACAGATCGTAGAAGAAGTAAAAGAGAAATGAAAAAAAATATTTCGGATGCAAACTACGTGTAGAATTTTTTTGTAATAAATGGTAAAAGATCGCTGGCGTAAGACCAAAATTCGAAGTAACGTAAATAAATAAACTCAATGCACCAAATAGGTTTACTATGATTTAGGTACATAATTAAATTATAATCAATAATCAGATAAATAGCGTTTGCAGCCTTACCGATCTGCGATTGATACAATTTCATTTTTACATTAACTATTAAATAGAATTTGCTTTTCGGCTTTTATTGTCTACTAGAGTTTAATAACATGAAGAATGCAATTCAATAAGTATTGATTTGATCAAATATACACTGTCGATTAATGATACATGAATAAATATATAAAAAGCATTTTTTTTGATAAATACTATTGTAAAACATTATTTTTATCAATACCTCGATTATTTCAGCAAATTCAGCTAATTTTTCTTCGTTTTAAAAATTTTTGATAATTTAATGTCAATGAAAAGATAAAGAAAAAAAAAGTAAAAGCAAATCTTGTCAGTAAACGTAACTTAATATTATGTAACATTAATAGTTATGCTGTGATTAAAGGTACTAACGAGCAGTTAAGTCGCTGCAGGTAGATTTGTAAGTTGATCTAGTGGTCTCGACTTTCTTTCTCAATCATTCGACCACACTGACGCTTATCTACTTAACTCGGTACATGGTGTAATTAACTTGTTCGTCAAATAATCTGCGAACGATTCGACCCATCGGCTCTGAATTCAGTGAATACGTTTTCAGCTTGTTTTTTTTTTTTTTGTTAACGCAAAAATCAGAGGTAAAACCACGTGCCTGCGTGAAAATCATCAAAAAAAAAAAAAAAAAACAAAAAAAAAATCTCCCCAAAGCCAATATTCTACACCGTATAAATTCCAGTGTTATAACATACAAATCCACCAAGGAAAACAGACGCGCTGCGGAAGAATTTCAATAAATGTAATAATACGGCCGAGCATCCCCCCTCCTCCCTACAATCCGTTACAAATTCGCTCGGGCTCTGTCTCTTGGGCACCTCATCTATTTTTTGATTAACAATATATACATACATACATACATACATATATATATATATATATATATATATATATATATATATATATATATATATATTATTGCGCCTCGGTAACCACGCGTCGCCCGGTACATCCCAGAGCCGGATTAATTTTTACAAAAGCCCAGGGGATCCTTCCAGAATTACTTGTCGCTACTCGTCACCCCCCCCCTCCACCGACACCATCGACCACCTTCCGTCCGCGTGTAATTCGAAACATACGCTGTATACGAATGCGTGTATGCGCGAGAATGGAGCCGCGGAAAAGCCATGAAAATTTGCGCCCGCGCTCGGCTTATGAATATACGTTGTTCGGAACTTCGTCTTCGACGTAATTCGAGATACTCGAGATTTTTCGACGGTACGGGGTTGAACTTCAAAAGGAGGGTTGTGGTAAAAATGTTTTCTCCACCTCTCCCCTTTTTTTGATATTTATTTAGGCATCCCGTGTGTAATACGCGGTGAATTTCCACGCGATTGGGAAACAGATTACAAACCTATAGTATTTTATTTGTGTAACAGTATGAATTCAAAAAAAGAAATATGTATATTCCCACTCTATCTTTAAGGTGTATTTGATTTATTACTGGTCAATTCGTACAGCGAAACCCATTCGAATGAGGTTGCATGCCGAGTAGCAAAGGAGAATAAAAATTAAAGCCACTATTAATTAATAATCTAACCCCTCCCCCCGCCATCATTTTCCATGGTTGCCAAAGAACCCGATTTTATGGAAAACGGGTTCTTCAAAAAACAAATCGCGTTCACGGGGGCACATTTTCGAATAAATTATATATATGAATAAATTAAGGAGATCGATATCGGACAGCCACAATCGCAATTCCATTCGGCTTCGAAGCGGTAAACAGACGCGAGACACTCAGCCATGGAATTAATTAAATCGACATTTTCTGACGGCAAGTATAATTTATCGGATTCGCGGGGGGGACGGGGGCGGGGCGGGGGGAAAAAAAGGAGCAGCGGCAGATTTCACGGCTAACGCGGCGAGGATTTTTTCACTGAAAAATAATAAAGTGGATTTTCGCTGTTTGTCCCCGCGATTTTTTTTGCCGCTCATTTTTTGCCGGCCGTTAATGCATGTCACGCGACTTATGGCGATTTGCAACCGCCCCAGCGTCGCAAAACAGTCGCCTCGGGATTTTTGTTTTTTATTTATTATTCTATTCGAACGCGACGTTGAGCAATTCCCGGCCGGTTGAATGGAAGTCTAAGTGGAAAACTATGGAAACTCGTGACGGCTGTCGAGAGTCGAGCGACGATCGAGCTTCAGTGCGTAAATCGATCGATGCGAGCGCTGGACTCGTCGCGGTTATCGCGGATTTCAGGTCAGATCCTGTGTTCTCGAGCACTAATTTCCCATGCATTCCGTAACGAATGAAACTCGAAATGAGCCATCGGAACTTCTGGGCTGAATCTGAAAAACACCGAGATATGTTTACAATATTAGAGTTTAATAAATTTCAATCTGGATATTACTAGCGTCATAAGTGGCTTGGGTAATAAATAAATTTATTATATTGAACAAGGTATCTAGATAACTGTCTTTACACACACACACATACACGCATTCTGTTTATACGTCCTCCAAAGCCATAAAACTGCATACCGTATCAAATTTATTTCATTCGCATCGCGGTTATCCGCGGTAAATTTGGTTTGTAAAGACATGGAAACACCCCCCCCCCCCGCGCACGCGCACACACACACACACACCACGCACACGTATCGCAATCGCTTTATACCTTGTTGACTTCAAGATCGAATGGAAAACACGTCAAATTTTGCAGAGGGGAGTTTAATGTCTCCTGTGCCCCCCTCCCCCCTGCCGCCGTGAAAATCAGCGCCTGTGCCAGTTCTATGGTCTCACCCTTCCCCATCCCCCCTGCAGAAATTATAGTTGCACAAGCAGATTGCGAATACGTGCGCGTACACCTGTAACCAGTTTTAGAAATTTTGACGTGTTCGTCGAAAAAAAATCTCATAATTAATGCTTCTAATTTACGAGTAGCGCCACAATCGACGTTGGAAACGGCGGCGGCGGCGACGGCGCGGACCAGCCATTCGTTAAATCAAGGATTTATATCGAGTTTTAGTCCGCGCGCAAACATATAATAATCATAACGCGACCGTTGAATATATATATATATATATATATATATATATATATATATATATATGTATGTATATAGAGTGATTTAGATAAATTAATGATGAAAAGAAAAAAAAAGACCTATTTATCGGTGTTGGCCGCCAGTTTTCGATACGTGTAGATATGTGTGTGTGTGTGCCGACTGCGTATGTCCCCCGCGACGCGTTTTCAAGATACCGCAGTGGTGTGCATAAATTGCGGAGATACACACGCAATCTCCCCAACTTTTCTGATAGATTGTAGTTTTGACGTGTGTCAAATATACATACATACATACATACATACATACATATATATATATATATATATATATATATATATATATATAACTATGATGGATATCGCTACTGCCTTGACTTAATAAGCACGCACACACACACACATACGTGCGGGACGTATTAGCGTGAGCTGTTTTCCTTTTTTCCAGAAAAGAAAAAACTACGAGCCACGATACACTACCGCATTCGATTTAAATTTTCCGAGTTATCTATGTCTATATTTACACACACAAACATATGTATATATATATATATATATATATATATATATATATATACATATATATCAGTGTGTCGGATAAACGCTCCCAGCGCAGCTTATAAAGATATAGTAATATAACAGATTTAAGAACGGTCGCTCATTTCTTATGCCCGATGCGCTCCAGTGCGTTCGCGCAGCACAGTTCACACGAAAAAG
Source organism: Sycobia sp. Sy_11 (assembly GCA_018907035.1). Lineage (NCBI taxonomy): Eukaryota > Metazoa > Arthropoda > Insecta > Hymenoptera > Epichrysomallidae > Sycobia > Sycobia sp. Sy_11. Next base: position 4,234,690 of record JACCIC010000008.1, read on the forward strand.
GCGCGGAACAGGACTTTGGTGAGGGGGGTGGGGGAGGAGGGGTTATTGAAAAACACCTCAGGGCCGCGCGAATTAGTCGTGTACGTATGTGTGTAAATCCCAAGTTAGATGCTGCTTTTTGCGTTAATGTGGGTTATATGTACATAAACACTTTTTGTCGAAATCCTTTGTTGTGCATGTATAATTATTCTTTTCTTTTTCCGTCTCTCTTACCTCGTTCAAGTCGTTGGAAATACTACTATACTGTTCAAAATGTTCTCCAAGCATTTATTTCTCTAAAAAATATATATATATATATCTTTGTTGTAAACGTTTATTAGATATACATATAAGACATAATATAAATTTTGAAAAACGCTTGCCAACAATTTATTAATCTGTCAATAATATTCGTCTTAATAAATGGGATTTATGAAGTTCGCTGAACGTTGAAATTGAATGAATGAAAAACACCCGATGGATCAACAAATTATAATCTCGAAACCATTTCTCGTCGATGAATCAACTATGCATTTCTCTCGACCCTTCTATCTCGCTTATTCTTATTTTGCTCCGTCTTCTCCATCTTCTTCTTCTTCTTCTTCTTCTTCTTCTTCTTCTCCTTCTCCTTCTCCTTCTTCGTCTTCTTGTTTACCGTTTCTTGGTTGACAGGTATCTCGCAACAGATTTTTATTACGCTCATTTTTTTCTTCTTCTACTTTGTATTATTGTCGTGAACGCAATATTAGTTGTCGAGGAATTAATTTATTTCTATCACATTCCGTGCCTATTGCAATTGTGCTTTCTAAAGATGACTTATTATAATTTTATTATACTTTATAACAAAAATAATAATAATACTATTAATAATAATGAGAAGAAGAATTGCAAAAATAATATTGTTTATTATGTTTTCATTATTAAAGTTTTTTAATGAATTACATATTTAATTGCCGTTCTGTATGACAACTACTGTTTTTACATAGGCTTCTTGTACACGCGGATACCAATAAATTTACATCAGCCTATCCATCCACCTATCTCTCGCTCTCTTTCTCTCTATTTTTTTTTTATTTTAGCCTAATCCTTCTCGTCGATCCACCTCGCGCTCTGTTTTATTTCGTGGGATCGCTTTTCAAGGCCTCGTTTGCTTTCTCTCTCTCTCTCTCTCTCTCTCTCTCTCTCTCTCCCTCTGCCTCTCTGTCTCTCTTTATTAGCGTCCAAAACCGGCTCAACCTGCTTCTGGTATATATATATCGTGTATATCTTGAGAAGAACGATCGCACGGCCGACGATTTTTTTATTCGCCACGCGTGCGTGTATGCTAAACGAACGATATCCGCGCGCCTGCGCCCGGCCGCTGCGAATTCAGTTTCCTGCATTCGATTTTTCCCGATCGCAATGTCAGGACCGTTGATGCGAACTTTTAATTCCGTTATTACCGTTGGTTTTTTTTTTTTTTTTTTTTTTTTTTAATAATGGAAAAAAATAGCCACGTACTTGTTGTTTGATCGCGCATACGAAATTACAGCCGTGACATTGCTAAGTAGATCTGTAAATGACGCGTATCGAGTGTTTTTATTGACCAATAATATTTCTCATTTAGCTATATATGTAGAATTGTATATTTGTCGTAATTATGTAGTTATGGTAAACTCGGCATATTAACATATTCCTCATTAAATCACCCGGTACTGATTAAGGAAAACATTATGCTTTTTATTATATAAATAATAGGTTTTCATTATTAGACGTATTTGTCGATTAAATGGCAAAATTAAAAAAAAAATCATATCTTAATAATCGATTCGAGCGGAATTAATAAAATTCAAAAAATTATTTAATGTTCCAGCTAGATTATATGAACACTTGTCCACGTGATTTTTTTTTCCGGTGCGCAATTCCTGACCTATACGACGTTTCGCGATTGTGACAATTGTCGCGGCCACATCGCAACACGAACGATTTCCAACGATCGACATCGAGGCCAGGATCAAAATGAAAAAATCCCTCCCAGATGCCTTTCCCCGGACGCATAATGAGTTCTCGGACTATTAATAAAGCAAAGGCAAACAACAACAGTTGGCCGGTCTCGCGAGACGTTCTATTTTCGTGGCAACGGCCACGTTCGGCTCGCCGAGGCGCCCCCCCCCACCCCACCCCACCGTCATCGTGACGACGCCGTTGTACAAACTCTGTGCATCGTTGCATAAACTAAGTTTATCGCGCGGGCCGACGACGGGCTCGAACGGCGCGGCAGCTGTTGTTCGGCGCTGAAATAAAGCGCTTTGCGAGACTGGCCGCCGAGTGCGTTCATTATCGCGTCGCTACGAGCGACGATGAAAGTTCTGACGATATCGGAATGATAATCGGGTAGAATACTAAAAAAAAGGAGAAAGAAACTATTTGTCCGATGGATAATTTCTTTTTTTTTTCTCACGAGAATCGATTTGGAATAGTTTTGCAGAATGGAAAGTGTTCCGAAGTAAAAGCCATTGAAACAAATTTAAAAAAATCAAAAAAAAAGAATTGAAACATAGATCATAGATCGTGGTTACTGAACTTCATTTAACGTCGATCAAAAAACCTAAAATCGAAATCAATAGATTTCTTCTTCTGTGATTTTTATCTAAATCGCAGCAGCCGCGCGATCTCTCCAAAATGATCGACGGCGCTCGAGCAGCGCGCATAGATCTATACACACACACACACACACACACACTTCATCAGAATTCCCACCTGCGGCGTCGCTCGTCCGGCCGGAGCGTGTAATAATACAGACACAGGTACGCCCGCACGCGCGGAGAGCAGACGCCGCGCAAAAAAGGAAATGAGCGCGGTTGCGCTTATATACATATAAATATGTGTATGACGAGCGAGTCGTGCCACCGCGATTACATATGATACACCAATGCCACCGCGCGCGCGCGCGTTTCAAGCCCGCGGCGTTCGCGTTTATTCTAATCTTTCTTGTTTTTTTTTTCTTTCTTTTTTTTATTTATTTATTTATTTATTATTTTTATTTTTTTCCTCATGCGTCGAGCCGCGGATTTTCCGCGGCCGCGGCGTCTGGCGGGACGCGCAGGCCGCGCGAAACTTTGACGAGCCGGGCGCCAAGGAGGGTTGTCGCGGAAGGGGCGGATGGAGGGATCCCGATCGAGATCGAGATCGAAATGTTGGCGGATCGAGCGAGCGTATGGCAGTGACGGCGGGGGGGGGGGGATCTCGCACACGCCGCTGCCGCTCTTGTGCTCCTTCCGCTGATGGAGTTTGGACTGAGTCATGCCAGCTTATACGTGTGTGCGTATGTGTGTGCGCGCGTGTGTGTGTGTGTGTGTGTGTGTGTGTGTGTGTGTGTGTGTGTGTGTGTGCGCACTCGAAAGACGGATTTCCTGTTTAGGTCATACACAGCAGCAACTATTTTCTAACAATACATGTGCATAATATACTCGAGTACAAAATGTAGCAGCTTCGTAGGCTACGCATAACCTCTCTCTCTCTCTCTCTCTCTCTCGGGATTTAATGGATGACTGGTTTGAGTATTTCAGTTGATAAGTGTATATAATGTTTATTTCATTGGATGATAGATGTAAGAATAACCTTCGATTTTTACAATATGTAGTTAACTTTATTGAGCCTGTTTTATTCTTATAAAATTTTTTCTGTTATTTTATTACATTGTATTGTAACATTCTTATGAATCTGACTTATTGTTCCTTTTTACAATAGTTTTTAGCACTTATACTATTTTATCGACGGTTGGGTGACAAACTGTCCGTACACAAGTTAAATTATAATATAATATACCGATTCACCGTTGTTATATTCTATTTAGTAAAATAGATATGGATAAATACTATACAGCTATCTATCCATCTCTGGCTCACTCTTTATTGATCTTCCAATGTTTGCTTGCTAGATGGGCCAGTAGTAATGTGCTATTCTTGGCAATAATAACGAAATCGAGACTACGGTAGGTACGGACGGAAGTCCCGGCTTCTCCCGTCCTGTTTAGAACCTGATACGAATAATGACATTCGCTGAAAGGATAATATAATAATATTCTAGACAAATATTTAGAAAAACAAAATGTAAATGGCTATCGCGTATACGATCGTTTTTGTTATCCGTCTGGACGATCGAGTTATCGTAAAAGAAAAAAAAAAAAATTAGAAAACCCGAGAATACGAATTGCCGTGAGATTTAAACGTTTGCATACAAACTCAATATGGATTGCCGCAATTGTCCGCGTTCAACTTTAATGGCTATATTATACAATTTCATTAACTAAGCAACGACCGTCATCGGTCAAGTTGGGGCCCAAAAGACGCTCGACTTTAGATTTCGAGGAAATTCGTGCACACGCGCGCGCGCACAATGGGTACCGCTTATCGTCCCCGATGCTAGAGCAGTTTCAATTTTGCGAAGAGACTCGAGTTTCGCGATTCGCTCGCAGTACGCGAGTTCGTTATTTACGGATCATCGTTGCATTTCAGCACTGCCGCACGATTACGCGAACCTTTTATTATTACCATTGCACACCTGCTCGTTGTAGACAGTTGTCGCTTGTCCTTGCGCTGTGCTTCTTTTTTTCTCCCGAACGGTTGCGACACATTCATAAATATCCAGCTGCGCGTTCTTTTGCACTGCATCTCCGCAATACCGTTATATTTTCCAACGATGCGTTGCGGTAAAAATCAATGTTGCAGGCAATCTTCGATGCCATTCTTCATGATTATTATGGACCTTGAGTCCTTGAGCAAGTAAACATCTATCTATCTATCTCTCTCAGCTTCCTTTATTTACTTTGGCGCTATCCTAATTATACGCGCGCGCGCTGATTCACGCATATATATATATTCCCATCTCGCTTTTACACGCGACCGCAGCGTGTGCAATTTCGATATATATATATATATATATATATATATATATATTCACACACACACACACACACACATATAAATACATAGATATACATACAGATATGTGTATTCGCTCGAGATCAAGAATGCTCTATTCGCGCATGCCTCCTGCATTGCGTAACAATTGATAAAACTCGCGCAAAGGAGGAAAATACGCGCGCAACTTGGATCTTACACACGCGCACGCAAACACACATACACACACACAGGCACACAGAGGGGAGTCACAATAACGCGCTCCGCCGGAGAGTCATTTCCATTTCCATTAGAATTCCTATTATTCAATCGCGATGTTTTCGCGCGACATTGTATAGCTAAATAACCGAGCGCGCGACCAAGCGGTAAACATATAATGTAAGTGCGCGGCCGTAATGTAAGCGTATGTGAGAATAATACCGGTTAAAAGCAGAGAGAGAGAAAGAATGAAAAAATAATCTTCCATTCGAAAAACAATATCGATAATTTGTATGACTGCATAAATACGCGCATGATGTGAGGCGTTCGATTTGATTCATTTTGAATTTTAATACATGATTTGATCAGTCGATTATTTATATATATATATATATATATATATATATATATATATATATATATATATATGCATCTTGGCTAATTACTTAGGAATGAAGTGAATTATCTGTGATTTTAGTGCAGAGATAAAATGGCTCGAGCTTCGGCAATTAGAGATAGAAGGGGTAAGGTTTTGTCGCCCCACACCCGAGATTACCTGCGCACTCGTCGATAACCCCATGCAGGTAGCCTCTGCCTAATTAGATTCCAGATACTATATAATGATACATAGATAGAAGTTCCAATTATGCGATTCGCCAGTCGCGATTTATTGTCCTGTGGAGAATTGACGATCGGCACCCGCATAAATTTCATAATTTTTAATGTAAAAATTCCTCGTTTAAATTATCATAATTACACGTGGGTTAGAATTAAAGCAAGCATTTTTTGAAAAATCGAATTAGATTAATTTAATTTGTTGAGTGTGCATTATCCGATATACTGTATATGCCTCTATCTCGTTAGATAACATAATGGGCAAACAAAAATGTCTATATATGTCTATTATATATAATGCGATCGGGTAAAAATTAAAAAAATTTATTATTTAGATATATGACTCATTTACTTTTGATCCCTTTATAATTAAATCTTATATTAAAATTTCTAATGGGTAATGAAAAATTATAAATCAATCCATGACCGTAAATATTTCATTAATGAAAAGTACATTCATGAAATGATATTTCATAATACGTTGACATGAAATAAATCAATTGGAACTGTTGCTATATATATATGTATACGATTAGCGGGAAAAAAAAATAATACCATTTAATGAGGTTTTTAATTAAGAATGAAGAGAATGAAGGCTCATTTGCGCGAGGGAAAGGCAAGGCGATTTATTTATTTTTTCTCACTTACAAAAATCGGCTTGCAACGGATGTCATTGGTTAATTAGCCATTGCAGACTCTCCACTCGTTGGTGGATTGCCCATCGCCGTCCAATTGCGCGACAGCTGGCGGCTAATTCTCATTTCAAAATCTAAAGAATATCGAGTAGATCCGATAGTTAAGAACTTATCAAGTATCTAATTATAGCTGTACCGCATCGCCGCACGAGTCTGTCGTGTTTCGAATAGATTTGTCTATATATATATATAGATAGCTGTAAATATTAGGAAAAGCGTCGATTGCTTGTACAAAAACAGCACGCAACCCATTATGCAAAGAAGTGGAAAATGAGTAGGAGCAGCGCGGAGACGATAAACTGATAAGGCCAAACATCGAATCTTGGCCGATGAGGTCCCTCGTCCGGCTCTCCATGCATCCGCTGGGCTTCCTCCACGAGGAAGCCCCGTCACGTTAGCCGGAGAATTAACGACCTGACTTTGAAACATACACACGTCACTGTCGAACTTTGCGAGGAGGCGTTGTAACGAACGTCCCGCAACAGTCTTTGAATGTCTCTCTCTCTCTCTCTCCCTCTCCCTCGCTCGCTTCCTTCAAGCTATATTTTCATTTATTTAGTGCCGTACCATACACATCTTGGTTGACTCGAATGGCTGACCTAACGGACGGATGCAGGAACCGTTCCGTTATTTGCATTAGATCGTTTCGTGCTCTTATTATAATTTAAAAAACTGCTATTTTTTAAATTTGCCCGTGATATTGACGAGGCCGACTGACTGCGCTAGTTTCCAACGGATTCGTATCTATGCACGTAGTACTGTTAAATTATTATTTGCATTAACTAATAAGAATCGTGTAGCGAAATATTGTATTATACACTCTCTGGTATCGCATTGTACAAATAAACACGTGTCTATCTATTCTCTCTCTCTCTCTCTCTCTCTCTCTCTCTCTGCTCTTTCCCTCGCTCACTCCATCCGGATCGCTTTCCGATTACGACTCTCCACCCTCCTCCCTCTCCCGCTTCAGAGTCAATATGGACGGCCGCGCGTTTCCATAAGGGTAGGTACGCGACGATTATTCGCTAGGCGCAATGAGCGGTGGGGGGGGGGGTGGGGGCGAGCTACTCGCCTTCTGGAATCGTCTGATATACACGCGGTTATATCAGTAAGAAAGGGGAGGTTGGCCGCGGGGGCAGGGGGAGAGGGGTTTTGACCGATCTTCCAGGGACCCGGGCTCTCGCGCCCTCTAAGACGCTGTAAATCATTGTTAAGGGAAGCGGGAGCGGGGCCGCCCCGCATACATTATACACGCGGCGGCTGCTACGGAGGAATAGGAGGAGGAGGAGGTGGTGGAGGCGAAGAAGAGGCATCCTTAATGCGAGCGCGCGTGCGTGTAACCTTCTGACGATGGTTCTCGTTGCCTACACGTGTATATATATATATATATATATATATATATGCATACCTCGAGATACATGCCCCGATAGCAACTTCTCTGCTTCTCTCAACCCTTTGCCTTGAGAGAGAGAGAGAGAGAGAGTGATGCGCAGTAGGCGACCAAGACGGTGGCATCCTTATTTCCGCCTTCGGTGAGATACGCGTGAGGGCCGTGGATCGTGCGATGTCAGGGGGGGGGAGGGTGCGGGGGCACCATTCGCTCTATAATGTCGCGGACAGGAGGACGTATGTGGGACGAGCAGAGACAGTGAGAGAGAGAGAGAGAGAGAGAGAGAGAGAGAGAGCTGTGTATGGCAAAACGGCCGCGTGGCTGATAATGCAAGTGTGGCCGCGGTTCGATTGTAATGTCGACGGTTACCGTTCGAATCGCGGGACTGAGGGGAGTGGCGCTGGCATTCGGGCCGGGCGCCCGGTTATCGCGCCCCTCGACGCGCAATTCGACACTTGTCGTGGGAAGAATTCGCTGTCAAGCGCCGGCGATGAGGAGACGTAAATTCGAAAATCCATCGTGCTCGCTGTAGCGCCCGCGATGATTGTGCGTTCAACCTGCTCGCAGAAGAAATATAGAAATTTTTGTGACGCAATGACCGATCTCGTATGTTAACGGTTTATTTTTTGAAGGATAAAAAAAAAAAAAACATGCAAACACGTATCCCCGTTGGGAGATTTTCTCGAGAGCTCCTGAAAGTATTTCATGTCCACGTCCGTTTAATTCTGTCGAGGGCTGTAGCCGAAATTTTTTCATTTTTTTTTTATACTCAAAACGTTCCTGCGAGGGGTGATGCATTGATCTTCAAAAAAAAAAGAAACATAATATAATTTTTAACGACCTAAAACGAATGATGATGCTGTCAAGTTTTTGGAGTTTATATATGAGCTCAAAAGAGGAATAAGCACAATTGCGAGCTTTGATTTTTATTATCAACATTAAGAGATCTCATTTCTAATTTACCAGTATAACCATACTTATAATGTTGCGCAGATAGGGCAGACAATTGTGATCTTTCCTATTATTCCGATTCCATTCTATATAAAAATTTTTGGTAATTCCATAATAGCATTATATAATAATCTACTTTAATTCCGTTCAATTATTCAAACTCGCACGAATTCTTCAGAGGGATACCTGATCTTTCTAAAAATCATACATAGTACGTTTAGCCAACATTTGAACATTTCATTTCTTTTTTCATTTTTAGTTTTCAGAATGAAAATAAACGAACTTCTATCGATACTCTTTTATTTGGAACTTCTACTTGAGACGATGGAAAATTTTTCAAAGATTCCAGTTGTTAAAAGCTGATTTTTTTTTTTTTTTATAAAAATTGAAATAAAAATTCACGAAAATTATACTCCTATTTCTATTACAATATGCGTGCTTTATAAAAAAAAAAACTCGATGAACATTCAGTGTCTGCTCTAAGACTCCGTCACAGTTGGTATTTTTCTCGGCACGTTTCACGCTATACTGGGTCCATTGTTATATTAAAAAAAAAAAAAAAGAAACTAAAAAAAAAAGAAGAAGAACGAAAGACTTAAGTTAAGCATGCTCGCCAATGTCACTTTATTAACTCCCATTAGCCACTTAGTACGGTTTAATCGAGATAACCGGGAGAAAATGAAATTCTTTCCGAATTCACCAAGTGCACTTAAGCCCCGAGACCGACGACTTCGCCCCTCCCCCCCCCCACCCTTTATACACCTGTGTCACAACGGAGGGATAAAAAGCGCCCGTCCGTGTATTTGAGAGACGCAGCGCCACGGCCCTCCGGAGACTATCTCGTGCTATTCGCAGAGAGATAGATGGTGAGGGAGCGAGAGGGGTGGTTTAGGGACACAGAGAGAGAGAGAGAAAGAGAGAGAGAGAGTGTAGCGCGTTGGAAAGCCGGTACGGCGTGTGGTGGGTTTAGGACGGGGCGAGTAACTCTCCCGTTATCTCGGGCGGCGTTTCCCTTGCTTGCGAGGACACCGGCGCCCAACCGCTGGCGGTGGCGGGCGTCTGCCCCGAGAAAACGAGGGACCCAGACAGGAGCAACCGACTCTGTGTATACATATATACGTAATGTAAGGAGCTACGGCTACACGCGGTCGGGCCGCCGGCAAAGTGAGTTCAAAAGAGAGGAGAGCTGCACCGACGCTCGAGCGCGCGATTTTCCCGGGGACCATCCCCGTCTCCTCCCCCGGCTAATTGTTATGCATGGCGCAGCCTCGCGCGAGCTCCCGCCACCCCTCCCCGCCCCGTCCCGTTCCCTGGCGCGCCGGTTTAGAGTCTTTAAACTCTCGCCCCCTGCCCCGCGCCAAGTGGACTCGTTCGTGCAAAATGCCCGCGTGGCGTCGCGTAACGCCCGCCGCCACCGTCGACGCCGACGACGTGCCTCCTCCTTTTTCGCCTCTTTCACTTATATACTCTACTCTCTCTCTCTCTCTCTCTCTCTCTCTCTCTCTCTGTTCCTCCTTCTTTCCTCCATGCACCCTTTCACTTACGCCGTGTCACCTTCTCACTTCCTTGCTCTCTCTCTCTCTCTCTCTCTCTCGCTGTCCCTTCGAAGTCTTCACCTCCTCGGGAGGCACGTTCGCGGATCTCTCGCATTAAGATGCGCGCGCTCGCGGTGATGCTTTCTTTTTATTCCTCGGCCAGCCGGGGTGGGGGGGGGTGAGCGTGGTGGGTCGAGGGGAGCGACGGGGAGGCGACGAGCGATAAGGAGGCCGCGCACGTGCCCTTCCTGGACGCGAGCACCTAACGCTCCCTCATTCGCCCTCCCCAAGCGATGCCGAGGGATATCAACGTTTATGCGCCGACCGGCGCTATATATCCGCCTGTGTGTGTGTGTGTGTGTGTGTGTGTACATACACGCCGGTATGTACCTTGGCCAAGGCAGGGATTCTCACGACTGCAAGGGGGCGCGAGCGGGAGGGAGAGACAGAGGAGAATGGGAGGGGGGTGTCTCAATGACGCTTTACGGCTGTACGTTTTGCTCCGCTCGCACTCCCCGGATAATTCGCATAATAAGCGCGGGATAAGACGAGGCGAGTCGCCGGCTCTGCCGTATTCTCGACGGTGAACGAAAGTTATGCGGACGCTGTGTCCTCGTGTGTCTCTGCTGCTTATGCGTTTACATATACGTAAGATTTTCTTCTATGTCCGCGTATCGGAGGCGAATTGTCGCGCGCTCGGTTGAAAGACGCGATCGAGATGAACACTGTATTAGATTGATGAGATGAGAAGTTGTATTCGCGATCGGCCGATCGAGTCTGCTGGCCACACGACATCTCGAGGAATTAATTCTTAAGAAAATAAAAATAGCGCAAGACAAAGTATAAGCGGGATTTTGTCGATGACGCGCGCGAGTTCACGACTAAAATGTCAATACCGCCGTGTATCGCTCGAATGTACCGATGCACGGCAACGATAATAATTAAACACATAACCTATCCCGCAAGACGTCCTGTAAATTCCGGGTCTTTGGAAAATTCCGATTAACGGTACAAGGCTGGGCTTCTTTTTCCAATAATACAATACAGATGATTGATATACAGAACTATAGTTTTATCTATAGTAGGGATTATACATTAGTAGGGATATCTATAGGCACGACTGTACGTAAAAATTCCTAACAATGCCTCAGAAACCTACTCACACCTGTTCTCGAGTCTTGGAGCGGAAATCAAAAGTTCTTGGGAATAAAATGGCTTTCGCTGTATATTTTGACACACGACTAAATCCATTAAAAATGACATATATGTATATATATATATATATGTATATATATATATGTATATATATATATGTGTGTGTATGTATAAAGCAATCTCCACCAAATAAAGTGCATAAAATACAGCAGAACCGAACGATCGCCGAGACATAATTAATGCGGTAGCGGTGAAAAAAAGAAACCAAACGAATTCCGCCAATTTGCGAGGGAAAACTCTCGATTTCCATACGCGCTCGCGTATGCCTCGCCATTGATTTTCCTCGGATGCCGCGCGTCCCGGAGAGAGAGAACGCGCGCGTGAGGCAAAAGCGCGCCGTCCGTGACGGTATCGCGTCACGCGAACGTCGGCAATGCCGCGGCGTGACTGACTTTCGTACGGTGGCGGGGGGGAGGGGGGGGGGTCGCCGCCTTCGTTCGCCTCGCTCGTGCGTAACGAGGGTCCAGCGAAGGAGAGAGACAGATAGAAGGGCGCGAAGTGTCACGTCGAAGGAGAGGCCGCGAGGCGAATCCGGCGCCCCCCCCCCTTGGAGGGCGGTGGGTTTGAGACGGGACAGTATAATGCAGGCAGATTTGGCTTGGGTACGCGTGGTCGCCGATACACTACCTGATCTTCCGCGTGTCTCTTCTCTCTCTCTCTCTCTCTCTCTGTCTGTCTCTTTCAACTTTGTCGTACGAGCCGCTCTGCGTATAAGCAGATTTTCTTTTCTCCCTTCGACCAGCACGGATATCTCAGCTCGAGGATGAGAGGTTTTTTTCGATTTTTCCTTTTTGGTCGTTGTTGCAATTTTTGAGCAATTGTTCAGGCTCGTCCTGCTCTATGCGGAATATTTTTGTCGGATTTTGAACGAGTAAAAACTTTCGCTATAACTGGCCAGTTTGGCTTCTAAAAGCTCGGCTGTTCCATCATCAGAATATTCAAGTAAATTTTAATATGGCAACATTTTTTTTAAAGCAAACGTTTATATTTAATTTAAAAGAACTATTGGACTTCTTTTGAAATAAATAAACCCTTTTCATTTATACCTTACTTATGAATTAAGCTAAATAAAGTTATAAATAAGATAGATCCGATAACAAATGAAGATCATCTTGTTTTTTCATTTGTCAAAGCTTAATTTTACATTACTAATCGACTAAAATTAATCGCTGTGACTTTAAATGAATTCAATGCGCTTCGATCGATTACTAATATTCACTGGGTTTAGTGTTAAGATTATAAACATCATTATTATTCTACGCATGAATTTCGTTAATTTGCTGAATTCGAAATGAATTTTTCTAAGCCTTGCTGGATTTCGCTTTTGCCGAAATGAACCGAGATGTCTCCCGAACGACGAAGTTTTACCCGAAATCCCCGACATTGGCGACTGTGAAAAAGTATAAGATCGAGCTTCGATCCATCGGGGGCCAGATGCAGAACAGGTCGCGGCCAATTACGAAACTTCTTCGAACGATTTCTTCCCGCTATTGCAAATACATGCACCGTTGCGTTTTGCTTTCCGCGTTTAAGGAGGGGGGGGGTCTTATCTTTCTAAACTGAACGCACGAGCATACTTCGAATGCAGCGTTATTTTCCAAACAATGCACCTACGACTGAAATCAGTCGCTATCAGAGCTATGAAATAAAAAAAAAAAAAAAAAAAAACAACAGAAATTCGTTATTTCGAGGCGAGCCGATTAGTCACCGTGTAAATAATCGTAAACAGCGCCAATCTCCGCACCCCTCTCCCCCCCATCTCTCTCTCTCTCTCTCGCGGATTATTTACGCCCGCAAATCACTGCGTCTGACTCATTACAACGGCGTCGCCGGAGCTAAACGTCGTACCCCGTAAGCCAGTAATGACGAAATGCTTGAATTTTGAAAATTCCGAAAAATCCGCGCCACGAGCCAATGGCGATTCCCTTTTTCGTTTACATATTACGTAAACGCGTATTAATCGCGCGTTATTGCGCCGTACCCCGAAGAATACATAACGAAGTCGCGACGAGTAGGGGGCGGGGGTGGCGGTAGGGGGGGGGTGGTTGATTTCTCGACCCTCCCCACTCCTCCACCCGGAAAAATCTAATTACGGCCTCTTGTCACCCCCCGAGTAATAAATGTCGATAGGAAACGAGCCTGGCGTCTGACGACGAGTCCCGTCAGCTCGTCCCTCCAGGAGATGAAGGCGTAAGTAGGTAAGAAAGTTATTTCCCGTCCGGACACCAAGTCTCTCTCTCTCTCAACCCTTCTGCTGTTAGCAGACTGCTCCTGCCCCCTCCTTCATCACGCCCTCTAGCGCTCTCTCTCTCTCTCTCTCTCTCTCTCTCTCTCTCACTTTGTACACGCGTGCGTAGCATATATATATATATATATATATATATATATATATATATATATATACTGGCAAAATACGCAGCTGTGACTTCGCGCGCCTGTCTCCGGCCGCGACTGTGTATATAGAGATATATAGGAACGACGGCCGTGCCGCGGAGCGGCTGCTGCTGCTGCTGCTTGCTCGGCGGCCTGCAAAGTCGGAGAGAAGCGCAGCTGCGGCGGCGCGAGAGAAGCGGCGAGAAACATCAGCCAGGGATTGTTCGAACTTTATAACCCGTTACGGTTTGGATTTACCGAATTAGCCTCTTAACTCTCCCCCCTCCCCCCCGCCCCCCGACATTACTTCCTCCGTTCTCATGCGCGTCTCTCTCTCTCTCTCTCTCTCTCTCTCTCTCCCTCTCCCCCTCTCTCTTCCCCGTCTCGAGAGGAATATCGCACGGATCTCGAAACGGTCTCGCACGCGCCCACGGACCGATGGCGTTATCGCGCCGCAATATCGAGGCTAACGCCGCGCTCTCACGGCTCTCCGCACCACGGAGGTGACCGACGGAGTTGCTGCCCCGTCGCTGTTTCGCGCTCGCGACCATATTAATAGTGGCTAAATCTGGCAAATGAGCCGTTTTCCGTTTGTTTTTCTGTTTCTTTTTTTCTTTTTCATTTTCTTCTATTTTTTTTTCTCTCTTTTTTTTTGGTTCTGCCGAAGATCTCTGTGTTCGCGCTAAGAGTCACAGTCTTATCGGCTACATCGATAATCCCATCCGTTCGTGTCGGTCAAATTAAATTTAGATATTATTTACGAAAATGGACCGGCCTACGCGCTATGTAGACGCGCGACCGACAAATAGCGATTTCATCGAAAAACAAGACCGTAATCGGGTGTACGTTGACGTTTACGGGCGTCGGGTGAGTCGCGTAAGAAGCTCTGCCTGTTCATTTGTCGCACGTTCCTGTCTCGCGTCGTAACGCAGACCAGCGGAATTTCCCGGGATTGATGGGAGCGTTATTAATGAACCGATTCGCGCGTGTCAATTTATAATTACAAAGTCGATAAGAGAATGGCGGAATCTCAAGAAACTGCCCGCTACAGATTTATTAAAATTTGGCCATTTTTTATTTTTTTTTTTTTGGTTTCGTTGGACGTGGATCGATTCCATTAGAAACGTCTTGTTACTGCTTACGAAAAATTTTTGTTAGATTAAAAACTTGTCCTTTCGCATTAGCTGTACTAACGATCGACGTGAGAGTCGTTCGTTTTTATTTATGTTTTTTTTTTTTGTTTTTATTATAAATCTATACTTAGCGCGGATGCCGCCGCTGCCACGTTCGAACTAAAAAGTACGACAAAGTCCAAAAACCTCGCCGCGCTACATAGATCCATGCGACCAACAAGTATTTCGCAATCTCAACGCGCGCTTCATCCCGTCCCAGATAAACAGGTCTCCGCGTGTGTGTCTGTGTCTGTGTCTGTGTGTGTGTGTGTGTGCGCGCGCGCGCGCGCCTGTACATGTATATAAAGGCCGCGCTCGCGCCAAAGATAAATAATTCGGCGCGGGGCGCTGCAATTAGAACTCCGGGGGCGCCGAAATAAATCAAAGAAATAAATCTTCCGGGTCAGAAGGAAAGAGGGCCCGCCACACTCGGCTCGATTAAGAATTTCGCCGCAACGCCTCGCCGCCACCAGGGCCGCCGCCAGCGCCGTTCTGCATTACACGGAGACAGTGGCTTTGTGTGCATGTGTTTGTGTGCGCGCGTGTGTCTGAACATGAGAGAGAGAGAGAGAGAGAGAGAGAGAGAGGGAGAGAGCATAGACGGACGAGCAAGCGCCTCATATAAGTAGATGCGTTCGCGTGTGTGCCGCAAGACGTACGGGGCGCGCGTGATTTATGAGCCGATAAGACCTAATCGCGTAAAGAATGTGCGCGGCGTTCCTCCTACCTTGCGCTTTCTCGCCCCCCCTCCTCCAACCCTCTTCCACCCCCTACCGCGCCACGGTTTCTCGAGCATTGTTTCGTGTACTTCCTCCCCACCCGCCTCCCTCCCACCCTCCCCCGCGGGTTTACTCATTAATGCGTTCGGCAAACAGCGAACGATAGAGCAGCGTCGGGCTACTCAGCTCGATTCTTGGCTCTCGTTCGTTCTATTGTCCTCGGCGATATCATCGGGAGGATGGAGCGACACAGCTCCAGGATAAACGCCTGGTACAAAAATGAATCAGAACATAATGAAGGCACGGTTATTACGTATGTGTGTGTGTGTGTGTGTGTGTGTGTGTGTGTGTGTGTACGTATATATAAGAGGCCACGGAAATTTTCCAGCCGGCGAACACGCGAACGCCGCCGCGACGACGCCGCCCCGGTCCCGCGCGCCCGCCTCGCGGTAAAAGTAGCCTTCGCAACGGGAGCAGCGCGTTTGATAAATAATCAAATTTAACCGCGCGGCCTTTATTAAACGCGGTAATTGCGCTTTCGAAACGGACTTTCTACATTAGTTCCACGAGCGGTGTGTGTAACTATGCGCGGGCGCCCAGGCTCGCCGCGCGTTAAAAACAAAAAAAAAAAAAAAAACAAAAAAAAAATTACCAACGCGGCGTTTTCCATTTATTTAATTTTTTCTTCTTTGATTTTATTTCCCCACCCCCCCCGGAATTTTCTTACAATTTAATGGGGCGGAAAATGATGTTTTTTCTTTTTTTTTTTTTTTTTTGCGGTCGGGCAGCGTTGCGTTTATTAATAAGCCGGGTGTATGGGAAAACAAACAAAGAGAGAGGGGAAAAGCGAGTCGGCGCTGGTTACGCATCGCTTGCCGCGGCGTTTCTCTTTACACGTGTATACTATAAGTACAGAGCGCGGAAGAAAATCAGAAGCCTTTGTAACATTTTCTTTGTTTCTGTTTTGTTTTTTTTTTTATTCGAAAAATATTATACATAGGCGATTTTCTTTTATCATGATTGGGTGGATTTCCCTCGATTATCTTTGTTCGCGTACGTTTTCGCAATCGATACCTTTTCGTCACTTTGCGCGATTTAGCGCACGATCAAGATATTAGGATGGTATAAGTAATTGATATGAGATATTATCACGACGGAAAGTACGGATTCGTACGTCAGAAGGTTGGTACGTACCTTAGAAAAATTACTGCCCTTCTCAAACTCGATAAACAGCCAACGCTACGGATGAGATCCGTTCGTCCGAATGTCGCCCCAGCCCCCGGATCACAAAAAACACCAACTGCCCCGCTAGGTCAAACGAAAAGTTAAGGGGATATTCCGTTGGGCGTCGTTCGACTCGGCGCCCATTTAATGCGTTCGTTTAACCACACCTCGGACGAAGCGGAGGTAGCCGATGTAATTATTTAACAAAAAATAAATAAATAAACTGTATCGAAAATAATTGCGCCTCATACAAATTCAGAAGTTCATTTCCTTCCTGCGTTAAGAATCCCCTTTGCCACTGGAAAAAAAAATTTCATTTTGTATAATTATACGTTTTAATTTGAACCGTATTCGGAAAATTGATGGAAATTCCACGCCAATTTAGCGCAGTTCTGCAATTCCGTGGTTGAACCAGAGCTATCGTATGAAGAACAGATTCAGTGACGATTGTATTTTTTTTAAAATTAAATTCGTCTCCCCCGAATTAAGAAAATGTGCCGATTGATTCTGTCGAAGAAATTGTCCACTTAGTTTGGAGAGAAAAAACAAACAGTTGGAAAATTGGTTGAAAATTCATGCCAATCCCGTTCTTTCTGATCTTGTAAGTACGGAAATGTATGAAATTCTTCAGCAATCTAACGGGCTCTTAATTTTGCGTGTTACCACACGGACACTACTCTTGCATCGAAAGTGCAAGATTTATCCCTCGTTGCGCGTACGGAATGCAAAGCCAAGAACCAAGAAACCCTCCCAACAATATTTTCTTCCCCGGCTGCGCGACTGAGCAGGTTGACCCGTTCCGACCACCCCCTCCCCTCCGATGCCATTACACCGCCACCGAACGCAGGTGCATCTCTTCGCCGGGCTTAATCGGCCACTCTAGACCGGTAACTCCCCCCACATCCCCATTCTATTCTAACTCTCACTCTCTCTCTCTCTCGCCCTCGTGTTGCGTGCTCCCCGATAAGGGCGAAGAGGGGGAGGGGGGGCGCCAACGCTCCGCGCCACTCCGCCGCGGTGTTTTATGGTCGCTCTCGCGCCTACGGCGTACCTCCACGGGCCGCGTATCTATTCGTGTTTACGGGGCGGCGGCGATCTCGGCCCAACGAAAGACTGATGGTTGCCCCGGTGTGATAGAGAGTGAGAAAGAGAGAGAGAGAGAGGGGAGAGAGAGGGTGCCACGGCCAAACAGGCAATTTTTCCTCCACACTTGCGTCCTTCTTTCTCGGCCCTCCTCGCCCCGTGCCCACTCGGCTCCTTCGGCGGCGTTTCCATTATAACTTTCGCTGCCGCCCGACGGGGCGTTACGTAAGGGCGCAAGCGGCGTCGAACAACGTCGTAGGCGCGAATTACGGACATGCGATCTTCTGTCCCTCTGTATATATGCGCGCATGTACGGAGTGGCGGTCGCCGACACCGAGGCGCGATACACGTGTACATATATATATATATATATATATATATATATATATATATATATATATATATAACACGGCCGCTAAAACGAAAATTAAGCGCGGCTGGGTATTGTGTATATATATATATATATATATATATATATATATATATAAACACACATATACATAGACTCTCCTTTGCCTCTCCCTCCGATATGCCAGGCGGATGCTATATATTTTCTTACGGAGCTCAGGCGCGAGTATTCGGCCGCGTCTAAATTACAGGCGTTCGCGCCGATAGTGTTAACTGTCTCTTAATCGTATCTCTGCGTCCATACACAGACGATAATAATTAGCTGGCGCGAATTTATCGCTTACCTATAAAGCATCTATATATATATATAAATATATATACATGTTTGCAGGGCAATGTCGGGATAACGCAGCGTCGCTAAATTAGTGCGAGGCCGCCGCTGTATTTCCTGGGCAGTGCCTTCGTTATTTGGCGATTACGCATATACATCTAGAAGCACTGTCCATTCTTATTCAAAATTTCCAGAGAATTCACTCTCTCATTTCGCCCGGTTTTCGCGCGCGCGGACTCGTAAGCGCGTCAAAGCCCTGCGATCGATTTGAGCCTATACTGCCTGCGACGCCGCGCACGTGGCGCCCAATGATTTCTCCAACGAGCTGGATCTCCAGCTCGTATCGCGCGATAATATGCGCGGGGGCGCGAGTATCGACGCGAGGGCAACTTTGTCTTGTCGTACCGGCCAATTCGATTTGGCGCTCCGTGCCGACAAAAATTTATTGGGCGAATGCAGTGTCAATGTGCGCCCCCGTTGGCGTCGGGAAGGCAGCAAAAAAAAAAAAAAAAACAAAAAAAAAAACTGGTGTTAAGTTTTATTTGCCCGCGCATTGATGCAAAAAGTACACGGGCGATTGCCAATTGAAAAACTGAGAGATCTACCATGAATTTCGGAAATTTTTCTCTCCAGCCCCACGATGTAAATGAAGAAGAACTTTTTTGACAAGGAAGTGTTTTGGCTCGTAAAGTCGGGAAAAAATTGTTTCTTCTTGTAAAAAATGGACGTGCTTTAAGAATAAAAGGTTAGCCAATCCAAATAAAGCCAATATTCTTTTGTGAATTTTACCATAAATTCCGGAGATGAAACCTGGGTAAAAATTATTAAATATATATATATATATATATATATATATATATATATATATATCGTATAAAATGGTCAGCGAAAGACTATGCTTTTTGGAATGGACGTTGCTTTGAAGCAGTAGTTTTTAATATGGAAGCGATGATAGGTCAATTACGATAAATTATTTAGAGTAATATAGATTTTTACATATACGTCTGACTTACTGAGATATTATTGAACTGTTTAGGAAATCGTTTAAATTATTATTACGGGCGAAGCCGAGACGGGGGATGCTAGTATATATATATATATATATATATATATATATATATATATATATATATACATAAATAACCAACGATAGGAATTTCGTGCAGTGGCGCGCGCACCTCCGCGATGTCTAGTGTACTTCCTGCCTCAAAACTCACTCCTATCCAGATAGAAGATAATAATCGAACACGGCCGTGCGCGCGCAAGCGCGTGCGAAGCCCACCTCACAAACATGCGTGCATTTGCGTATTGTATGTTTTGCTCGTTCTTTCCCTCTCTCGCCCCGGTATCCCCCCCCCCCCTCGCTATCCAAGAATAGCAGCGCGGTCGCGACATGGCGCACGCGGCGCACGCTGGAGCGCGGACGACGTTTCCCGCTGATATTAGCTCGCTCACTTTCTCATCTACCTCGACCCTTTCTCTCTCTCTCTCTCTCTCTCCCTCCCTCCCTCTCTGCAGGAGCGACTTTCTGCCTATAAGCAAGAGGCAGGTCATTGGCATTAGGTACGTGCGTACGGGAGGGGGGGGGAGAGGACTACAGTACAATTGCGTCTATACGCTCGAGACATTACGAAATGAGGAAAAATTGCGGAAAGGCTCTTATATAGCACATATGCATATATGTATAACGCACGTGCGTTGGGCCGCACTACGCGAGACTAGATGCGATTTCTCTCTCTCTCCCTCTCTCTGTTTATCTCTCTATATTTATCTTCCCCGTACCTCAGGTGTGCGGCTTATTTATAAATTGTTGCTGGTGAAATTGCCCGCGGTCGTCACGGTTATTTCCGCAGGGCGAGCAAATGGGGCTCGGTTTGGAAAAAAATTAATTTGTCGAAGTAATTCCGGAGTGCGGCGATATTTACGATGCCCGGCGCCTTTTTACCAACGATTCGATGCGTTCGGAGCGGGCCAGGCATGGATGATCCGTGATAATCGTGTGCTCGGAAACGCCGAGGCTCGCGGCCGATAAGCAGAGAATTTTTCATGCCTTGTTAACGTTCGAATACTTGTCCTTTCGTGAAAATCTCGTCGAAACTCTCGATGCATCGAAAACACGTTCCGTACGGAAGATTTGCTCGAACTTGTATTGCACGTGTATTTTAAATTTTTTCTGTCAGGATAAATAAACTTTATTCATTTTCTATTTCGAAAATCTACGTTGTATTTCTACCGTTCAACAACTTGGTGTAAATCTTTTGTACGAATCTATCTATTTCTTCCGATTATAAATTTTCTAATTTAAGTGTCTATAGGAGATGATGAAATTCCATCGTCGGTATACAAAGTCCCTTTACCTAATTAACAATAATAATATCCAAACAATGCGAAAAACTAAACACACGTACATATATATATATATATATATATATATATATATATATATATATACATATAATATATATATGTATATAGTACATGTATATACAACGCGGAGCCGAGGCGAACGGAACGCGACGGCCGTCGCGCGTTACACGTTCGCCTTTCGTACGGGCGCGCGTTATGCGGCGCGCCTCGCTGTTTAATGCATACGCGACGCGGCGGCGCGGCGCAACGAGAGGAAAGGTGGAGTAGCGCTCGAGCGTAAGTACACCGCCCGACGGAGGCGGCGTCACGCATATATATATATATATATATATATATATATATATATATATATATATATAGTATGTATATATACTCGACCCAGAAACCAGCCCTCCCCACCACCATCGGCGAGACTCGAAGATCGACGCTCATCTCCGTGTATTGACTCTGAACTGACGTAAGACTGAGACCGTCGTAGACGAGGGCGGGGGGGGGGGTGGATGAACAGCAAGATCGGAAAATTCGAATACCGTTCTTTCTCTCCTTTTTCTCGTGATTATCTTTGTTTTGTTTTGTTTTTTTTTTTTTTATCACTCGTTGATTTATTCGATTTATTTACAAAGTCGACCTAGATACGAGTGCACCGACCCTACATTTCGGTCGAAGAATACAAAAAAGAAAAGGAAAAAAATAAAATACCGCGCCACATGACGGAACAAAATCGTTTCGCATTCAATCGGAATTGTACGCGCGAAGCGCGCGTATATGACGGGATTCGTCGCGCGCCACGGATGCTCTAAAGTCCGAATAGGTTGATAATAATACTTATGTACGGTAATCATTTTCGTTTCTTTGTTCATTTTTTACGTATCCCGCGATTTCGCGCACTCGTCTCCCGTGTAAATTTTGCACAAGAGCAGCGCGGATTGTCTCGAGCCCGATCGATGAGCCGTTGCTGCCCCGCCGCGACGGTCGCGCTTTCGCCCACCGAAGACTTTATCGCGAGATTTATTCGCCTCGCGGTCGCGAACCGACCGTGTCTCTTGACCGTCAAGCGAAACGCAGGCCCAGCGCTCGGCCGCGCGTCACAGGAGATTACCGCCTGTGTGCGCGAATGGGGCAGGGGGGGAGGGACGATTTACCCTTATGGTTTATTTTAACGTGAACAACTATACTTGCATACGCGCATGGTTTCGTTATAATAGGCTCGCTTTGCGAGCAAAAATTGGCCCGTTAATCTGCTCTGTCGTCAAACTGAGAAACTTACGTCCAAAAAACATCCGAAGGACAGAAATACGCCAAAACAAAATCAAAAAAAAAAAAAAATGAAAATTTAAGCAAAAAAAAAAAGAAAAGAAATGGATTCGCCAAACTACTTGTAAAACATCTCTCTGCTGGCAGCAGAGAAGGATTTCCGAGACTTTTACGCGCTTATAAACGACACTCGCACAAATAACGCGCCAAATTAAAACTCGAGCAGTCGCTGGTGAGAGCTAAAACGCCATAACCGGATATAATACCCTCCCCCTATATTTTCTTAATTCCGGAAAAGCCGCGCGTGCGCGCTTCTCCGTGCTCCCGCTACCCTTCGACGATGAGCAGAAATATATATATATATATATATATATATATATATATATATATATAGAGAGAGAGAGAGAGAGAGAGAGAGAGAGGGAGGCAATTGCTGAAGCTACGTGCACCCGCGCGAGTATCACGGAAATTAACAAACGGCGACAGGACGAAATGAAGCGTCTCTCCGCGTACCGCACCCCTTTGAGACCCCCATCTGTCTCTCTCTCTCTCTCTCTCTCTCTCTCTCTCTGTCTTTCTCTCACAAGATCCGCAAGTTGGTTTTTGCTAGCGTCTTTCTCCCCCCCCCCCCACCCTTTCTCACCAAGTAAAGACGGCGCAGAAAAGACGGCGCGAATTTCGTGTACAATTACAGGGCTAAACTGCTAATAGTTCGGCGCAGCCAAGGGAGGAGTCGATGGCGCTTGCTCTTTTTTCCACTCCTTCCGTCCTGCGTACGTCGGAGGAGGATAGGATAGGAGCGGGCTCGATAATTGTCCGGACTTATAATAAATGTATAAATAAGTAGCGTTTCGGTGTAATAGCGGTAGACCGGGTGGATAATTTGCGGCTAACGAATGGTTATGGTATTTGACGATATGTACGGTTTACTAATGATTCTTTATATATATATATATATATATATATATATATATATATATATATATATATATATATATATATATATATATGTGTGAGTATATATGCTTGTAGAGAATGTCTATTTATACTTGCTTCACCAGAACGAAAAATTACTTATATAATATAGCACTTCCTATTAAGATAAGCTTACGTAATCTTACAATTATCTCTGAGTAGTTTTATTATAAAAATAGATATAAGGATTCTCTGAAAAACTACTCGCCGTAATTAACGATAGTGGAATTTTTTATGTTTTTTTCATACTATACTTAAGTATGGATTAATTTTTATTAGTATTCACCCTTTTTCGATTAATCAACAATTTCACCAGCTACATGAAAATATAATCATTTGAATAATCTCTCCTTCCTTTAGAATTGAACATTTAATTTTTATTACTTTCGTGAGATATAGTAGCGCTTTTCTATTTAGCTATTGATAATGAAGTATTTTAATTAAGTTAGGAATGATTTATTTCTCATATTCTCAGAATCTTGCTTCAATTCATCATATATAATATAAAAAAAAAAATTACTTTAATAGTTTATAATATAAATAAGACTCTCGCTCTCTCTCTCTCTTTCTCTCATTTCATTGATTTTGTCTCGTGCAATATATAGTATAGATTTAGATTTAAATTTTACATATGCAAGTATGGGAGGCAAGACGGCATTTGTTATTTTTTACCTTTATTGGTCGATAGATGTATTAATAACTTTCATTCCATGTCATTAATTAATAACATATTCGATATTAACTTATTTTTTGTTTTTTTTTTGTGTTATACTTTATTGAGTTGCCTTCAACACTCCCTTATCATGTGCATAATATATTTATTGTTTTCGATTATTCCTTATTACTATGTAACATACTTGTACAAATAAACGTACATCGATCTACCTTTGAATTCAGCTATTTTCCTCTTTATAAATTGCTGCTTTTCCAAGGCGATAACGAAATAAGCAAAAATATTACCTTAGAACAAATTTTTCCACAATTCTTCGCCTCTTTTTCTGAAAGAGAAAAATAGTGCTACAGGGCTTAGCAGCGAGCTGTGCAGACGCTCCTCCCCCGTTATTTCTAATTGAAAATATAAAGACGCCCGTCACGGGACGACCGGGAAAAATTGTGCAAGATTCGAATTTTTCATTAGGCTTTATCTCTCTCTCTCTCTCTCTCTCTCTCTCTCGCTCTCTTTTTCCTCGCCAACGATCTATATAGAAGAACGAGGAATATAGGAATCTATATAGAAGTGCGCGGTAGAGCCAGTGAGAGAGAGAGAGAGAGAGAGAGTGAAAGCAGGGAGGGAGCGACGGATTAATACGCGCGAAATCTGCCACCTAAAAGTTATTAATGATTCCCTCTCGACGAGCCCGACCCCCGCCCGCCCCTCCCGGCCGCGTCGAGCAGCGCGCGTCAAAGATTTTTGCGGAACTTCGGCGCGACGGCAGTGGGCGGACCGGGGGATTGAGGGGGGGGGTGTGAGGGTGGCAGCGAAGGAGTCCGCTCGAACCCTCGAGAATCGAGGAAGAATGAAGCGGCTCGATCCCCGCTCCCCCCTTCTCGACGCTTCTCCCCCTCCCCCCTCCACCAGTACTCCAGCATTCTGCGGTTTTTACCGCGCGTCTCCGGTGCTCGTTCCTTTGCGACGGGACGCGTTGCGGTGGCGCGGTGACGTCACGCTCCGCGCGGTAATAACGAGAACCAAGGACGGCTTGGCCCCGCATATTTCGTTGTGTATATATGTATATATATATATACATATTACCATGCGCGGCTGGTCTTATTACGGGAAAAAACACCAGTGCAAAAATGCCGGGAGCTCCATTGCTATTTAATGCAGGTGGCTAGCTAACAAAGAAGAATATGATAAAATTCTATAATCTCGTCCTTATTCAGTTTACCCGCTTTTACCACGATTTTTATCGACATTTTTAAGGAATTGCTTTGCATTCTCTTACCTCGAGCCCGTCCCGACAAAAATGTAAATGATAATGATAAATTTAACGATGCCGCCTTCTCCCTGTGAAATTCAACATTTATAAAATATTCACTCATGGACTGTGTTTACTCGATTGAACTAATAATAAAATAACTGCGTGAATTATGCACTGCGGAGTTATTTCTGCACTCAAGCACTGAAATAATCTCACTACCAAGCTTTATGAGAATTTCGTTGCTTCGGGTCTATCTGTCAAATAATTTCAGCGGAATCAATGAATTATGCCATCGTCCACTAGGTGGCCATTTGTATTTTGTCGTTTTCGCGTATCAAGCTCCAAACGGCCATTCTCGATGGAAATTATATCAGGCTGTCATTTCAGAGAATGATTGACGCCCGCCCAGTCGGATGTCTTTTCGGTACCGCAGTTCGTGGGTATATTATTTCTGCCATGTACGATGACTTTTCGATATATAAGTACGTGTATTATTGCGCATACTTTTTTTTTCAACTCTTGCGCAGTCGCTGAACAGACGAATTTTTCCAGCACCTTTCTATACGTGTAATTCATTCCATATATATTCTAAATATAAATTTTCACTAGTTTATCAAGCGTTCTTGCTTAAATTGCAAATATATATATATATATATATATATATATATATATATATATATATGTTATACAAAACTGACGCGAAGAAATCTCAGCAATTCGAACGAGTAAACACACGAGCTTTCAATAAATAGACAGTCGCTCGTTCAATTTTAGCCGGTCGTTATATCCTGCCAAATCGGAATCTCCTCTTCCGTTCATCCGACAGATTTCTATATATTTGATCTTCCAGACCCGACGGCGAGGTGAACCTCGGGGGGGAGGGGGGGGTGGCAAGCGCCGCGGAATTTCCACGCTTAACGTATATACGCGGCGTGCATAGGAAGCGCTGCTATTGATATTGATTCAATCCAGTATTCATTTATACCGCGCGAGACGGCTCGTTTCCGGCGGCTCGATTTCGCGCGGGGGCCGCGTCGAAGCGAAACGGGCATTGTGTACGGCGCGCTCGGTCGAGCTCCGTCTTTCGCGATTAGTTCCGTGCCGTTATTAGGCCTATATATTTTTTCCGTAGAGACGCGCGACATGTAGAATTGTGCCGGTGCCGAGGCGTCAATGTACTCGCGTGTAAATGTCTGCTTGCGCGTAAACGTAGGTGGGAATTTTTCATAAGACTCGCGATGCAAATGCGGGCATTGATTTCTCGTAGAAGATTAAAATGAGAAATTAGGATTTTCATGGCGGTTTTAAAGCACGAAATTTGTAAGAGACTTTGGTTTTTATTTGATAAGCAAGGAACGACAGACAAAGCAGGATGGATGCGTTAGATTATATAGAAATAATTTTATCTTTGGCACTCAGTGTCATATAGCAATTGGTTTGCGAATGAAAACACGAGCACCATGGGACAACTTAGTTTTCAACAAAATTTCCAGTATTAACCAGATTATAATGTTTTTTAGTAATAGGACAGACGAAAATACGAATGACATAAGCACGAATTTCTAAATGTAATCTTTTTTCCGTATAAGACAACTTTTTGTTCATTGACCTTTTTATTTTTTCCTCTTTCGACTGATCGACGAGCAGCTTCGGCGCTCGAGAACGTCGACCGATCAAAATCGCCGACTACGCGGGCTCTTCGCTTGACCGAATGGGACTCGTTCGCCTCCCCCCCCCCCCACCCCGCCACAATCTCTGACGGCCAGGTAACCCACCGCAAAAATTCCCTTCGATATAAAATCACGCGCTCGTCCGCGCGTCGCTCGGTAATTATTCTCGTCCCTTCCGAAATCGAATATCCGATTCCCCATTGTTTACGAACTGCCGGCATAGTGGTGTGGGATATGGGTGCTCTGGGTGGGGGGAGGGGGTGGACACGACGGCCGCCGGGTGGTGCGTTATACTCCGTCGCGCTGGAAATTTTTCCGCGACACGCGACGGTCTGTTTGCCTTGTCGCCACGGTTTCCTCGTCAAATATCTCCCGTTCTGTATCTATATATATATATACATATACTCGCCAACGGCGAGACGTAATTGAGCAAACGCGCATTCCGGCCGGAAGAAGCGCATCTCTCCTCTCTTTTTCGCCGCCGAGTGTGCGCTCAATTAATCAGTTGCTCTCCTTGCCCTCATCCCATCCTCCTATTCCGCTGAATACCCCTTCTTCTCTCTTTGTTGTGATGTATTTAGCCGTGCAATTCTATATATAATATTGCTGTCGTGTATAGAATTGCCAGAACAAAGTCGAGAAGGTATTGTGGGCGTGAAATGAAAACTCTCGCATGAAAATTTCAATTGTTTTCTATTCCAAAATGCCGCATATTCTGTGAGGGCATCTTATGCGGAGCACTAATCGGACCGTCATCAGAGTATCATAATATATCTTGTGACTCGTTATATTTAATTTATAGAGATTTACAGTTATTACCAAAATAAATTAACTCGTAATAAGTAATTATTTACGAGAATGAATTTTTTTTCGATTCATTTTATTGGTGTGTGCGAAGATGAATTTTCAAGCTTTGAAAATAAGTTTTCGGCCTCAAGGATCCGTATTTTATCGACAACTAGTTTACCGTTGCAATCTTCAAGACAGCAAATTTAAAAATCGAGAAATTTTTTGAAGATAAATAATTTTTATAAATAATAAATAAATAATTTTTTAGCAGAAAAAATAGACACGTTACTCGTGATGAGTTGCTGTCCGCTACACTAAAATTTCTTTTCATGTAGCTAGTTATTGAAAAAAACAAAACAGCGTTTAAGGTATATAACGATAAACAATTCTTTAACAGCACGAAATGTATACAGATAGAAGCGTTCTCCTGAAAGTACGCAGGACGACTGACTCTAGCATATTTTGAAGTAAAACAAATTAATTTAGGTAACGGTTTCGTGCTCTCGAGTCGAAACAAGTTAGTTGTAAACGGTCTACCGCACCAGTCTTGAGATTCCCGTTATAATCCCTTAATGAGTATAACTCCCCGGCTCTAGAGAAACGCCAAATGACCCAGTAGATACGAACGACATGAAACTGTCGTCTATTACACGTAATGTAAGCCAGAAATAAGTATAATTATAAATACATTTATTATAATTATCCAGTACATACAAAAATTTAGACATGCCGGAGTGATCGACTTCCATTCTTATTTAAAAATTAAAGAATTCATTTTTCGCTACAGAACAAAATGTTTAGGCGTTCGATGATATATTTGACTTATGATATCTGAATATATCGATTTTCAGGATCAATTTGAAATAAAATGTAATTCCACTTAAATGTAATTAAATTAATCTAATTATTTTAGTAGGTTTATTTTAAGAATTTCATTTCTATTTTAGAATTAAAGCATGGAATCAATTTAAATGGAATTAAAATGTGTAATATTATTATAAAATATGACGCTTTATCCTTACACTCAGTGGAATCACTCTAATGCAATTTCTAAAAATCCTTTCAATCCCAAGAAAGTATACCCCATCTATCCGCGTCTGTCGAATCATGCAATTTTAACGCACTTTGTATACAATCAATTTCCTCCTACCACAACCATATTATACACAGTTGTTTTTTAAACACTTTCCTCGTTTAATTAATCTGATCCTCAACGCTCTCCCTCCCCCCTCCCCGCTCCTCATTCCCATAAAAATATTCCAAAACTCTTCGGCGCTCGAGGGGCAGAGTGGGCTTGGATCGCGCGGGGCTCGAGAGTATCCTCGGAACGGCCGCGCACAGAGCAGAGCGGGGCGTCGTCGATACAATTCGCCCCGAGAGCGTCCGCAAAATGTTGTCGCCAGCGAAAAAGTGTAGGTATAGCCACGCGGCGATCTTGAGCAGCCAGGTCGTCTCTGCGCCCCCACCCCCCTACCCCCCTGCCCGCGCCAGTCCCCACCGACCCCTAGTCCTCGTCACTTCCACTCGGCTCCACCGCTCGCCCGCCTTATTCCTTTTTTTTTTTTTGCATATCACGCCGGCACCTTTCCCAGCCCTCCGCGTGCCCCGCGCACTTCACCTGGCATTCGACGGCGCGGCTCGTTCGACTACCCTTGCTCGTCACCCTCCGTGCGAGAATTTCTCACCCTCTCTCGATCTCGTTCTGGTTCGTACAGCGTTCTTCTTCTTCTTCTTCTTCTTTTTTTTTTTTTTTTTTGCTGATCGTCACGCCACGTCGATATCGTTGTATTATGCCGTAGATGTAGAGGGCAGAGGAGAGAGAGAGAGAGAGAGAGAGAGAGAGAGAGGAAAAAATTAATTCACAATGGATGTAAAGAAAATGTGGCATTTCTCCGTTCGCGCCAAAATTTTCGATCCCGACGTCGGTTTTCGAATCCGCTTCGTGCCACTACTAAATTTAAAATTACTACATTATTATGTGATTCTAGGAGCCCTGCACAACTTTTGTCCTCAGTCTCGGATCTTTCGACTCCTACCGATGGTTCTAACAATGCTCGTTGTAGAATGAAAAAAAAAACAGAGCAATTAATTAATAAGAGAGATAATGCGTCGAGAGGTAGCTTGTAAACTTAGAGGTAGATAAGAGGAAAACATAAAATTTCCTATAGAATTGTAATCGTAAAATTAATATCAAACAAATGAGGAATTTGTCAATTTATAAAAATAAAAATTTCTTAAGTTAGAAAAATGATAGAATTAACAATAAATATGTTCGACTAAGCATTTATTATTATTATTAATAATAAGTAGGGAAAGTAATAGTTGAAATACCATTATGGATCGACTGATAATTAGAATCAGCTTTATGACGGGAAAATAATAACTAAATTATAACTAATAGATAAGCAACGAAATAGAAAAAAAGATTATCCAATATGAATCGAAATAATTTATTAACGAGAATTTGACGATAAATTAGTTATGTGCGTAAAAAGAATGACGAGAAGCCGAAAGACAAAAATTTACGTAAGTTCGCGAGAGTGGGAAGGGGTGGTTTGTAAGTGCGAATAAAGAGAGAGAGAGAGCGAGTGGAGTCCCCGTCCACGCGTCTCTGTGTCTATACATACATATTCGCGTATCTTATACACACGCGAGTAAACACACGTGCGTATTTACACCCAGGGAGAAGGATCGAGTGCAGATTCGAACGCGAGAGCGTCTCTCTCTCTCTCTCTCTCTTTCTATCTCACCCTTCGCTCTCCTACAGTTGCCATGCAAATTGGAAAGATAATAATCGATTGTGTGTGTCGCGCGGGCGGGGCGACGGGAGAGGGGAGGGGGGTGCGTTGGCGGCGAGAGCTTTGTCGCGGCGAGGACCGGAGGGCAGCCCGAGACAGAAACGGACGGGATATAAAGCACGCGTATTAATACGGACGACGCCGATGATGGATTCCGCGACGCAGCGCACGCCACCTGCTGCTCCTCTCCCGCGTCTCACTTTCTCGTTCTCTCTTTCTTCCTCTCTTCTGCGTGCCTCTATCGCTCTCGCTGTACTCGCTAGCCGTTACGCAGTACAGATATATGTATATATATATATATATCGACAACGGCGCGAGCTCCGCGCGATCTCCCTCAAGGGAAATTATAACGCGCGCGTCGGTGGAGCCTGAGTGCAGAGCAGAAGAGATCCGCCGTAGCCGTCGTATAGTAACGAAACGACCCCCATATATATATATATATATATATATATATATATATATATATATATATCAGCATACAGTCGTGCGAATTTTTGGATTACGCATATGCATGTGTGTGTGCGCGCGCGCGCGCGCGTGTATGCGTACTGCCAACTTACCTGCCGCGGCGAAAAAATGTGCGCGGCGAGGGCGAGGGGGCGCGGAATTTCAGATTTCCCCATCTACGTGCCCGTATACGGCGGGAAATCGACCGCGGCGGGCGTGGACGGGGGGTTTTTCGGCTGCGAGTTACGGGACGCGATCCTCGAGAGCGAGCCGGGCTCTGTCGTTAGAATAAAATTTAACGGGGACTCGGGGAAGTATCGCGCGGCGGACGGGGTTGCTGGGGAAGGGGTGGGGTAGGGCGGGGGCAAGGAGGGATACGCGAAACGCATAAATCGCGTGCGCGTGATACCAGGATGCATTATGTGCGTGTTTCCTGCCTTGTAATCCGGTCGGTTTTGAATCATTATGGTTGTAATTGGGGTTTTTTTTTTCAGCGCGATTTCGCTGCGCTACGTGTGCAGCTAATTAACGTTCACCCTTTGACCGAAGAATTATAAGCGATACAATTGCGACGATAGAGTAAAACGTCCGAAATCATTGTTGCGTCGCAAGAGCACGAAAGTTGCTTCGTTTAGTTGCGCAATAGCACCGTGCCGTAACGACTTCGAATCCCGAAATCGATTGCGAGTGTATGCATTGCCGAGAAATACAATTATAATCCGAAGAGAAATTCATCTCTCACTCTCTCTCTCTTTTTCTCTCTCTCTCTTTCTCTCTCTCTCTCTCTCTCTCTCTGTTTTCTCTCTCTGTTTCTCTCTCTTTGTTAAAAAAGGAAAACGCAGAAGGGCAACAGCGAAGCGGCGAGCGTTAAAAACCGAAGGGGACGAGGTTGATGGGCAGAGAAGAGTTTGGGGAGGGGGTGCAGGATGTAGGCGCGAAAGGACGAATGGAGTCTGGATAAACAGGGGACAATAGGGATAAACAGAGAGTATTGCGAGAAATATGCGCAAACACGTATGAGGCTCGCTATCTCTCTTTCTCCCTCGTTCCCACAGTCCCTATCTCGCTCTGTCCGAGTTTAAGTCCCCCACTGCCTCTCCCCCCCTCTCTCACTCTCTATCTCTCTTCCTCCCCATTTTCGTGCATCGAGTCCGTCGCTTCATTTTGTCATTCAGTCGCCTCCCCCCTCCCCCCATACTCCTTTCGCCGCTCGAAGGCAACGCGTCTCTCTATTTGGATTTCGTTCCATCTCGCTTTCTTTCTTCTTTTTCGCCAGTCCTTCCCTATTTCTCTCTCTCTCTCTCTCTCTCTCTCTGCCCGTCTCTGTTCCTTTTTCTTTCCGACTCTCCACACGCCACTTCGTCGCAGTTTAAATTATGCCGGCGGGGTGCGAGGGTCGCGGGAGGGGGAGATAGAGAGGGAGATATAGAGGGAGAGAGAGGGTCGGTGATATTTTGCTAAGGATTTTCGTCGCCTTCGTACGCTGATGCTACATAGTTTCTACTTTGTCCTCTGGATTCTCCATATTCTCGTTGCTCGTGCCTTTTGCCGGGCGCGCGGCTGCAGCGGTTTTTCACACTCGGGCGAGAAACGGAGTGGCGGTGGCTGCGAGGGTTTTTTTTCGCGAGTACGCGGGAGGAAAATTTCATTGGCCGCGCTCGGCTCGCTTATCGCATTATTATTTTCTCGCTGCTTTGCCGATTTTAAAATTAGGCAAGGAATTTTAATTCGCTCGATAAATTTGCTTATTGCGCGCGATACGCGAGGCAACATAAAAATGAAATGCGGATCGCGTTATGAAAAATGTGTACTTTATTATTTTTATTATTTTTTTTTTAATCTTTCTTTGCTGAATTTTAATTGTATACAATGCCGGATTTTTAGTCCACTAAAAATTCGTTATCGTGTAATGGAAGAATAGTAAGTTGGTGTCGCGCGTTCGTGGGATCTCATTGACGGGTCGCAAATCAAATATGAGTTTCGACGACAAGAGCGCAAAGTTCCGGAGTTGAAGGCGAAGTGAACTCGACCGATGCAGAATTGACGCGAGAACGATGAAATTCTAGCGTTGCGCCCGTATAACGATTATGAAAAATCCTACGTGAATCAACGTACAATGCAAGGCTTCGTGTGCATATTTGATGTACCGTAGTTAGACGTTAAAAATTCGCGCGGGTTAGCCAAATTGAATTCTAGACAGACCGCTGAAAAAGCAATCGTTTAACTTCGTTGATATCGCAATGCGCAAAATTGATTTTTACGTTTTTACGTCCATGCGTCACAATATATTAATTGAAAAAAAAAACTTCACTTTTAATCCCCCACCCTTCTAGGACGTATCATAGTATTTTATAATCTCGAATTTTCGATCGTTTAATACAAAATTTAGTTAAATATCTATATAATATATTTAACGATATTCTTGGCTTAATTATACGTATTCGAAAGAAAGACATAGCTTCGACCTTGCGTACGTATGGAACTACGGTAAAATCTGACTAAACACGTTTTTTTGTCTTATTTATTTTACATCTGCAATCTACATAATATCTACATATATTCTCATTCATTTTTAACATTCGACTTTACTTCGCTGAAAAATTCATCCTTTTCAAATTTTTGTTTGAACAACCAAGTGTCCTTACCAATAATTGATCTTCGTAACAATTACTTTTTTTTTCAATGTAAATTTAAATGTCGGCGACGTTTCGTTCATTTTCTTTTCCTTTCAACACATCCACCTTGCCCATCTAAATAATCTTTGCGCTTTATTGTTTTTCGATTTTATCTAAGCTCTAAAACTCCTAAGCAGAAATAAAAAAACAAGCCGCGCGACAATAGATAATATTGCGCGCCTCTTCCGAGCGACGAGGCAGTTACGTAATGTCGGCGAACGTTAGTAGAGAAATACTACATATTTACGTGGACGTGTGAAGAACAATCCGCGTTTTCGCGATATCTTGAGGAAGGAAAAAAAAACCACGCGGCGAGAAGAAACACAGAAAACAAAACATACATGCGCGCGCGCGCGCACAGGCGTACGTGAAATAAGCGTCTTTTAGGCCAGGCCGTAAAGAAGCCTTGCCCCGCGCCAACGACTCGGCGTTGCGCAACGCTTAGCGCGGCGCTCGAGCACCACCTCCGCGCGTATCGCCGTCGCGCCGCGGATATTTGCCTCGACCTCGCGTCGCCGATGTGTCCTTTGTTTTTCAATCAATTTCTTTTAGATCGCGATCGTTCGGAGGGCTGGAGAGCCAAACCCCCCCCCCCCCCATACTGTACCGGCGCGTCGACCATTCCCTTACTTCGTGTTTCTCTCTCTCGCTCTCTCCTTCTCGCCCATTGTCTCATAAGATAACAATGGGTCCGACTAAGTTTGGCGGAGTGCCGCCGCGCCGGTCTATACATCGCCGAGGCCCTGGGGGGGGGGGGCGATCGAGGGTCGGGGGCGCCGGGGTCACGCGCTACGGCCCCGTGATCGCGGGCCTCGCTCGCGCTCGGCTTTATCTCGAGCGTAAACATCGGGCCGCCGCGGACGCGCCGAAATGTATGCGCGCCCATCGCTCTCTCGGCGCCTCGCGCGCGGCAGGCGAACGGAAAGACGCGGGAGTGGGGGGGGGGGTGGGGGAGCGAGAGCGGAAGCGAGAGGGAGAGCGCGGCGAACAAAGATGTGGGAGGCGAGGCGGGAGTCGGAAATTTGCAAGTCCCTCTCTCTTTCTCTCTCACTCTATTCTCTCCCCCCCCCCGCCTGTCTCTCGCTCTCTCGTGTTTATCTTTTTGGCGATGCCGATTTCAGCCGGTGCCGCCTCGACGCGTATTTTCTTATCCGCGTAGAAAGCGCTGTAACTGAAATTTTGCATAATTGACACGAGTGTAAATACGCTGATTGAATGCCCCGTAGGGAATTAAAAGTCTGTGTATTGTATGTACCCCGACTGAGAGTATCATTGATTTGGAGCGCAGGTATGTTACGAGTATTGGAAATTGATATCGGATTAATTGATAATCGATACGCGCGATTTGGATCGTGAGAAATCGAGGATTGGAAGATTAATAGCTGGCGGAAAGGAAAAAATTATCTGGACGTGTATTAAAGTATCGTTAATCGAAGAAGAGGGATGGTATTAAATACATGTTTAGTAATGCAGCTGGTGAGTACTTTTCGTACAAGAATTAAGGGGACTTATGTTAGCTTCCCTGAAACGGAATTCTGATTTTTCAGCGAGAATGTAAATGGACTGTATCTTAATGTATATCCTCGTTTCGTTAAACGTTTAAATGTTAAAAATTCGTAAACACAATTCACCCGCTTTCCTTCAAAAAAAAAAATCTTCTATTACCGCCAATCCAAAATGACTTCCGTATACATATGTTCGTATAATGCTCCAATTACAATCGTGAACTAATTACTGCCAAAACCGCAGGCGCGCTTAAATTCTGCACCGGTTACGAGTTAATAACAATTTGTACGTCGACCTTGTAAAAATCAATTTATCCCGATATGTACACGTACAAGCAAATTAACAGAAGTATTTTTTCAATATTGTACATTAGGAGATTGGTATTTTCTCGGAATCGTGACTTAACTGGATGCTCTTCATATTCTTAGATAGTATTGTATTCATATTATATAGATAATTAGACTCTGTGCATATCATTATTGTAATGTAATAATTCTCAAATTTTTCACTGCATATAACTTATTAATAGATGTCCAGGAGTATGGATTTAAGAAGCTGTGAAAATTGTACTAATTTAACTTCATTCTTCCTTTTTTGTAAAAAAAAATCGACATACAATTAGATTTCGGGGTTAGATTATAAATAATTTTCTATTATTGATTGACGATTCCGACAAATTTATTATACACAAGATGTAACTTATCGTATTAAACGTTAAATTTAATACCGATTAATTTTAATTCATTGCACTCCGATGGGAACGACCTTTATTGAGTTATCGTTGAAGGAAGTCCGTAAGAAATTTATAGAATTAATTTTCATAATATAAAAATATGATGCTAACGATGTATAAAATGAAAAAAATGTCATTAGTAAGATGAAACCGAATTATTTTAATTGTGAGCGACGACAAATGGGGGAAAAAATTGCAATTAATAATTACAGCTGTTTCGTTGACTATACGATTGTTTTCTAATTCAATGAAGAATTCTCAGAATTCCTATATATTGTGATGGATTAAATTTTCTCTAGGAAAACTTCGACAGGGGCCACGAAATAAATCCTTGGTAACGATCGGAGCGTGCTGACATTAAGAGCCAGAAATAAACAGCAATGTAAATTCAGAATTTCACCGCGTTATTCTTTAAGAGTGTATTAATTGTATTAGCATTGAAGCACATTAATTATTGCATTTACATAACTCACCGAAAGTTCCGCCCATCACCGAATCGTACTTTAATCCCTCGATTTACGCCTATATATAGATCCATCTATAAATATCTATATATACATATATGCATATATATATATATATATATATATATATTATGTATGTATGTATGTTTATGTATGTATGTATGTATGTATGCATGTATGTACATCGGCCTGCTGTAGAGGGACCTAGAGCTACGCGTACGATCCGCGCGAAGCCTCGTTGGAAATGTTCCATTACCAGCGATATCGGAATGTCTCGTCGATGCCTCGCCGACGAAACGACATTTTTACAGAAACGTTCGCTCGGCGATTAAGTATTTTTCGGTCGTCGGCACGCTTCCCAATCCTGATTCATGATCCTTTACGAATCATACATGGAATTTCATCTGTCGATAGCTTGCGCGTAAAGTTTCCGCTGTTTACGCGTTTACACCGGAACATCGATTGTCTCCTGACATCCCGTGCCGTTAAGATCGATCCGTTATACTATGTGCGAATCGAGCGACCATCGCACGAGCGTATGAGTCTTGTAATAAAATTATTTCGCAGAAACGACGACGGAAAGCGACGAATATCCAAGTCGGCACGCCGGCAATGCATCTGAAAATTCTGCCAGGCTGTGTCCGGCCCTCGTTCGCAAATTACGTATAGATAAGCGAAATATCAATTTAGATGTAATACGCACATCCGTCGTTTAGATAATTAAAAAAAGAAGGGGGGGAGGGACTGGGGAAGCCTCCTTATCTCCATCTGACGGTTATAAAAATAACAACCGTCGTCTATCGCGCGCGCGCGCGCGCCCACGTCCTTATTGCCAATAGCAACGACAGCGCAGGAACGAATGTCGCGCGTGTTTGTTTTCGACGGATATGGGCGCCGTCAATCCGCTCTCGAGAGATAGGAGCGGCGAGGTCGCGAGGTGTTTGTGGGAGGGAGGGGTGGGTAGCGAGATAATTGGAGAAAGCTAAACTGAACTCTCGTGCGCTTTACGCGCGCCCTCGTTTATTCCCATAGATCTTACCCTTATTACGGGGCGCGCGCGCGAGGGGGCGCGCATAATATGTATATGTAAGCATACGCGCTCGCTACTATCGCAATTATTTCTGCCTACGTAAGCTATTGTATACATGCACCGTATATACGCTGGCGCTTCGGGCTAAATTTCAGTGACGGCGTACTTGCGTCACGGTATATGTATGTGCGCGCTATAGAATTTATATACATATGCATATACATATATATACATATATATATATATATATATATATATATATATATATATTTGCGCTTGCATATAGGTAAACTCGGGTCGCGCGTATCGGTCGCCCTGCTCCGCCGGTGACGAGCACAATCGAAGGTCACTCGCATTACGTACACAGAGTCACGGCGAAACGAAACGCCCCTCGCCCCCGCGAAATCCCCCTGCTTTTGCTGTTCTATACGATCTGTAATAATTGTCCGGCGAGGATGCGACGAGCGCGGTCGAGCACTCGTAAATGGAAACGGGCGGCGAAGTATAAAGGAATAATGCTCCTATCGAAAGCGTACTTTGGAAATTGAATTTTTTATACTGTACGGAAACAGCGGATTTAATAGGGGGTACCACTTGTGGGGAAAAAAAGTCCACCATGCACTCGACACGAACGAACTAAAAATCGATAGAAAGTCGAAGAAATTATGTTAGCATATTAATGGTCTTGGAAATATTAAGCTGAAGTATAAACGTGGTGTTTTAATATATTTTTACAAAATTAAAACAGATTTATTACATTTCAGAATTTTAGCTGTACCGCTATGTACATTCCTAAATTCTAGCTCGCATTAGTTTTTTAATCAGTTCAATCAATCTAAATAGTTGCTCCTCCCACTAAGAAGCAAAAAAAACTTTGTAAACTATGAATCTGGATTAATGCTTATCAAACCTCTTAAAAGACTATTTCGATTGCGATATATTAAACATACATATATAAATGTAAATATAAATGTAAATATAAATGTAAATATATATATATATATATATATATATATATATATATGTATGTCTGTATGTATGTATGTAGAGTATGACTGCTGGACGTGGAGAGAAACAGAGTGAGAAAAAAAGGTGAAGAAGAGGGATGAACACCTGAAGTGTTTAGTCGACGTCAGCTGATCTAGAGCGTGCACACGGCGCTATTCTCTTTTATTTCCATCATTTCTGTCCTTTTTTATTTATAAATGTTTCATGAGTAGCTCGGGTTCGCCGAGTCACGAGACGCACGCCCGCGTATCCGGCCGGTCGGCTTTACGGTTTTGCGCCCCCCCCCCTCCGCCCCTCTGCGCCAGCCTCGTCGAGGGGACGGATAATAATCTAGTTATGCCGGTTCTTCGCGTCTTTGCTCCGCGTTCGGAAAGAGATGCGCGTACGTAAATTGCGCGTACTGCCGCGCGCACGTACAAGCAGCGAGCTTGTTTGCGTAGCGGGAACGGGATTCCTGGTTCTGATGTGGATATATAGAACGAGAGAAAGGGATCCGTATTATACACGCTCATGTCAAATAGATTCGATAGCCGGACTCTTCGGAATTTTTGAGCGGCCATTCAAATTTTTAGCGCGCGTTCCTCCATTCGTCTCGCCCGATCAGATCTCGATCGATCGCCCCGAACGTGGTCCACCGGTAGGCTTCGGGTTTTACGCGAATTTCTTACCAACCCGCGCACTGACAGTCCGGCTCCGAGCGAGATTTCCCCGATCGATTATCCGGGCGACCGCGATAATCGATTTAATAGACTTATCAGAGGCGAGGGAACGACTTTTAACGTGAAAAATTGACGCAATTGTTGTATAAAAAGTAGACTAATAATTGTTAATTGCAAGTCGTATACGCGACGGATATAGAAACAATGGGGAATTTTATTTCACAGGTCTTAAATGAACATTTCAAAAGGTTTAATAACGTAATCAATGAGACGGGGAGGGAACTGAGACATTTCGAAAGACTCCCGCAAGAATTTT
Source organism: Sycobia sp. Sy_11 (assembly GCA_018907035.1). Classification (NCBI taxonomy): domain Eukaryota; kingdom Metazoa; phylum Arthropoda; class Insecta; order Hymenoptera; family Epichrysomallidae; genus Sycobia; species Sycobia sp. Sy_11. The sequence continues at coordinate 4,274,032 of JACCIC010000008.1, forward strand.
CGAATCTCTAAATCTTGAAATTTTCGAAATTCTAATTGCGTCCGAAATGAAATAACGTGTACAGCAAGAGTCGCTATCATTTTGAAGTGTCGCATTATTCAATTCTTCGGCTAATAATTTCTTGCCGAACATCTTCATCTGTAAATTATCGAAATTTTGCAATTTCCTCAGAATTCCTCTCCTCCAACGATCTTCACGTCGTGAAATATTCCTGCTCGTGTGGAGATATACGTTCAGAAAAATTTTTATATGGACATCTATCTCCGATTTTTGATATCCACCAACTACCTGTCGACGATCGCGAGTAAAACTGGCGACTAAGTAAAACTAGAATCTGTCTATGCTCCAACTAGATATAGCGAAAGAAATTCAATAAGAATGTCAAGAAAAACGGGTGAGGATCGAAGGGAGGATCGAACTAAGTTTCCTCGATGGCCTTACACTGATCTGAGTCTAGAACGAACCTCTACGCGATCTATCGTCCTACTGGCACTGCACTACGTTGTACTTTTACAATCTCCAGTCTAGATCGCCTCCTCTTCATACGCCCTTCTGTAAATTTTCACTGCAACCGCACCAACGACGAACCGTCGTCTGTTTGCAAAAACCACGGGGCCGGAGGGACTGGCACTCGAGCTGCCTATCCACTGGCCGTCCGCTGCGTATCTCTTCCCCCCCCCACCCCTTCATTTCCGGCATTTCTTCACCCTCTGCAGCTTGCAACGAGAGAATGCGCTGCATTGTGCAACGCCCCTGCGCCGAGCACTCGAGACCTTCGCCCCCCCTCCCGCCACCCACCGAAGGCTGTGTACGTACATATACACCTATACCGGATTATATTTTACACTCGGGGCCACTGCTCCGTTTGTTACCGCGCCTGTTTATATCTGTACGCGCGCAATTTCACGACCCTCGCGGCAGACTGCGGCTGCGAGAGACGGAGAGAGAGAGAGAGAGAGAGTGTGGGAGAGAGACGACGAGGACGCGGGACGAGCCTGCAGCCGCGCGCTACAGATGCGCCGCCGGTTTTAATAACGCACGAGGGCAAATTGAAAAATTATCACACCAAAGGCTCGGCCGCGAGGGCGGAGGGTGCGAGGGGGGGGGTTGGCGCGGGGAGTTTGTGTTTGTAGAGAGGGCGAAGGCCGTAACTGCAACGGTCGAGATCCGCCGGCCGGTGTCGGGGCAATTTTCTTTAAGATAATAATGGCTCCTTCGACGGCGGCAGGGGGGCGCAAAGGGTCAGGGCAAACGAGCCAGGCGCAGAGAGAGATAGAGAGAGAGAGAGAGAGAGAGAGCTGTTCGTACAGCCGGGGGCTTTCGTTTTGTTTGTTTTCCGCGGATTGCCATTCGCGCGGATTGCCATTCGTGCGCGCGAAGACGCGGCTCGCTCGGCGTCACGGGGTTGTTTTGTGAGACCAAGTCTTTGGACGGCTCGATTAGTCCGCCAGAGAGAGAAGCTCGTATGAAATCCTAATGATACTTGTCGATCGTATAAGCTAAGACTCGGGATATAATATTGGCGTAGAATAATTACTAAGCCCGCTTTACCGATAAAGATAACAATAATGAACTGATGATTATAATGAAGGTGATAAGTTCTTCTCTTGGTATTATCGTATTTTGTTTGCCTGCTTTTGTTTGCGACTTGATCATCGAGATTTTGAGAAAAATGGTCTTTTCAATAGGCCGAGTGCCCTCGAATTTTGGAGATAAAAATCTTTCATCGGCGGGAATTTGTTTTAATTGCTTTTCACTACAATAATCTTGAAAATTGGGTCAAATTTAACTTCCTGTTTTTACATCGAAACAACCATCTGTAATTTAATATTACGATCAATCGGGGAGTGTGACATTGACGCATTAATGGACACGCGGAGTGATAAATTTATATTTACGTAAAACATGAAGGTGGTAATTAGCCAACAAATCGAAGGAAAATTGAACTCTTCTTGGAACAACGTGGTAATTGACATTGCAAAGCCGTCCGTTTTAATCGGGACGTGCGAATCCGAGACGACGACTTTTTGGGCGAATGTCATTTATCCGAAGCAACAGTACGAGTACTCCGACCTTTGTAAAAATAAACGTGAAATATCGATGTCAAGCCGTGCCATTTATCGGGTATTTTCAGTAGTTCTTTCAAAAAAAAAAAAAAAAAAGCAAACAACCCCGCGCTTAAAAGAGACTTTCTCCGAAAAAAGTCCCACGTTCGAAATAAAAACCAGTGCCACGCTCGGGTTCAGCCTATCTAATTGCAGGGATAGCCACCACCTGCGCGTTCCGCGGCGGCGGCTGCAAATTTTCTTCGACGGCGACCGGGTCTGCGACCGATAAAGCCGCGCGATCAGCGGCCGGCCCTATCCCGACGGGATAATCGCCCGAAAAATCCGCGAAACCGCGGGGCGTTCGGGCCGGGTGCGAAAGCGTCGAGGTCGACGAAGCTCGGAGGAGGAGGAGGAGGAGAAGAAATACGGCGACGCGGAGGGGCCAAAGGGTTTCTTTGCCCGGCTGAAAGAGAGGGGGACGGGGGATTGAACACCACGCAACGCGAAAGAGCGTACTTACCCCGCTGATGGGGTTGGCGGGACGGGGGAAGGGGGTGGATGGGTGGGGGGGGGTTAAGCGATGGGCCAACGGCACGCGATCAGCGCGGCTCTATCCAACTTCTGGATCCCCGCTTCTCCCGAAAGCGGCAAGTTCGAAGGAGCCCGCGGGGGCTCGCCGGGGAACGGGCTCTCGCTCGAACCCGTGACTTATCGGTCGCGAATTATTCGAGGCGGCCAGACGATCGGTTGCGCCTTCTTCTTCGCCCTCTTCTCCTCCTTACTCCTCCTCCTTCCACTTCTTCTTCGTTTTACTCTCCTTCTTGGGGAGGTTCGCGCGTTTTCTCTCTCATTTTTTTCCCTTCCCATTTTCTTACCCTCGCCACGCCCGTATCCACTGTGTAAATAGGCACGCTGGCAAGTGGGTGCGCGCGATGGAGCGGCGGAGAGTGGGTCTTGTTTTTTTTTTTTTTTTTGTTTTATCGGCTGGCTATTATTAGCGCGCTGGTGCGCTACTGCCCCTCGGCCGCACCGAGCCCTCCTCGACCGCGGCCGACGGTGTCGTATCCACTTGGGCGGGCGTGAGGTCCTATATCGGGATCGCGATTGGGAATTTTCTTTTACGTTGAGATACGCGCGAGGGGCTCGGGAAGGCCGACCGCGAATTTTACGCCTTACTTCGACTTGGCGAGCAATTCACTGTTTCGATGGATTGTGTGCGGGTGTGTGTGTGTGTGTGTATCTATGTATCGTTGAAAATTGGACACTTTATTCCCGTCGTTATTCAAACGAAATTTTCGATTCCGTCGAGCGATTCAGCATTGATCGGCGCTAGCCCGGCATCGAATTCAAGTATTCTAACATTGGGAAAGTTCAACTGACGAATCAGAGCTCGTTCGGAGTATCGCTGTATGAGGCAGCCCGGGGCTCTCGATCGAATTCGCATACGAGCAATAACAGGAAGTGAATTTATAACTGAGCTCGTCTGCTTATTTGCTGCTCTCGTACTTTTTCACAGCCTCCGTTTAATCGGCTCGCGACGGCGTTACGGCGCGTATACAAAACGTATACGCGCTCGATTAATTTGATCGTTCGCGTCGAATCGAGTCGAAATGAAATAATAAGCCGAGGGGGATGGCGGATGGGAATTAAAATATCGCGACTCCTAAAATCGCATTATATCCTCTATAGACTCCGGCACGCTTACGTTGCGCTTCTCGTCAAAATTGCATCTTCTGCGGATCTAATGGAATTTTCAATGGGAAACTTTAATTATTTGGCAAGGGCAGCGGCGCAAAATTCATCACCCAACGCTGCAGCCCCGCGAAGATTTCATTGCTAAACCAAATGGAGCTCGAGAATCCAAAGAAGCTGGTATTCGGGATGATTAATTCCCACCTCCCATTTTCACCCCCCTCCCCCCATCCCAAATTCTTGAGCCTCCTGCGTATCGTACGATGATACGAGTGTAATGGTAGTCTCTGTGTACGATGGTCGGGCAACGAAAGTCGAAACAGCAAACGCACAGACTCGTACGGCGGGATAACTCTGTCGCCCCCCCCAACCCCTCAGGTCGGTCTATCACACGTAATCGAATCGACGTTACGTTATGAGCGCGCGAGCGCGCCGTAGCTTCGCCTTCCCTTGCCTGTTGTCTCTTATACGTCACTATTATAACAACGTGTATATACCTTCGTCTATATATATATATATATATACACACGAGTCGTGTACACATTGTGTCGTATGCGTATATACCATCACGTATATACCGAATGACGCCAGAGGATCGATCGTCCATATATTTATTTATATACACAGATACCCACATTCTTTTCCACCCCTCCCCCACTCTCTCTCTCTCTCTCTCTCTCTCTGTTACATGTCAATTTTGTATCGCTCAGTCGTGTATACGCGCGTATGCGCTATTTCCGCCCATGTATTCTTGCACCCCTTCGCTCCAACCTCCCTCCCCCTCCCCATATTGCTCTATTCGTCCATTTTACGCCCCTTCGTCGTCGCACGTTATATACGTCTATCGCGCGTCGATATGCAAGCGATGGACGTGAATATAATATGACCCGTTTATATGTACAGACTTCCCCCCCCCCTCCAGCGGGTCGAGCGACGTGTATTTTTAGGCGACGGAATTCCTCGGCAGAAGCGTGGGCAGGTGGACGGGAGGAGGGGAGGAGGGGCAAGTGAACGACCGTAGAAGCCCGCGTTTGTTCGTATTAATGAAAAGTATTTATAATTTAATGCTCGACGGTAGAGAGAAAGTACGAGATCGTTGTATATGTAAATACATGTATGTAATTATGTAATTATTTAAGTACGTATATGTGTATGTGTGTATGTGTGTATGTATGTAGGTATGTATGATCGATTAGAAACACACGAAAATGTATACGAATCTTTATAATCTGGATCTATTGTGCTGAAATAGCGCTATAAAAAACTGACATTGTTAACGATTGATGATCCAACTCGATCGAGTCAGTGGCAATTTTATTACCAACATTTTACTAAGCTCATCATCACGATGCCCGAGAGCGAAACATATTAAATTTATCCCGCTGTACTTTCAGTATTCTTGCAAGAAACCATGCGATACGCGCGATGAATTGGATTCAAAGATCGGGGTGAGTAACTTCTATTACTTTAAAAAACGATGACCGTAGTGTTACGGGATGTAACGGTCTCCCGTTCTGATGCTATGGCATTTGGCATTTTTCTCTAATCGAGGCGGCCACATTAACTAGAAGAATTCTTCCGGACGATAGTACCAATTGCAATTAAAAAAGTGACAAATCCATCACTCGCATCTGACTCGCTCTGGTCTTCCTTGTCCAGTTTAATATTCCGAACTCTCGTTTACATAGCGAGTACAACTCTAAACGCCAAGGATTTCTCAAAACAGCTCTTTTTATCGCGTTCGTCCTGCCCGATCGATGTCGATCGACCGCGTAAGCACGGACATCATTTTCACGGAATCGGATCGCCGGCGAAGGAGGACAATTTCGGGTCGAAAGAAAAAAAAAGCTCACTCCGACGATCTCGGGCCTATAAATACACCGGGACACAGCCCAGCCTGCCACCCCGCGAACGATCCCGAGTCCGCGTAAAATACCATCCGGACCGCTGGCCTGGCCGATCGAAGCCCCCCCCCCCCACCCACCCCCACCCGGCCGTTCGCCTGGGTATAAGAAGAAACCGCGAGGGCGAGCGTGGCCGAGCTGCCCGGAAAAATGAGAAAGCCCGGCCCGCGATATCGGGGCTTCATGGGCCATTAGCTTCGTCGGCGGCGCGGAGGCGGAGGGTTGAGCGGGGGCTGGGGGGGGGGCGATTATTTCGCGGCCGGGACGAAGGACAATACCTTGACAATACTGACCGGAGCGCGTCTCTGCCCCACGTCCCCCTCGGGTCCTCAAAGCGGACGCGCGGCGGAGTTTTTGTCCCGGCGTTATAACGAAAACTCCTCTTGCCCCCGTCTCCGCGGCTCTTTTCACGGCGCCCATCTCACCCCCACCCCCCCTTCCGCTCCCCGGCCACGGCGCGTCCTCGTCACCGACTGCGTCAGCCGTACGCTTTTGCGGCGCGGACCGCGAATCCAGGTTGAAATTGATATTGCGTAATTATCTCGGCTCTTTTGCTCGACTTCACTGCCGCGGGGAGAGAGAGAGAGAGAGAGAGAGAGTCGCGCGCGTACACGTACGTGGCACGTACTCTTTCTCGCTCTCGCTCTATCTCTCGATTCCCCCCGCCCCTCCCACCTCTTCACGGCGCTCATTCTCGCTTTTTTCTTGTCGCCGAGCGGAATCTCGCTGCGCGACAAGTCGGAATTAATGTACAGGCCGTGGTTGTTCGGCGGGATTGTGGGGGGGAGGGGGAGGGAGTTGGATTACTAGGTAAAAGATCTTTCGCCCTCGTTCCCCACCGAGGCTCGTATTGTTGTAGCTGCGAAGGGGTCGGCCATTGTTTGGCTGATATAACGAATGCTTCAACGAGAATTCGTGCGTGCGGTGAACTTTTTTTTTCTTTCTTTTTTTTTAAACGTTTTGCTCGACTTTGTACGAATGGACTGGAAATCGGTCGACTTTTCCATTTTTATCAGCAATACTTGGCTTCGCGAGAATTCGATATAGATGAAATTGAATCAAGATTTAATCATAATAAATACTTAAAATATTTTTCTAATGTTCAACATTATTGAAAGAAAGAGAATTAAATATCAATGCTGGAGAATGATCTTTGAAATTACTCTTTAAGTTTTTTTTAAGTTTCTGCATTTTGAGAGTCAACAAATTCGATCAGAAGGTAACAAATAAAGTAACAAATTTTTTTTAGATAAATAATATTTTTTGTTTAATAATTCTGTTCTTGAAGCAAATAATCTCCATTTAAATATACATATGTGTGCATGTGTGTGTGACTAGGCTAATACACGCGGCATAAAATCTTGATTTTACGGTTTCAAAAGTATATCCAAAATATTCGGCAGTTCTCGACCAAATTCGATAAATTCCCAGTACGATCTGAAATTTCTTGCGACAGAAAATCCGCATCGCGCTGTCCGCGCAAAATCTTCCCTTAAATTTTTGTCTCTCCACGCCCAATAGGACATCCACGCGCGGAAAATACGCGCAGATTACGGAATAACGATGCCCGCATGGAGAAGAGGAAGAAGAAGAAGAAGAAACAGCGCGCACCCCCCCCCCCCCCCGAACGCCGCGCCGTCAAGGGTGCGCGAGCCCGGTCGTTATTACAGACGCGCGACTCGCGCACGACTCCGTGAGCGTCCCGTAATAGGCAACGTAACGCGTGGCTGTACAAAGACGCGCCGGATAGAGAAGGAGAGAGAGAGAGAGAGAGCGTTTATGCCCTCTCACCATCCCTCTATCGCCGCTTTTTATGCCTCCCGGGTGAGAGGGCGATCATCCGAGCGAGCCGCGAACTAACAAGGTCCCCGAGGGCAGTTTACGCCCGAGGTCTCGCGGTAAAACCTCGCAACCGCGGACTGAGAGTGAGAACTCGCGCCTTCGTAAGTAAGTAAGAGGGAGAGAGAGAGAGAGAGAGAGAGAGAGAGAGAGAGAGAGAGAGAGTCCGAACTATATTCGCCCGAATCTCATGGTCAAGAAGGGTTGGCGCGTGTTGGGGCTCCTTCTTGTTCCTCGTCACGCCCGTCTCGCCCCTCACTCGGCGCGCTGCACGAAAATCCGTTTGGAGCCGCCGCGCCGTCTCGTGCGGATGACGCCCGGCTGGTCGACTCCGAGTTACGCTCCTGTGTGCGCGGCATTTCGCCCAGACCTCAATTTCTGGAGACTTTTGCGATATATATAATGTATATAATGTATACACAGGGTCTTTGAGATAAATCAATGTAAATTTGAACTCCATTTGAGAGCTAGACAAACAAAGAAATTCAGGAAATTTACAATTGAAAGATGTCAGATACGATAAATCAGAAAGAAAGAAGATATTTACATGTCATATCGAAGGGCACAAGTAATATTTTAATTATGCTATTCTTTTAAATTTTTTATTAGCTTCAAAAAAATTCTTGGTAATTATTTTCGTAGGCTTGTACAAAAATACAATACATATTGAAACCGTTTATATCGATATGTAATGGTTAACAATTAGGTTGGGACATGAAGTATATAAATAGATTCGAGGCGGTGTCTATTCGTGATGAGAGATGATCCAACTTCCGAGTCTACGCCCAAGTCATAGGGCGCAATAAAAGGCCAGATGGTTAAGATCTGTCGTCGAAGATTCTCCAATTTTCATTTTACTATAATTTCAAACTATAGTCCGAAACTGAGCAGTTCATAATTCCTTCTATAATTTTATGTTAGTGTATTTCTAAAATATGGGGAACAACCAATTTTCGACGCTACACTTGTGCTCGATTTATCAAAAAAAGTATTTTTTTTATTCTGTTGAATATTTTTTTTTTATAGACCTCGCCATATTTAGGAGTCAATTCATTATTCACCCGACTTAATAATGAATTATCCAAAACTCTTTGTTTTTTTTTTAATTACCCGTCCAACGAAATTGAATTAAAAAGTTCAAAATTTTATTACATGAATTCGAATAGCTTGAAATCCTCTTCTACAGTCTTAAAAGGACTATGCCATTAATAATAAAAAAATTACTTATTTATTAAGAAAAAATGAAAATAACGCTATTTTGTTTCCTTCCAATTTTTACGTGCTCGCTGTCCAAGAGACTTAGCCTCGTTTATGAAAAGCGAGGCTAAGTTCGGCCCACAATATACTTTAACCTAATCCCGTAGCTTGACAATAATACAATAATACAGCAACAGAATTGGTAAACTCCAATAATTCGTCTCGACCTTTGCTCATCGAACGACTCTTCTCTTTACACAATTGCTAACCAACTGGCAAGTAAGTTTAACGGCTGTGTACGGGATTCCACCACCCCCCCCTCCACACACACACACATAGACACGGAATTCCTCAGAGCCGCGCAACTTTGATCGGTCCCCAGCGTGTCGGAGCCTTGGTCGCAGCGCCGCCCTACCGCCGCAGTCCCCCTCTTTTTGCCGAGTGCGCTCGCGCGCGCGCCATCTCCGCTATGAGAAATGAGGGGCATAGATCCTGGCGAGCCCCGAGTAGACGAGCCGGCCCCGTTAGCCCATTTGTATCACGACTTATGTACTTTAACGCCACTCGACTGTCAACGTCACACGGCCGCCAGCCACCGCAGCCCCCATCACCCCCCCACCCGCTCGACCACCCCCCCGGAGTGCGCGTAGCAGGTACCCAGCGATAAATCTCGCGTCGCCGCCGCGCTGTCCGCTATATTGACTCGCTCGCAGACGTAGCTCCCTTACAAATAGATGGGGACACGAGGGGGGGTGGGGGGAGAGGGGCCGCCTATTACTTTGTCCGTGGGACCATTGTCTCGGCGTTCCTGGAGGCGGACGTGTTGATTTTTCGCGCGTCTACGGATCGAACTACGTGTCGTTTGCTGCCTGGCTCGATCATTATCGTTGCGGCGATGTTCGTCGTGCAGGTTCGAACGAATGCATTTGGCATGGCAGCGTGGCGCGAGCCAGTCGACTAAATTAACGAATATTTTCCTCGGTCTTGCGGTCGTGTAATAACGTAGTTTGACCGTTAGAATAATGCAGAATAATAGCTTTCTACGGTGTATGTGGCGGCATGCTGAGTAGGGCAGCAATTGAAAAGCCCGCCCGAACAGGTAGCATTTGAGGGTTCAATGGAAAAAAGCAGCAGGGCAGCGGCGAATTCAAAGAGGTACTGTGCCTCGCCGATAATGCTACTAGTTGCCCAAATTTAACTTGGCAGCTTTGGCTGTAAATATTCTAGGAATTTTCTAGGCAGAGTGAGAAAAACCTTTATACTACGCGTTACTCGTATATCGTTCGTGAAATAACTATTCTTATCGCTGGGTATATTTTTAGAATATTCGCGCTCGTCAGTAATAAAAAAAAAAAAAACTGGAATCCGTGATGGGAGTCCAGGTGTAAAAAATAAGAAGTCACTGAGACGGCACTACCCCGCGACCAGGTATAGTCGGATGATTTCCACGATAATACCCGACGTCCAGCTGTACTCGCCGTTTCCTACCCCTGGCTCGAGTTTGTTATTAATTACGAGTATTAGTCTTAAAAGTGTAACCAGCTATAAGCACTGATAAACGATAAACGAGTAATCTGCAGTAATGAGTTTTTCGCTCTTTGAATGAAATCCCCCAAATATTGAGTCAGTGCCGCCAACCTAAATTTAAATTAAAAAAAAAACAAACTGCGTACGACTTACTAACTTCTTTAGCCGACGATCTTTTAAAATACAACCTTACCGCTCGAGAGCGATCATTTGTTCTCGATACAAGAAACTAACAGCAACGCATTCACGGGGGAAAGTATAATATTATTCCAAAGTAAGAAATGTTTCTTTATATTTGCATTGTGGAAACTAACTTGTCGCTACCCATTCTCATCATGTCAATCAGGAATAACTAATAATTGTTAATTAAGCTCATATGAGTGTATATATATATATATAATGCATATCGAAGAAGAAAAGTCCTTTTACTTTCCAATTACCGATCACTTATGTAAAATTACATGTCTATCGAATGTGCGAGGAGAACTATTTGAACTAGGAGAACTACTAGACGCGGAATTAACTACGCGCTGCGAATAGATTCGATGAAATACTTTTCTTCACAGTACATATCCGAGCTCGAGTTTTCTTCATAAAACTGTCAGTTTTCTCGCGAATGTCCATACTTCGTAATTCAACCTGCCGTCCAGCTTGGCGACAAACATTAGGCGAAATAGGGGGGGATATCGTAGAAGCAGTATAGTATAACAATACGTATCCTGAATGCTGTTGGATTCGACATCGGAATTACCACTGTAGACTTTTCTGCTGTGTGACACTTTTGGGGAAATTATTTTATCATTGAAACAGCAATTTATTAATTTGTCCTTGGAATTACGTGTCATATCATGCTTCGCAACGAGCAACATCACAATTTCACTGATTGCCATATTACAAAATCAGATATTGGAAAATGTCCGTTCCTTCTACAAAAAAAAAGCAAATTATACAGCTCGATATAAAAAAAAATTATTGCAAAAAGCGTCACTTAAATAAGTAAAAGTGACGAAACGCTAACTTCCAATTCCACCGACAGGGGCATTATGAATAATCGTCTTTTATCGCCCACCGATCCAGCCGTGGCTGCTGCACTAATTACAATTTCATTCTACACAGACGCGCCAGCTGATTATTTCGACAATAGGCTTTTGATTAGCGGCCGCGCCAGCGATCCAAAAAAAGAAAAATGTTCGAAATTGGAATTTTGGCTTTGTGACGCGCGACGAGGGGAGAGCAAAAAAAGAGAGAGAGAGAGAGAGAGCGAGAGCGCATATTATTAAATTATTTGGATCGTACGCCATTGGCTTTTGATCGTTTTCAAAACCGACGAAATCACGAGTTACGCCGCGGCACGACGAGTCGACCGGTACGGCCAAATTGAAAATACAATGCATTTGCATCTCATGAGCGTGTACGTGTACTTTGTCAAAGCCAATGACTCGTTGGGGCGGTGGGGGCGGGGGGTCGCGTGGCCGATCATCAAAAATTAAAGGCAATAAATACGCGTCATTCCGGCCGAATTTAATAACGGAGGGATGGCGATACGAATAGATAGATGCAGTGGAGAAAGAGAGAGAGAGAGAGAGAGAGAGAGAGAGAGAGGCGAGGGAGAGGGAACGATCGCTCGAGTCAAAAATCAGTCGAGTGCGCGCGAGCTAAGTCTGCGCAATTAAATCGATATTATTTTCCAATTTTGGTTGTATTGACCGTCGTAAGGCTTGGAACCGAGGGGGGGGGGTGGGCGAGGGGTCGTCAGGGCAGCGGGTCGCCCCGTACAGCTCGGTGCGGGATTACGAACGGGACGCAGGCTTTCGGCGGGCGAGGGACGCATCTCGGGCTCGCCGGCTCGCTTCGATCGATCGGAGACACGCGCGTTCGCGTCGGGTTGGTCGGGAACAGCGACAGATTCGAAAGATCTTTTTTTCTCGGTCGTTGTCTTGCGAAGGAACCTATTATATCTATATCTATATATATATATATATATATATATATATATATATATATATATATATATATATATAAATAAGAAGAAACAACTTGTATTTTTTTCAGAAACATGTCGAATTCATTGTAATACAAACCCCTTTTTCATGGTACTGTAAATAACATTTACTAGACGTGAATGAGGTGTACATACAATGTCTAGAAACTATAAGTGGTAATGAATTTCAAGTATTACAAGTAAAATGTGAGTCGCTGGCTGTCATTTAAAAGATTGTTATATATTAATAATATTGCATAAATGTCGTTATTCTTATCCTTATACTTATAGATTATATAAATGAGCAGATTATGCAATATGATGTTTTTGACTGTGTAGCACTGACTATAGAAATACAGTAAATATAAGTATATTATAATACCATGTAAATTTAATGAAAACGTTTTATTAACCAATCAGAATAGTATTTTAAATAAATTTGATAATTTTAATAAGATTTTTATCATTTTAGTTCAAACTATTCGTGTTAAATTGTTCGCTTAAACTATTTCTTGGTTGCTGCACTTGGGGAAAAAGCCAGGATTCATAGTCAAGTACTTTTAACTTACAAAAATTCGTTTTATGATTTGATTGCTTTTCATGTAAACATAATATATAGATGTGCTTTTCTAATATCTAAGATCATCGTAAATGATCTTCAATTCTAGCCTCGTGTTTTCCTGAGCTTTATACGACACAGGACTGTTCGAGATCGAATGAAATTCATTTTCTAAATTATTATTTTCAAAAATACAGGGATTTATCATCACACCACACATTTACAGTACAACGTAAAATAAGCATTGTAAATGTATTATATATCTTGTATGTAGAGCTTATTTGTTCTAAAATAAATAGGCATTATTTTCTATAATTTGAGGGGCAGAAGACGTATACTTATTTCATTTCTAGTTTGATAATACGATTCGATTTGTCAGTTGACTAATGAATTGAGGAAATACGGTGCTTTTTCGGACTTCGTTTAAATGATTAACATTCACGTAATTATCATATCATTCTTTCTATGTCGCTTTTTTTTACCATTACGATGGTTGTATTAATCTGTTTTACTTTATGACGATCGCGTCCGGCGAGACTTTTGTACATTTTCAAGATGCATAACTAAAGCGAAGCCTCGCGACGTCATTCCCGCTTTGTCGGGACGGACAGCGTATCGACCGTATCGCTCGGGCCACGTGCGAAAAGTTACCTTGTGTTTCTGACAACAAAAAAAGGGGGGGGGGAGGCCATCGACGACAATCGAATTGGCGCGCGCCCGTCGCGCAATTTACGGCTCGAGAAACTACGGGCTAAATAGTACAAATGAATGTCGAAGTTAACCCGTTTAGCCGAAAAACCGTGTAGACAGTGCCGAGCCCATCTGGCGGTTGGGGCGAGGGGGAGAAGGTATGGTGCTCCAGCCGCGAAGGAAGGCACATCTTCGCTTAAATCGACCTCGGCCCCTCGCCCCGCCCCGCCGGGTCCGAGTCGAGTAAACAGCGGCAGCGATCCGGGACCCATCCCGCTCCGAACCGTCCTCGCCTATATGGCCAGATTAGCGCGTTATCATCGTCGATGCCGGGGCTGTGCGAGGGGGGGCGGGCGGGTGGGTGGGTTGGGGAGAAGCCACGCGAGGCAGTCGTCCCTTGTATATAAGGCTTGGCCGAACCGCAGCCGCCTCTTCGCCGTCGGGCACCCTCTGTCTCTCTCGCTCTCTCTCTCTCTCTCTTTCTGGACTCCTCCCTCCTACTCCTAACCCTCCGTCGACGTATCTGCTCGGATACACTCGCGCTCCTGACCTGGGCGCAGGAGCAACGGGGCCGCTCCTGCTTCTAATTAATTTACAACGATCAAAGGGTGCGTTAGGGAGGGGGGGGGCAGGGTTGGAGGTGGGGAGGGTGCGAGGGCTGTGCACGGAATAGTTTAGATAGGAAGACGAACGGCGACCGGCGCCTCTTTACGTTCGCCTAACCGCGCCGCTTTCTACGCGTAAAATTGAATTTTTACAGGATGCATCGCCGTCGATGTTTGTTTACGCATCGCTCGAGAATACCGCTCGCCGTTGTTTATCTCGCTCGACGAATGGCTGCAAAACGTGTCGATTCGCGTGCGTGCGATGAAATGCAGTAAAATCGGCGTCATAGTTGCAATAATTGTCGCGCCATTGATTACCGGAGGACAATTTTTCCACGACACGCTCAAGACTCGTCACGAGGATAAACTTCGTGGGCTTTTGCCGAGAATTTCAGGCGCGACGTCTTGGGAATAAATATTGCTCAATAGCGCTCAATTCGAGGACAGAGCTGGACGACGCAACCAATTGTAATTGCCGCACGCTTGTACGACAAAATCAAAAAAAAAAAAAAATAAATAAATAAATAACAAAGAGCAGACACTGAGGTCGTTACGCCGACAAGCTGTCGTTCAATTTCATCTACCAGGCAGTCGTCCGTCAACTTCCTAATTCTAAAATCGGACAATGCCGCGCATCCTCGCTCAGCGATTGCTCAACCGCATCCGCGGGCAAAAATAAATACGCGACCGCTCGACGGCCCAATTTCTCGCCTCGGTTGAACGGGTCCCCCGTCAATTCGGCCGCGACCTCGTTATCGATAAGGCGATGACGAACAGGCGGTTCGTTCACTCGACCTTATTGAAAGCGTATCGCACCGTCGCGGGTAGACGCGCACTCGCGCACGGGTTGTATCGATCATTGCTGGTTCATCCTACGTACGAGCGCCGAGAGGAAATAATGTATACCGGCCGCTCTTCGAGGACACTCAACGTCGCTAACGAAGCGAGCGGCCCGGTTTCGAAATTGGTAAACAATGTGCGCGTATTCGCATTGGTTAGCACTGGCGTCCGATGGATATTTTGCCGCGCGAACGCGAGAAGTCGCGAGGTTCTTACGAGGCCTCGTAAATAAAAAAAAAAACTGACGGGCTACGCCGACGACTTTTCGTCGGCCCGCCGCCCCGTGCGATCGTTCGTTCGTTCGTTCGTTTCTTTATCGTCCAACCGGTACCAAGCAGCCGAACATAACGAAAGCAAACGCTTCGCCCTCCCCCTCTCACTCGTACCCTTGTCCGTGATTAATATAGGACCGGGACGCGATGACGATCGATTCCTGTTTTTTTTTTTTTTCTCTCTCTTCTTTTTGGCGCGAGGCGATTGCGCATTTGCCGCTCCGAGCCGCCGCAATTGACCCGACGACGATAATTGCTTAACAAACAATTACTCGGAATGGAAATATCGTCGCCGCGGCGAGAATTCATCCGGTGGACGCCGCGTTGTCGCCCGATACTCGTCCATGAATTATGCTTCATTCCTTCGTTCGTAATTCGGATCAGTCGTCTCGGTGCAACGGTAGAATTACTCTGGTAAAGTCCAGCGAACACGCGCTGTTTCTTCATTTTTAGATCAAAATTCATCATCGATTTTTCGATTATTCAAAGTATTTTGAAGATCGATATCATGGCCAAAAGAAAGGAATTCCGGAGCTAGTATTCGTCTTAGCCGTTTTTTTTTCTTCCTCTAAATTGGAAAATAACGATCTCGACGATAGTTCACCGTAATAAAAATTTACCTGCAATCCAGTGAACTGATACGTTGTGACCCAAAGCGAGAGGTGGTCGGAGTTGTGCTAAGAACGTAAAATGATTTTCATTACCATTGCTGTGGTCGTATTCGAAGCGTCAAAGAAATACGACGAGGGTTCAATTTGAAGGCCGAAACGTGACAGAGGAAACAATTAGATATTATCACTTACTCCACTTCGATTGTTGAAAAGTAGCTGTTCTGTATGTGAGAGGTTATAAATAAATTATAGACGTTTCAGATGCGGCTTGCGCTCGTTGAAAATTTCGAAATTAAGAGTAGTTCTGTTGTCGAATTGGGATGTTATCTGAAATAGTTGTTCATTTTCGGCTGCAAGATCAGTAAACTTCTTTATTTTTGACAGATGATCGTGATATATTTTAATTTCTTGCATTAAAACATATGATTATTAAACTTTGAATCCTCAATTATGGAACATTTGATAATAACTTTTTAACGTAATTTTTTTTGGTTTTATAACAGATATAAAAAAATATATATATATCTAGAACAACTTTGTTTTCTTCATTTTTAACGTTATTTAATATATTTTGATCAAGTTTTTGTCTGTCAAACGACTATGCCGGCATTAACAAACAATTACACTCCAGGAGTCATCAAAAGATTTCCTTAAATTTTACTTTCAAAGTCTTTGGAGTTTCTCTAAAGGCAAATTATTTTAATTGAATTTTGAGATTTGCGTTTGCCAAAGGCTTTGCCTTCACGATCCAAACAAAATTTTAATTAACACTATAAAAATTTTAACACTACGTCTATGATAATGGATAATTTTATTATTACAGACTCAAACTTAAAATTTTTCGTATAACAAAAGTGCGTAAGTATGAATTGTTTTTATTGTATTGTATCAATAGACTTTCATTTTTCGTTTAACATAAATCGCAATTATTTATCAAATTCTAAGCTAGAAATCGATCAAAGCATTCTATACTTGTATAATAAATTTATACGGAAAACAATGCCTTTTTTTATAGTACTTCAAACAATACATTTTTGGCTGAGATAACGTTTCGTCTCACGTAATACACAGGTCGAAGCGCAAAGCTCTCTACGCGAGCAGACTAGTCTCGGCCGAACGTCGCAGGCCCCCCTCGCCCCGCAGCGGAATCAGGCCTGAGCCCACGGCGCGACGTCGCGAACGTCGCGAGCGCATGACCGCACGAAACGCTTATACGCGAGTCGGCCGATAAATCGCGCGAGCCCCGCGTATTGCGGCTGCGAGCGCGCGCGTCCCCCGACCCCCCCCCCAAAAAAAAAACCCTCGCCATCCTCGCCGGTGCTCGGCCAATAAACCACCGCTCGCGCTGGGCCAATAAACTTTGCGCTTCGGCGCGAGGGACGTGCCGGGTCGGCCTGTAATTTCGAAAAATCGCGAAACTCTTTCATAAATCGCGCTTCGCATCCCGCGCGTATGAATAGAGATGCCTGGCAGCTATTTTCGCTCGCTTCCCCCCGCCCCCACGCCGCGCCGGCACAGGGGGGCCAAGATGGCTCTCTCGCTCTCTCGGTATATATGTGCGCGGTACTTAGCGATCGGTTTAATACGAACTCAAGACGGTCGTTGAAAGAGAGCTCCTTCCCGTACATATAGATATATGTACATATGGCTATACGAGGAGAGAGAGAGAGAGAGAGAGAGTGAGAGAGTTGGTCAGAGAGGCGGGCTTCGTAGGAATCCCATATAGATTGTCCCGAGCGAGAGGGAGCGATGGCGTCGGGGGGGGGGGTGGGGGTGGGGTAGGGGGTTAACAATCAGCCGTAAATTATGGCCTCAATATCCATTGTGTACCCGTGGCTAGGCGGCTGTACGAACCGAACACGCCCGTCCCTCCCCCTCCCCCCGCCGCGCCAAAGTCTCGGGCCAAGAATACTCACACCACTCGCGTAGGCACACAGAGCCGCGCGCCCCAAGCCCCCGATCTGCCGGGGAGAGGGCGAGGCCCCGAGACTGAGAGCCAAGAGATATGTATATTAATGGGGCAATCTTACATAGTTTTGTTTACCTTGCCATTCTCGTGCTCGGGCACCACCACCGGGGCTGCGTATACAATTGCTATATCCCCGGCTAACGGCGCCGCAGAGTTTCTCCTTCGACAACCCCTTTTACGCGTGTATACGTAGATATATATATATATATATATATATATATATATATATATATATATTTATATACGGGCCGGGGAGCGAGTTCGCAGACGCGCCTAAGCGTGCTCCCCCCTCCCCCTGCGAGGTGCGGGCGGAGAGAGCGGGGGCAGGGAGAGGACCCCCCCCCAGCCCTGCCCCCGCGTCGATACGGGGCATCTGTCGCGGTGGCCGAGCGTTTTCGAAAAGTGATGCGAGTGATGCCCAGGCCCGAACCGAACGAAGCGCCGCTTGACGGGGCGGGGGGGGGGAGAGTAGCCGTCCGTCGTCGCCGCGGCGTATTATCGATCGACCCACTGGACGACGCTCTGATCCGGTCGAGCGAGACGAACTGCTCCCGTTCGTATTTTTTCATTCGTACTTCTCGTTGTTCCGGTAATCTCGGGTAGTCTGAATATATTTGCCGGTGCTTCGACGCGTACCGACGACAGTCTCGATCGTCAAGGCCTGCTAGAAGGCAGTGTCGCCTAAAAGTCATGCCGTAAATTACGTAGCGAAACTTATTTGGCCGAATTGCAAAATTGACCGATTGACAACTGTCTGAAACATCCTGCGAGCTGTGCGTCTGTATCCGTCGGTCAATTAAGCCGAATTCTTTTACGCAACGTTGATTTTTCACGTCGATATTTGAAACGTTGCCAAATGTACATCTGAAGCACCAATTCGCATCCTCGTTATGCTCAGTTTCTCCAAGATATTCATTTTTGTTCACAGACATCCTTTTACAGATTCTTAAAAGTTACTCCAATACATTTGGAAAGGTAGATTTACTTTAGCATTGGATTTTTATACTTGTATCAAACGATGATTTTTGTTTATCGATTAGCTTATCGACTTGTAATGTAATACCGTTTGCATTTATTTAAAATCGTTAAAAAGTAGATAATAATATTAGTGGAAGACCGTTGATATAAAATCAGTATAAAATCGAGGATCCGACGAATGTATAAATCGAGTTACGAACGCATAAACAGACGAGCCTTAGGAAGTGGAATCAAGCAATGGGGTTAAAGGAGCGCCAAGAGAATTCAGTACAAACAAACGGTGTTCATTGATACAAAGATAAGACTGCGCAAGTAACTGTACGCGAATGTATAAATCCGCGGGGTGTATAAGCAATATTGTTAGCAAAGGATTCATATTCGCATCTGACGTTACGAGCGCCTAATCGTCCCTTTACGCGGTCGTATTTTTCTTTCTTCTTTCGCAATAAATTGGACATCGTTCGATTTTTCATTAATTTCACGATCGACATCCGATAATTCCATACTCTCAGCATTATCAAACTCAAACGCATGAATCATCAACGATCGTCAACGAGCCGTCCTTTGTCCAAGGTGCGCCATAAAAATTTGGCTCTATCGAGGGCGGTGGGGGGAGGGGGGGGGTAAAAAACAGCCCCCCTCCCCCATCATTACGCGGGCTTGCCCGGCAATTCGCGAAACGAACCCATCGTGCACGAGCGGAACCCGATTGGCTCGATTGGCATTCTATTGCATTAGCATTTCTTGTCGCGCGAGCGCACACGAAGGATTAAAAGACGGGCTAGGGGCGAGGGGGGAGGGCTGGGGCAGACGTTGACGCTGCCGGCGTATCGAGGCGACCCGGACCGTGTACTGTTATCCCGCCGGCCAATCTCATTTGCTGGATGTTCAGGTCGCGCGCGATGGGAAACGAGAGAGTGGGCAGGGGTTGGGGGGAGGGGGCTGGGGAGTCGGACAACAAAACGTCCCGTAGAGCCAGGCTCGGCAAAGGCGGGCGGCGGTCGGGGCCGCTCTCGTGGAGGTACATTAACTCCGTACTTTGTGCTCGCTCGCGTCACCTCACCCGCCCATCCCTCCATCCGCCCTCCCCACGCGTCTCGCTTCGATTAAAATTGCAATCGTAACGGCAATTATCTTATTTCCCGAGAGCCGATGCTCTCAGCCCTCCCCCCCTCCTCTGCCGCAGCCCCGCCTTCTTTTGTACGTTTCGATTTCGCGACATGCGGGCTCGACGGCGGTGGTTGGGCGGGGGGGGGCGGGGGGGCAGGAGGAAATGCGCGGAAAACGCTCGGGTAGTCGAGACTGTGGGGGGGGGGGGTAAATTAAGCGCTGGCCCCGAGTTGAAAGCCGAACGCAATTAAATACGTACGTACGTCGGATGTCAGCGGCCGGTACTTTATGGACATTTTTCGTCTTTATTCTCGGCTTCTCCCCCCCACCCGTCTCTTTTAGCTCTTCGCTACTTGATCGTTTATAAGCTTTTACCAGGATTATTGATAATTTAGGCAGTTCTTAACTCCAATGAAGTTACCAATCGCATGAATGTTTCAAGGCTCGGAAAAAAGCCAACGCGACCTCCTTCATCGGGTGAAATCGCGATTTTCCCCATAGCTGCACGTCCCCCTTTCCATCTGGGGTCCCACCACGGGGATCAATTAAATCGAGCTTGAAAGTCGTTTTTGCCCCCGTAAATAATTCGATGCTATGGGATTCGCTGGAGTTTTAGGAATTTTTCGACTGTTTTCCCCGTGAAATGGTCCGACCGCCGCTTCGCGATATTAGGACGCGAATTAGGAGCGCGAGCAAAGCAAAGGTTCTATAAATAAGTTCGGGTGAATATTATCATTATTATTATTGTTATTATTATTATTTTTGTACATTTTGCCTCGTTCTGTTAATTATTCAACGTTACCTAGGTAACAGTTTTCGGACAACGATTTTAGACGCGGTACTTGATACTGCTTGATATTTATACAAGCGTTGACTTGAGAAATAATTGAGCTCATCGACCGAAGTCAAATAATGACGGACTAATGCTCATCGAGCTGTTCACGTTTCATTCTTCAAATTTTCTTTTCGACGATGGTTTTTTCTTCTATTCCCCGAGTGGATATTTCTTATTCGCCATGAGTCTAATGTAATAAATTTTATTTTTATGATTGATTGCGATTTCTGTACTTGTACATCACCCCCCTCGAATGTCCGGTCTCGTTACACTAAGATACTTTAACAGGCTCAATAATTCCGAGCATTCGCGAGATAGGTCTAGCATTTGCTTACACTCAGATACAATTGCTAATAAAAATTACAATACTCCTCATAATTATTTATAATTATATCATAAACGGTAAAATTGTACCAAATTACGATAGTTTCTTATAAATATTGCTTAATTAGTCGTAAATTTTAAACTTGTCGCTCGAAATATTTTCTAGAATATATTTATTGATTTACTCATTTTACTTGACCAACTACCATTTCTATCCTACTGTCGTGAAAAATTGAACATAATTTATCGCAAAAGCATCGATAATCGTTGTAAAGTCAATGATAAACAACTTTAAACAATTACCGTGACGAGTATAAGTGAATATGATAGAATGAGGCCTCAAATCAAAGGAAATGAGCAAATTTAATAAATAAAGTTTATGTGTGATCTTACTCTAATAGAAATAAAATCACCTATAGACAGTGAATATAAACGTCAGAACTAGTCTATTTTCAATAGGTACGCGAGTCATATTATCAAAATATATAGTAATATCATCAATTAAAAGAGCCAATATAATCTTGATATAATGAACGGCGCACTCTTATTTCTAGGCTTTTTAATTTCAAACATAAAATGTTATATGTAAATGTGTTTAAATCGTCAAATCGTCTGAAATCCCACGGTAATAAAGACCAAGCGTCGACGTAGCCCAGGCAGGTGTACACCAGCCGAGAATAGTTTATGCACGCTATACCCCGTACATCGGACAGTTTCGTATAGGCCGACAATCGCAATCCCATCGGTTCGTAAATCTTCGCCGCCCGCGCATCCGATCAAACTCCCGCGACGGGCGACCACCGGCATTGGGACGTTTCGCCATCGCGTTCCGTCGGCCGGCGATTTTCACCTGCCAATAACGGCGCGCGAAAGCTTATCGGAGAAATCTCCGAAGGGGCGCGCGCGCGCGCGCGTTGCGCTCGCAACCCCCCCCCCTCCTCCTAGATCCCGGGAAGCACAGCGGCGATGAGGGACGATGATTCGCAACTAACCCTCTGTCGGTGGGTCGGGGTGGTGGGGGGGGGCGGTGAATTCACTGTCATTCATCACGCGACGAACGAGCACAACGCGCGCGTCGTCCGCAGTCGAGCGATGCGCACATACCGACCCTTCCCGCCCCCCCCCTCCCGACCCGCGATCGCGTTCGCGAGCGAGATAAAGGCCGGCGCCCTTCGCCAGGCGCGCGCGTTTCATGGCGCTCGGCAATAAAACGCACGGAGCGCGCTGTTTCACCCTGCCGCTGATTTCCCACCCCCCTCTCCGCCCCCGCCGCCGTTGACGAGGAGAGATCTCCGCGATAGCGGCGCGGCTTCTGTCTTCTTGGGAATTTTTCCCGGACCCCCTCCCGAGACGTACACGGCCTAGATCGGGCGGGTGAAACGGGGTCAGCGGATCGGTTGCCGGCTGTGCGGAGCCGATACAGAAGGAGAACCCGATGAGCCGGATTATCGAGGCGCGGCGGTCGAGACGCGGGCCGACGCGTCAAAGAGAAGGAAGGACAATGGATTTGCGTTTGAGAAATTTGTCTTTCCGCTCGTTTTTGAGGAGGCAAAGCCACGGTTATTAGACGAGCCGTGAGCGATTTTGAATGAAAAGGCTCTTTTATTAGACGAATGGTTCTTTAAGCATATATATATATATTATGATAGAATTGCCTCTAAGATGCAATTTGCTGCGGTTGAATGCGCTGCGTGTATGGTAATTATTGTGAAGATCATTAGAATATCAGAATAGCTATATAGTGTCGGTCGATTATAATGCAAAGTTATAAAAACAATATGATTATTCCATTGATCATGCATGGGATTTGATTGCAATTTTTATTTAAGACCAACGCGTGAAGAAGATCGATCGTCGTTCTCGACTTAAGCTGTTTCCGAAGCTACTTTTCCGTACATTTTCAATCGATCCCGACGACTGAATCTTCGAAAACTCGTCCAGTTATCGAGGCTGAAAATCCGATTTGGTTGCGTCCGTGGAATTGCGTGTCTCGTTTCGTAATCGGAGTTAATGCAATACTTGACTTGATTAAATCTTTGTCACTTTTAAATCCGATACAGCGATGAAAGCGAACAGGGAGGAACGAGTCGGTTCGAGTCGCGATAATATCGAACTTATCGAGACAGATAAATTTGTTACACGTTTAATTTTCGACGCATAAATGTTGGTTAAACATCCAAGAATAAAGTTTGTGTGTTAGACAAGAGCCGTATCTTGATCGCGAATCTAACGCTTGACAATCCAATTTCGTATTCGCGTTCATTACCTTCCCTTTGGAAAAAAAAAAATATCAAACAAACAATCTAAAACTCTCAGCCGCGGTTGAATTTTTTCGAACGGGGCAAAATTTCGCGCTTACAAGAACGAACCCGTACCCCGCGTCGCGGGGCCGAGGACTCGCCGAATCGCGAGGCTGGGCCACGAGAGGTAATCGATATCGCGCCCTTGCTCTCGCGTTATCGCGGACGCCGTCTCAGGAAGCGTCAAGTCTCGGTATCTTACGCAGTCGTTGACGTATTCCACTTGTCGAATATCAATGGTCATAGGCGAGCAGACGATGCCGAGATCGCTCGCGAATCGATCTTTCGCGACATCGACTCGTGATTTATTTGGACGGGTCGGTTGGAAAAGCCGAAGGGGGCGCTAGAGGTCTGACTCACGCCGTTAACACCCACGAGCCCACATGGCCGATGCTACGTTTAACGAATCCCATTCGTTGGCACAGATCTTGTTCCTCTTTACTTCGTGAAAAACTTTACTTTCAATAATACGCAATTATAACACACACACACACACGCACACACACACATATTATTTTAAAGCATTACTCGTAGATTTGACGAACCCAATTCTATTTTCAGATATATCAAACCGATTCTGTTTTTACGATTATCTATTGAATTATAAGATACTTGGTTGCATTATTTTCTACTTGGAAGATAAATTATAATATTAGAAATCCTTATACGTTAAGAAAAGCTCAAGAATCAATAGCTACTTAGATGAATTTCTCTCTTACTTTAAGATTGAACAGAATATGGAATAAACTTTATTATTATTTTTATTATTATCATTGTTGTTGTTGTTGCTGCTGTTATTGTTTTTGTTATTATTATTATTATTATTATTATTATTATTGTTGTTGCTGTTGTTATTATTATTAATACCTTAATCAGTCTTGTTACTCTTGTTTCAGGTCAGTGATGCATAGTTCAGCAGGACACTGAGACACGCTGATGCAGCGCGTTGATGTGAGTTTAAAGTATCTTAGTGCTTGCATCAACACGATTTTACACCATTAACTATTTGCGTCTGCTCGACTGTTTCTTATTCTCTTCTTTTTTTTTTTTTTTTTTGTTTTAATCATTTACTACCACTGCTAAGAGATATCATGTAACATAGAACGCAAACATTGGATCGTTTAGATCCACGTCTGCGTATATTTTCCCAATTGAAAGAACGCAGCTTTGAACGCGAATAGAGAGAGAGAGAGAGAGAGAGAGAGAGAGAGAGAGGCGTAGACACGAGAGCCGGTTTTTTTTTGCGACATTACGCGCAACGACGGATTCAGTCCTGCTCGACCTAAACTTACGATGCATTTTTGCTCGAAGGGGCAATTGTTGCAAAGTTCGTGAGGCGGGCGGAGGAGGGACTTGACACATGGCGTACATTTTTGTTTTTGTTTTTTTTTTTTTTTGGTTTCTCAACCAACGCTCGGATTAATTAGCCAAAGAGGATTTATTTTACGGTCTGGTCGAGGGCTGCGAGCGCGCTAAGCGTTAGATTTATTTTTGACGTCTGAGCAGGCTGCGGCCGAACTTTTCGAAAAACTTTTCGAGCGGGACAAAGCCGCACGAGTCCCTCGTCTCGAGCTCGGCTGCTGCCCCCCTCCCCCGGATCGTTCGGTATCCCGGTGGGCTTTTCGTTTTCTTTTTCATCTTTTTTATAGTGGCAACGAAATTCGATTAACGACTTTGTCAACAATTTTTTCCGGACTGCCGAAAAGTGCATAAAATAGGGTCGGTCCGACTGTCCTCTGTAATAATACTTAAAAAGTAATCCAATTACAACAGCCCGTAGAGTGATCATTATTATTCAATTAATGCCGACGTCGCAATTATCCAGTACTCGGTGAAACGCCTAACGTGCAGAATCAGAATTTGTCTCGTATTATTAAATTAACCATGTGGGATTGTACATTGACATAACTATGCTTAGTTTTGGTTAAGAGCGAGTGGAAAAATTCGCGTCCAATGATTAAGATTCGATCACTTCGTAGAAGTGAAAAACGAAGAAGTAGTCAGATACGAAGCTTGCAAATTTTTACCGACGACGTCGGTAGCTCGACGTTATCTTAAAAGTAATTGAACTGGCCAGAGATTTGCTCATCTAGGAATTGCCCGATCGTTACCAGACATTGTCCATAAAGAGGTGGCAGAAGAATTTTTCAAATCATCGACGACTTCGAAACCGAAGAGAATCTCGTAATGATCCTCGCTAAATCAAAGGATTCGCCCCATTATTCGAATTAGCATAATAAAGAGGAGCGCCATAATATCAACCGTAACGCGCGAAACCTGTCCGAGCCCTCGTCCCATTTCCCTTTTCCCGCGGAGCGACAATACAATCGGAACGGAACCCTTTTCGCTTTTCTGCCTTCCCCTCCCGCCACGGCGTCGCAGGCCGACCTCGGGCTTAATGAAATTGCCATGTGTGTATACGGGCGTATAATACGGCCTTCCACCCCCATCTGCCCCCCCCTCTCTCTCTCTCTCTCTCTCTCTCTGTCTTTCCACGCCGTTGTCGAGAGAGCGCGCCGCGGCACGCCCACCCATCCGGCTCGGACCCGCGCCAGGACTTATCGCCGCTCCTCGCCGCGGACAGATATTTATATCTATATGCGCGCCTTAATAACAAGTGGCTATAAACTAAGTTTTCGGCCGAGGACTCGGGGGTGGGGACGGCGGCTACTCCGGCTAATACCGCGCGGTCGCGATATTATTTGCCCCCCCTCGGCCTCGGGACGCCGTGTCGGCCGGACGGCCCTCGCTAATATATGTGGAAAAAGGGTCGAAGGGCTGAGGGGAAAGGGGGGGGGGGAGAACTATCGAGGAAGGCCTGGAAATTCCTGTAGCGCGTGGCTTTTTTGCGTGGGGCGGGGGATGCGCGGGCGGCGGGGCATTGTGGCGACCGCCGCCGCGACCCGCGGCCTGATAAGGCGCTCTCGGATAAAATTGCGCTCGGGTTGTAAGCTGCGATGGGTGGGTGAGGGGGGGGGCGGAGAGGGCGAGGGAGCGGTATAGATCACTAGTTTAATAGCCGCGCGGACTTTGGGGATGGGGCGGAGGGATGCCTTCTTCGACCTTTTGTTCGATAAAAAAAATAAGCCACCACCACCCCACCGAGCCCTCCATTGGCACTGTTTTAAACGCCTGTTTAGCATCGATTCACGCGGCTTCCGAGATGCACAGACGCGAGAAATGCTTCCTTCTTCTTCTCGCCGAGCATTTAGAATTAACCGCGCCGTCTGAATTTCGAGGCAATCGCGCGTTTTTCCAAATTACTTATCTTTCTCTCGTCTTCGTAACCGCGAATGCTTCATGGACAACGATGAATTTGACGTGATGGATGACCGTTAGAAATAAGACCTTTTTGTTCCCAATGATTTCGAAGCACTAAATGAAAATTCTGGACTAAATAATGTGCAACTTTTATCATGGAGATTGTACCGGCTTGATCGCATAAAGAAACCGTTTGCGTGCAAAAACTGTCGTTCTTAAAATACGTTAAAATAATAAATAAATGAAAAAAATGAAATAAAAAAATACAAGCGTAAACGATTGAATTGGGTAAATAGCAAATATTATACTATCTTTCCTGCCTATATTGATTCTATTACTATTTTCACCTCACCCGCGAATATTAATATCGAAAATTCCGTATACAATAACTGCTATCGCCCAAAACGAGCATTTCCGGGCTTTCCCGCGTTTATACTATGAATTATGCACGCTCGGCGTTTCAAATTTCGAGCGAAAGACCCGCAGAGAGAGAGAGAGAGAGAGAGAGGGAGACAGTGCGTTGGCGAGTTGTAGTCGTGCGTCCCGGCTCTCAAATAAAATAAGACAACGACAATGCGCGCAATAACCATGCAATAAGTATTAAGCCAACCTCCGCTCCGGTCTCTCTCTCCCTCTCTATTACACATCCGACCCCCCCACCCCCACGAACGAACCGACCCCGGCTGCAAGGCGCGATTCAAAAGGGGCTCGTCGCGGATGAGCGGCGCGATATTGCGCGCGTTTATCGAGCCTGTTAATTGTTTTTCCTTTCGCGGGAATTTTATTTTTTACTTTTTTTCCCCTGTTTTTTCTGTGCCGCTCCGCTCTCTAACCCCTCCCCCCCCGCCCCTCTCTCGTTCCCTCTAGCCGTCGACGAATTTAATTTGGCTCGCGCGATCGATTCAATCGGCTCGTCCGTTTCTTTTTTACTCGCGCCCGCTCCGCACTATATCCGCGCCTCCTCCCCCCCAATTTTTGCATATACGGGCCGTGGGCGGGACGAGGGACGGGCTGGAGGAGATATATCCGGCTATACCTCGGACTGCGCGCACCGCCGGCAGTAATGGGTGCCTCGGAAAAATTTCCGGGGGATGCACGCTCGATTTTGTTTTCCGAGAGGCGGGGGTCAGTTTAAGGTCGTATTATTTTTATAATAATCTGCGGCTCGCCCGAAACCCCATTGAATTCGATATTCGCTTTTTTTTTTCTCGTCTCGTGCTTTTTGCGCGGCGATCGAGAGATCGCGTAAAAGGAATTCAATAGGATGGAAATGTATTTTCAGCAATTTTCTAAGCTATTCTTATGAGCCGATGCTCAGGTCGTTGTAAATTTAATTTGGTCTTCGGAAAAATTGATTTATTTTATTGTAAAAAATAATCAACATAATCGATGCTCTAATACGTCTTAATTAAGTATCAAAATCGTTATTCTGATCATTGATCCGATGAAAATAGAACAAATACATATATTGTTTTATTAAATTTTACAACAGCTGTGTACTTTACTATGCCTCAAAAATTAATTTAATTATTTCAATTATAAAATAGCAAATTTTACATCATCGCTCGCGATTAAATAAAAATCTTAGTATTATGCTATGATTCTGATAAAAATGGTGTTAAAAAGATTTATCCAATTGTCTATTGACTCTTCCCTCTGTTTAATGCTAAATATAAGATGCTTGTTTCCATATTCGATATAAAAAACTTTATTAATGCAATAAAGTATAATAATAAACAAATTCATTAAATCGTCTATAGTACTAGAGAATATTTAATCAAATAATTCACAATTAATAGTAGTACAGAAAAAAGTGATCTTACTTTATTGCGCAGCAATATGACCAAATAGTCAGTTATTAAGATTATTACGAATAGTCTTTCGGTACTAAACATCCATTGAACAGTTGTAAAACTTCAAGTGGTTCAGTTTTACACTTGCTGAGGAAAAATTCAAAATGCACTATTTTTTTTTTTGTTCAATTGCAAATAACTTTTTCAGTGGGCAGAAAATAGAAACTAAGAAGGAAAAAATAAACGATGCTTTTTTACATATACATCACGGTGTTATAATTGTCTGTTTATAATGTTAATAAATTAAAAAAAAAAGTTAAAAAAAGCCCAAAAAAAAGAAGAATGCCACCCCTTATGACGACCTACAATTCGTCAAATCGAACGAAATTTCAATAAAACAAATACACGAACAACGACGTAATATTCTCGACCTCGTCGAGTGGACTTAGTGAACGGGAGAGATAGGAAAAAAAAAACTTATCGAACGATTTAGCCGAGATCGTGGAGAAATTTTTATAGCCAATCAACGAAGCACCATCCTTACGCAATTTCACGCCGAGCACGGCCGTACGTAGTGCACTTTGCGCATTAAAAGCAGAAGGAAGTATCTGGCGCTAGGCGCGATCTATATAAATATATATATATCTATGTATATTCGTGAAAAAAAGTAATATCGCAAATGGCCATGGAGAACTTTGTCTCCTCCCAGCTACCCACCTTCTCTCTCTCTCTCTCTCTCTCCCCTCCTCTGTATTTCACGCGCGCCCGCGTTTTTATATTCAAACAATCATCCGGTCGTAAAGCCGCAAATGACAATGCCGCGCCTCGGCATAATTTGCCGCTTAACGGCCTCCGAAATGTATCCGTGCGACCGCCGCATTATCCGTCTCTCTCTCCCTGCCACCCCCCCCCCCCAGCGCCACTCGTCTCCGAGGAGCCGGTGGCGGTTACGCTTCGCCTTATTTGTATCGCGCGCCCTCCTCGCGTCCCAACCCGTAGCGGGCCTTTCGCCAAGATTTTACGGCAATTTACTTTATATAGGCATTATGAAGTTTTCTTCTGCTCCCTCCGCGGGCGCCGCATGCCGGCCTCCTCGTGCCGCTCTCGAGGAGCGCAGGGGCGGACGAGCGCGCGCGAGGACGGGGGGCGGGGAGAGAAGCGGAGTGGGAGGGCCTGAATCGCTCCGGAAACGCCGCGCGGTATATCGGTTCTCGTGCTGCTGCCGAGCGATTTCCCGGCCTCCCCCTCCCCCGCCCCCCACCGCGTAGCGGGTGCTCTCGTACCACTTATAACGGGCGATAAAATATTTCGAGGGCTCTGTGCTGAGTTGCTGGCGTGTATTGATACCAGCGCATAGATGTATCGGGGCGACTGGCGAGCAGTCGACCGCAGACGATGGGATAAATACCTGGAGGAATTTTTTTTTCAAGAGCAGAAATACTGTAATAAAATTGTTTAAGCCGCCGCCTCCTTCCCCCCCCTCCCCCCGCCACCTGCATTCCGAGGCACCGAAGACACCCCCATTCGCGGCTCAAAGCGTAAAAAAAAAGAAAAGCCAGCGAACCGACCCCCCCCTCCCCGCAACGACCTCTCTCGCCCCAGCGCGGTTCCGCCCGAGATCGCGCCTAAGTCCGCGAGAAACGCCTGGCGCGCGGATGGGTTAGGGGGGTGGGGGGGGGGTAGTTGGGGGCGTCCGCAAACTTCCGGCAACCCGCGCAATTAAAAAGGACCGCGCGCTATCCCGTTCTCGCCCAACAACAGATCCTAACACCCTTTCGCCGGCGAGCTGGAGGTGAAGAAGAAGGAGAAGAGGAAGGCGGGGAGAAAAGGGGGGGGGGTGGGAGTCGGAGCGGTGGAAAAAAGGAAGAGCGGGCGCATAAAGCGAGGCGAAACTCAACTAAAAGCTACACTTGCGGTATTTCCTCCAACCGCTCCCGACGCTCCTCGGCGCTTCCGAGTCGTTTCGCTCTTCCCAATGTGCTGCCCCCCCCCACCTCGCCCCGCACGCGCGCTCCTTAACCTCTTCTTTTTCTCACTTATTTCGCGTTAATTCAGCCCTCAAGGCTGCTTACGGCGCCTTCTTTTTTACTCCTCTCTCTCTCTCTCTCTCTTACTCTCTCGTGTCGAGAAGTCGTTCTCGGTAAGTGGTCGAGGGGAGCGGGCGAGTGAGAGAGAGAAGAGAGAGGGAAGGCTCTCCGGTGGCGGCCCCGGTAAAGAGGGGCTGTAAATTCATTGACTGACGAAAATACCCCCTCGGAATTCCCAGAAGCCTCTTTATATCCCTTCCACGGAGTTGCCTCTGCCTTTTTCCCTCTCACCGGCCCGTCTCTATCTCTATCTCTTTCTCTCTCTCTCACTCCCTCCAACTTTTTTTTCCCTCATTCCCAAGGAGATACCGTGCGCTACCACCGCAGCAGCACCGGCAGCGAAAGCCAAAAGCTTAGAATCAAAGTAATCTGTTGGGCTTTTTACGCAAACGAGTTTTTGCGCGGGGAGAATCTGATGAAATCTAATTTTACCGCCCCCGGGCCCTCTCTCTCTCTCTCTCTCTCTCTCTCTCTCGCTCTTTCTCCTTACCTCCCGGCAATCTTCCTTCCTCCTACTTTTTTCGGTGTCAATTTCCTCCTTTCTTCCTCGAGATCTCGGGTATCCAAGTAGCGACGCGGTGATTCGTAAGTAATGGTGAAAGGTTTGTGGGAGGTTCGAGGATTTTATTATACTAATTAGGTTTCTGCATTAAATAACAACAATGCAAAGTTCAATAATAAGCAATATTGTTGTTGAAGAAAAGTTTAATGAAATTCTTGTCTATATTTATAATTATTTTAATATTTTATGCTTGCTTTTCTAATTAAAAAGCTATAAAACTCCTTTGATTGTCTTCGCGCAGATTTGGAATCTTATATTAACGTGATGGAGCAACACAACGTGTGAAAAATAGTGAATAAAAAAAAAGTGATGAATAAAAAAAATCGTTGAATTAACTAAAATGTAAAAAGATATTGTTACGTTTAGTTTTCTTGGCACTAAATAATCTTTGCATATTGTTTTATATTGACGAAAACAAAATAAAATTGTACCGATAATCATTAATCTAGTGAGATTGCTAATAGAATCTTTTTTCTAATCCAGGTAACTTTGCTTCATTATGTCCAGTGCGACAGTCTTCAGATATTTATTTTGCTTCAAATTACTTACTAAGATTTACATTTTGAAGTTTCTATTGATATGGAAATTATTCGTTATCAATGCAGAGCTTTAGAAAATATATAATTTATCGAAAATGTCAACTGATTCCTTTGAAATCAACAATCTTAACTTACACAAAGATCGAAATCCGGACAGAATTTCAAAACAAAACGGCGCTACTAGGCCCCGCGTGCACATAGGATCGAGACGATCGAACGGACATGCAGATGAACGGGGAAGAGGGCGGAGGCCGTTAATGCAAGAGCACCGGATAAAAAGAACCTCCCCTCCCCCCCCTCCGCGCCTCGTCTCTATCTCGCCGCGACCGCTTTTACCTAATGAATGGGAATAATTCTCCCGGAATATTGTGCTTTTCGGCAGTTTTTTCAATTAACCGTGAGCAAGGGCGGAGCGGCCGCGGGAGCCGGCCCCCCACCAGCCCGAGTTTTTACAACGGCCCGATAATTATGATTTTTCATCCCCGTCCGGGGGAAGATTGCGTTTCTACTTTCGGGCGGGCCTCCTCCTGCCCGCAGCGGCGAACAAAAAAAAAAAACAACGAAACAAATAGAGAAAGGGGAGGAATTTTTTTTTTTTTAGCGTCCATCGAGCGCAGCTAGGATTGCCGCGGCTACTATTTTTTTAGCGTACGGGACTTCTGTCGAATGGGGGGGGGGGCCGTTCGCTGCCCGGACCGCATAATTAACAATAATTTCCGAATTGCCGTAAGTATCGGCGAGGCTCGATCTCTCTCGTTTCGGGGCGTTTCTGCCCCCGCGTTTCCGAGGCCCCGCTGCAAATGAAGCGTCAAACGGCTAATTAGACTCATTCGCGCGCGCGCGCGCGCGGAGCAGCGATAGGGGCGAGCGGCGATGAAATATCTCGGTGAAAAAAGTTAATCGTCGGTTATTAAAAATTTGTCGTCAGTTTATTCGTAAGAACGAATCGTCAGGTCAAATATTAGGATCGCTCAGAGTAGAGTTCAGTTTAATCTCGAGAATGTCCGTGAAAATAATTCAATACATTCTCCTGAATTTCGAAAAATATTTAACTCGCTTCAACATTTTATGCACGTGTAACACTTAAATGAGAATAGCAGCACGTATTTTAAATCGTCCAGCTAATATTTGAAATTGAACTAAAAAAAATTAACTTGACGATTACATTATACGTTGCGTCAATGATTTTTTTAATAATTTAGATTTGGTTATGGATAAAAATTGAAAATTATTACTATAGTTTTTAAATAATCACATTTATATTAAAGTAACAAGTAAGAATCTTAGAATATTTGTACTAACCTTCATAAGGATGCGTCACCGCACACATTTCTTAAATATTTTCTTTATCGTAAAAACTTACATTGTTACTATATTTATTCAAATATTCATTGTTTTGCTCGAATTCCATCTATAAACCATTGCACAAAAACACAAAAAAATTGCAAATAATGGTGAAAAATCCAAAAAATTTACTGTAACTAACGTCAGAACACGTATATTACCTTGGGCATATAATTAAAATTAAGGGATAAAACCAGGAACAAGCGACGCGCCAACTCTCTCGGCTAAAAAAAAAGAGGGTCGCCCAGTTTTTTACGATTATAAAAATCTTCCCTCCCCCCCCCCCGAAATCCTATCCCCCGACTCCTACGCTCCACCGTAGTTATTATACACCGTACAGTTTCGAGAGCGAGCTCGCGAGCTCGTGCGACAACCAAGGGGAGGGGGGGAGGTGCGGGTTCGGCTGTAATTGTGTAACATAAATACAATCCACTCGGTGGCGCGGCTCTGGCGGGGCGGCGTAGTAATTTTTGCCCGCCTAAGCTCCGAAAGCTCTCCTGGGCCGGGCTTTTTATTTAGCCGGACTACTGGGAAGGTGAGGCGGGAGCGTCGGAGGGGAGGGGGTGGAGGCGGGAGCAGAAGCTCTTTCGGCCAAATCAATT